>CM050166.1:35622846-35985346 GCA_027410445.1 Discoglossus pictus | reverse complement strand
GGGACTTTGTGACATTGGCTTCTTACGCTCAAACATGTCCTTGACAGACACCTGACTGTGGGCAGATAAGCAGGGACTGCTAAAGGCGAGACACGGAGTGGCGGATGTTTGAGAGGGGGCAATCAGGGCAGCAGTGGTTGACGTGGCTGAAGATGCTGGACCAGGAGGAGGATGGCGGCTTTGACTTTGTGTGCTGCTTGTACTCATGTGTTGATCCCATAGGCGTTTGTGATGTGACATCATGTGCCTTCGCAAAGAAGTTGTACCTAGGTGGGTGTTGGACTTTCTTTTCGCACAGGTTGCAAATGGCATCGCTGTTGTCACAGGCAGACACACCAAAAAATTGCCACACAGCTGAGCTCTGCAATGACGGCATTCTGGTGGTGGCAACAGCATGCGTTGACTGGCGTGCTGTCTGGCTGACCCCGGGTGCCGATGCATGCTGTCTGACTGTGCCACTAGCTACTTGCGACGACCTCCCCCTGCTTCCAACTCGTCTCCTCCTCCTCTCTGTCTCCCCATCTGAACTTTCCTCCTGTTCTTCTTCTCTTATAGCGGGCACCCACGTGACATCCACGGGCGCATCGTCATCATCAACCGCTTCACTTGTATCTGACAACTCAACAAAGGAAGCAGCACCGGGTACAACATCATCATCATCAGACCGTACGTCCATGTGTGTAATGCTGCCTGACTGGGACATATCCCTGTTATCTACATCCTCTGGTACTAATGTTTGCGCATCACTAATTTCTTCCAACGGATGTGTAAATAACTCTGCTGATGGATCAAGTGAAGCGGCTGTGGTGCTAGTGTTGGTGGTGGCGGCAGGCGGGCGAGTGGTAACTGGAGAGGTGCCCGAAGCTAAGCTGGAGGAGGATGGTGCGTCTAGGTTCCGAGCGGAAGCTGTAGAAGATTGGGTGTCCTGTGTTAGCCAGTCAACCATGTCCTCAGAACTTTTCAAGTTCAGGGTACGTTGCCTCTGAAAACTGGGCATTATTCTAGGGCCAAAGGGAATCACAGCACCACGGCCACGACGGCCCCTGTGGGGTGGCCTGCCTCTGCCTGTCATTTTTATTTCGATTAGTGGTACTATGCGTGCAAGCTACTGTGACACCAGATATGAGTGTCACTGTGCACTGGCAAAAGTTGGCAGAGTAGATGCCATTGGCTTCACACACACACCTGTAGGCAGGCAACTGATATTCAATCGATTACAGTCAAAAAAGTGTGTTTTATGTCACTGTACACTTCGGTTGCACCAGATATGACGTATCACTGTGCACTGGCAAAAGTTGGCAGAGTAGATGCAATAGGCTTCACACACATGCCTGTAGGCAGGCAATTGCTATTCAATCTATTACAGTCAAAAAAGTGTTGTTTTATGTCACTGAGCACAATATAAGCTGTGAGCCTTACACAGGCAGGCAACTGAAATTAGATTACAGGAAAAAAATGGTTGTTTTCAATGTATGTTACACAACCAGGTATGAGTAGTGAAAATAAGCACAATATAAGCTGTTAGGTGTTAGCCTGTCACACACACACGTTGGCAGGCAGGCATACATTACACACAAAAAATTATAAAATAAAATAAATGATGTTCAAAGTTTCCTCAATGATAAAGTATAGGGGGCAAACCGAAAAGCGCATGTGTTCGCCGTTCGCGGCGGACGCGAACATGCAAAAATCGCTGCGAATAGTTCTCCGGCGAACTGTTCGGGACATCACTAAACATGACCTCAAATGTATAACACAATCTCTCACTCTCTGCTGCACTCATGACTATCAGGAGAAGCTCAGACACAGCTGGGTATCCATTTACTGTAGAGTGACGTCTGACTTTCACCACTTATTACACTCAAACTCATGCGCTTTATTTCCCACTAAACTTAGTCATACTGATATATGAACATGAAACTTCGTAAAGGATTAAATCAAAGTGCTTAACTGCACTTTACACACACATACAGTATATTATTATTATTATTATTATTATTATTACTAGAGACTTGCCTGTCAAAAATGATGGGGCAATAAAATTTGAAGCCATGGGAATGATGTTTGTGACATAATTAAAAACGTTTTGTACTGTGAGGACCTTCGGCGCTCATTGTGTGGCTTGAGCTGAGTGCCTTCGGCGCTCATCGCATGCCTCGCAATGAGCGCCTTCAATCAATTAATATACTTTATTTATAATTGATATATGCAGCGAGCAATTGGCTGAAGAGCTAACAATCTGTTTGTATTTTGTGTCTGCATAGGATATACATTGTGAGTGTTAGTGCCCTGCTTATAAAGTGTAATGAATGTCTGAATAGGCTGCGTGCGCAAGGTAAAGCCGTTGGTTTATTGTGTAAAGTGGCATTGTATAGTCTTAATGTTATTAATGTGGTACGCGTCTTGTGAGCATTTTACGACTTTTGTAATAGTGTATCTTATATGTAGTAGTGTGCTGTGTAAAGTGCTATGCATTTTGCAGTGTTTTGCGCGGTCCGGGGTCGTGTAGCCTTGTTTTAATTTTTTTGCTGCGGCCATTTTTTTCCTCTCTTATGCGATTTTCGAGTGCCGAAAATCGTCTAAATCGAGTTAAATTCACGTTCCACCTCACTCACAGACGTCCTGGCTGTTGCCCCATGCTGTCTGCGATGTTTTTGTAATTTTTTTGGGTGTATTTAGTGTGTTTTTCGGGTTTTTTGTTCGGCTGCTAATCTCGTAAATTTAGCGTCTCCTGTTTTTTATTTCTAAGTCCCGCATCTCGTATTTTAACGGCGCGCCTCGCTTTGTGTAAGGTGTACGCACCTCGCAAACCGTGACAACGTCTCACAGTTTGACAACTATTATATGTGATTATTACTGCTTGTTTATAATGAACCAACATTTTAAACAGCTTTATACAAATAGAGGTAGTTGTAATTACATAATTACATAATTACATAATTTGCAGCCTTATTAAATTGCAATTCACAAATTGAATAGGGCTCTATATAAGCACATAGCATATATATATTTTTTACAGAAGTTTTTAGTTAGTGAAGACCTTCCTTTTGGATAGAAGTTCACTAACTAAAAACTTCTGTAAAAAAATATGCTGTGTGCTTAAATAGAGCCCTTTTCAATTTGCCGAATTGCAATTTAATAAGGCTGTTGGTTTATTTTTCTTTTATCATCTTTGCCCATTCTCAAGTTCAGTTATTCAAAAGAACATATAAAAAATGACCACAGTATTTAGTAATTATTAATCTTATATATATTAATAATGAGTATTGCAGTATATTATGATACCTTTTGTATTTGACAAATGCCTTATTTATATTGATGAGTTTTCGAGAGGGTTGACCTCTCTTTATCAAGTCTAAAGCAATATGGTATTATAATATAAGTATTGCTTCAGACTTGATAAAGAGAGGTCAAACCTCTTGAAAGCTTGTCAATATAAACAAGGCATTTGTCCAATACAAAAGGTATCATTATATACTGCAATACTCATTATTAATATATATATATTAATACTAAATTACTATATAAATATATATATATTTAATTATGTTTCAGTTAGAGTGTCATATACATCATACATATACAAGAATGGTATTTTGGTAAAGGGCTAAAAGTTAATTACACTCTAACGGTACAAGGCACCAGTGTACTGTTCCTGGAGTTAACTGGCATCAAGACCACACAAGATCTGATAAAGGTCTGAGGTACAGTCTTGTGTGGTTTTCACTTCAAGTATTTCAAGTATAATACCAGCTACAAAGAGCTTTCATGTGGGTCCAATAAATGGAATCTCAGCTTTACAAAACAAAACATAGGACAGAGCCAGACGTTTTTCAAAATACAGGTGCTTGGTTGGTTAAGTAATAGGGTAATAGGGGTGGCCTATGGCTTTGCTTTTCATGCATTACGCTAAGGTCTTCTTTGGCACCGAAGCTGTTAAAGAGAAAGCCTACAATGAATACAAAAGTGTCTGACCTCTGTGGTGGGCTAAATAATCAGAAGACCAACATGAAAGAAAAACAATCTGACCTCCTGCAGGGCTTTAGCAGACTAATAGGTGTCAAGGGAAGATCAACTGTCTCTCCACAATAAACAAATCACACAGATGGACGTGTAATGAGACTTAAAGAAACCTTAATTGTAATTACATTATTATGATGTCACTCAATTAAATATATTTCAATATGATTAAAGCTAATCACTGCAGTATATATGTAAGTGAACGGTGTTCAGATAACCTATACGCTGTAAACATACTAAATTAAATAGTAGCGTGGGCCTTCCCTAGGGCACCCTGAAAGCTTCTGACGGCCTTTGAAGCCACTTGCTGTATATCCTAAAAGGATTAGCGGAATCTGGCTGTATATACATGTAACCACATCATTGTTTATGTTTCAAACCTCAATTGCAAACTCTGGTTAGCATGCGGAGATCTGTCCAGTAGTTACACTAGTCAGTTTATTTTGCCAACATATAGGAAAAGATCTCAGACATTTCCCTGATTATAGACATATATATTCATGAAAAGCTAGTTGTAATGGGGCCCTCGGAAGGATAGACTGCCCCTTCATTCATGCAGACAGCTTTAACTGACACAACTTCTTTGTCTTGATAAATTCCCAACTGCTAATCAACACTTTCGTTATGCGGCCTGTACATAATTAGCTTGAAGTAAAGCCTGTCAGTTATATCCTTCAATACCAAACATGACAGACGGACCATGAACTTCAAAACACAAGGCTCCCTTAAGAGATGCTGTTTTGCATATTATTACAGAGCTGATATCATGCGCCTTTGAAAAAAAATGTAAACAATGTAAATAAAAACTCCAGAGACTAGGTTGAAATAAACAACCGACAAAGCTGATTTACATAATTACAATATATCACTCACATCATGCCATGTAATCTCTGCCTTAAGAGCTTGGAAGCACTCAAGAGAATGGTACACAGCTTCCTCTGTATAAATATATGCTGTCATACGTCTTATGTGTGTATTGTACAGCTTCTTGGCTAAGATAAAGTGTAGTACCATGGTAGTACCTGCCTGTAGGGTTATGGAAAGGGCCCCAAAGAGATGTGGGAATACTGAAATACTTGGTCCTCTGGCCAGAGGGTCAGGTTGCAGGGACTAAAGAGAGCTCTTAACTCTTGTCTCCTTGCACCTTCTGGGCGGGGCCTTGGGGAGGACACCAAAGGGGCCTCTACGCCCTCAAGGCTGGGGGCTCGAAAACTTTTCTGGCCTCACAGCTAAGAAATCACTATCACGAATTCAGCACGAAGATGGGCACCTCACTGTTCAAAAACGAAATGTGTGTATTGTGCAGCGCTCTAACGTGTGGACGCTGTAAAAATTACTGATAATAATGTATAAAAAGGTGACTCGACATTTGACACACTGAATAACTTGAGTTTTGCACTGATTTCAATAGGATAATGTTTAATGCAGGATACATTTCTCAATAATCTGTTTATAACTATGAGTAATGGAAGTAATACTTTGAAAGTGTTAGTCTCTTTTACTATGAGATATATAACATATTTTAACACAAAATAAACACATCTTTATTTATTGAAGCTATAAATATAGTTGTCACAGCTATTTAATATCAAAATATATTAATAAATAAAAAAAACTCTATATCTATATATATCTATATATATCTATATATATCTATATATATATATATATATATATATATATATACATATATATATATATATAAATAATATATATATATATATATATATATATATATATATATATATACTGTTTCCTTGCTAGTAATAGCCCTTGTTATTGCTCTTCCGATTCATTATAATATTTGTGATGTTCGCATTTTCTATTGGCTCCTAGGGCCCTGTCTCATCTGTAAAGCTTGGTTTGGCTACTCCCTGCCCAGAAATCTGTTGGGTAGGATTTATGGCTGTGGGTTGAGTGCCATAACCTGAGGGACCAAATTATTTACATTAGCGTAGAACTTAGGGGGAAAAAAGCACCCGCAGCCAATTTACGGCAGTGCCCTAACTTAGAGCACTTGATTTACATGGAGGCCTTAGTTTGTATTTCCTTCCATTACCAAAAACCTCTCCTTAAGCTTTTGTATGTACATTAATATTTCTCCCATGATCTTCAAACTTTTTTACAGAACTTTCATGTACAAAATGAATGTTTTGTCTTATAAGTATTGCAACCCTTGTCTTATCTCACTTGAAGATAAAAAAAAATTGTTGTGTGAAATAATTATGCTTTAGGCTATTAGTCGTCATTACAGAGATGGTTTTCCTATATTAACACAATCGGTTCTGTGAGGGGGAGAAAGGCAGATAGCAATGGATGCCTGTGAGGTGGGTGTTGAGAGGGGGAGGCTGCTGAGAAGGATTGGGTGCTTTGTAGGGAATGATGCTAAGAGGGGTGGGTGCTGTGTGGGGATAAAGAGTGATTTCTGTTGTGTAGAGTAGGGGACCCCTGCACTGGCCCCTCCTGGCACCCAAGGCCACACCAGCACCCCCTTCTGTATAGGATGTCACCTTAAAGAGGAGCGTTTCATCCTGGGCTGCAGGTAGATGAGCTTTGCACAGGCAGGAGGTAGGGGAAGGGGAGTAGCTCTGGAAAGGGATCTTGGAGGGGAGCAGCTATAGGATAGGGTCTTGAGGAGGGGTGTTGTTACAGGAAGGAGTCTTAGAGTGTGGAGCAGTTATGGGATAGAGTCTTAGGGAGGGGCACTGAGTAAATTGGGCAAAATTATTTTTACAACCCCTCGGGGGACAATTTTTTTATATGCAAATGTGACCACTTTGTTTACTTGAGGAAAGCTTTTTTTTACCTATTTATATGAACTGAGATAAATGATTTCCTGTCTTTATTCCAGGCTGCCTTTATATCTATTTTTTGTTTTATAGCAAGAAAATTGCTAAATGACATCTATTGGTCTTACATCAGACTTTCTTGAACTTTTTTAACACTGGCCAGTGATGTATGCAAAATATGTATTCAAAACTAAAAGTAATATCAGTTGTAATGACATTGCAATAAAAGTATATCTATCAGTTCAGTCACATATTTATGCTATTATTTTTTATTATATCAGTTGCTTTTAGCATTATTGACTGAACCACCTAATATGTTTGGAGCCATATGATGGATACTGCATGTGTACGCAGTATGCAAATCAATGTAACTGTACCCTTTATTGTACAACAATTACATAAATCATACCAGTTTTAATGTGGATGTTTATGTATGTGCTTCCCTATTTTGTTATCAGGCTCCCTGTGTTCCTCCTCCCTCCCCCATGTCTACTGCGTCTTCATTATTTTGGCCTAGAGATAAGCACAGATAGACAGAATAGAGCTTCATAACCAGATCACATTACACCTAGTTTATGAAGTATCCACCCACCCAATTTATATACCACAATCCCTCTGTGACACAGGAGGGGGAACACAGGGAGCCTGATCTCAAAATGGGAAAGCCCAAACATACCTTCATTGCTCGGCATACTACTTAAACAGGCAATATGCTTTTAAGAAAAGCCAGTACAGTGGTCCTTTATATCTATACCCTGGTGGTAAATGTGAACTGGTGAGTTAAACAATTGACTCACACAGGACAATGAGGTTAAGAGCTAACAACCATGTAGTAAAATGTGCCTGTTATGCAGTCCTGCCAGAGAGTCTACAATCTGTGGCAATCATCAATTTCAATGGACATTCAGCTGGCAAAACCCAGTATCATGGATACCTCACTTAGGTATCATTTTGATGCCTGAATAGATAAGCATGGTTGAACTCAATACCACAGCGTACTGAGGTGACACTGAGAACTTACCTTGTCTAACCGGTTATATTGACTTGAGTAGTCAACAATGATTTATTTCTGAATTGATTGGTAACAAATGACACTTTTCAGATATTTTTAACGTGCTATCTACTACTGGCTTAAACTGTATAATATTGTCATTGCATTTTCATTACCTGTACATACTGTTCAAGCTATGTGAAATAAAATAGGCATGTATGGTGACCCTTAGCAAATCTCACTCATAGATATTGGTTTTCATGCATACTTGTGATCAGTTATGGATTTAATTGAGATATGGCAGTGGAACAATGCTGACTATGATGGATTTCATAAACTCCTTACCTATCTGATCATTTATGGGGGAAACACCCTTTCCTAAACAACAGAACTATATTATGTCCGGCTCCTTTTTGTCTTTTCGTGGAATCAACCCTTTAAAGATGTTGAATTAAACTGAACAAGCTGTGTGAGAATATCAGTGCTGGTTTTACTATGTACTCATGAATATATTAGGAAACAGTACAGAAAATTAGATCCACCTGGCTACCCAACTTCAAATCAAATTCAAATTCAATCACAAACCATGTGGAATTTCATTCTACCTTGATATGGTTGTGGTTAGTGCTTTCATGTGGCCATCTCTACCTTAGAATCTATTTCACTGTAGACTTGGCTTTCCTATTCTAATACCTAGAATGCCATAGTGTCTGGTAATAAAAAATATATTGGAATAAGTTAGCCTTTAAATCTACCAGGATTGAAAGAATCATTAAAGAGTCACTTTAGTGCTCTTACAAGGGACTTTAAAGAATAGTTAGGTAAGGCCTGATAAGAAAACAACTTTATTAAACTTTTTGACTGGGCATTTAAACCAATGAATTGCTATGTTTAATCATGCTCCCATGCAGTATAAGCTCCTTATTCCTCCACTCCCTAATTTGTGTATTGTCTCTGGAGTGGGAGCCACCTCAGCTCTCCAAACAGGCACGCCATAGAATGAATGTAGGAGGTGTATTTGTGTACATTGCTAGCAGCTCATGTTACTCTACTGCCTGCTACTAGTGTGTCTGTTACAGAGTGATCACAAAAGGTTTTTCAATGTGATTGAGATCTGGAGCTTATACAGAGACATGAGTTAAAACATTACCTAATTGCTTAAATTCACTGTAAAAGTTTAATAAAGGCTTTTTTTCTTATCAAGGCCTGTCTAACAAGCTTTTAAAGGACCACTGAATCAGTCCTTTAAGTCGATAAGGAGACACAAAGACGTATTGCATATCCTATTTGAAGAAACATGGTAAAACATTTTCTACTTTATATACTATATTTATGTATCAGGCACTTACCTTTTGAGATTAAAAATATGGTCCATATGGAACTCACCAAGAAAATATTCAGCTTCCATCTTTTGTCTTCTAAGGAAGTGGTTCTCAGACGGTTTCCCAAAGAGCCCGCTGAAGGACCACAGTTGTGATTCTTTATGTACCACTTAATTTTACTGTCTACCCTTCATCAGCTGGAATGCATTGTCCTATATTGCAGTATACAATGTAGACAAATAAACAATGGCATGTAATATTAGGGCACTTTATTCTTCATATTTTTTGCAATAATATCTGTAGTTCTGTAGACCTCTATTTTAGGAGATAAAGCTTTTCAAAGATTATAACAAGTATTCAAAAGCAATTTTAAACAAGGTTTTCATAACATATTTTATTTTTTAACATAATTTTTAAAGTTTTAAAATATATAGATGTATGCATGGGTTCACCTAGAACTGAGTTCAGAACTTTTCTAGTCAACCATTCCACTCAACACATGATGTGCTGCCACACTGAACAACCAACAATAATAATATAATTTAATTTGGCTATTTTCATGTTATCGGATTATTTCAACCTTTTTATATAACAGGAAAACGTGTTCATGTCCAGAATACTAGGTAAATTATAGTACTCAGAAGAAAGACAGAATATTTAAAAACTGACACATTTTGTTAAAATACACAAATACTCTGTCTGTCTGTCTTTCAATGTCTGCTTATCCTGTTTATTTTTCTGTCTGTCTATCTTTATCAAACAATAATATAATAATAATAATGTACAATTTTTTCCATCAAATTAATGCACATGAATAATCAGAGCATTGCATCTTATAGTGATGTCTTTTTAATTGGATAAACATTTTGGTTAGAGTAACAAGCTTTTGAGAGTTTCACCTCTTTATCAAGTCTTTATTGCTTCTGAGGTTTAGCACATCTGTACATACGCTCATAAGAAACAATGGAAAGCTCATCAGCATACTGTGATCTATGCATTTAAATAAACAGAAATAGTGGCTCTGTGCAGAATAATTGCATTTATTTTAGTTAAAATGTCAAATTCTGAATTTCTTTTTTTCATTATCACATAATATAAATTTTGGTCTTTTAATCAATTTTGAACAATCCTGCAATTAATGTGACTTGATGCATTTGATATAAAGTGAGGTCAAGTTGAGATTATACTATAGTGCTTTGTTAAAGAATAATAAAAAAAAGTCATACATTTGTAGTTTGGACTTTTAAGAATACGTCTGTGCTTTGCTAATCACATACGTTTGTTGTGAATTTGCTGGCTACAGATAAGAGCTGTTATTTTTTGGTGAAATGACACAAACAGTTTGTGATGTTGGTGTTAGCCCACACTTGATGTCAACAGTATGAAAAGTGTTGACAGCTCTGTACTCTGTGGGAAAAGAGCTGTCTGTGGAAGTCATGTTGGCCCATGTAACAGATCTCTCAGTGGTACTGGATTCCACCCACACAGGAACTGGCTGTGATCTAGAAGTGAGATCACACCACTGGTCAGTGGTGCCATGGAAAAATGAAGGGCCAGAGCACTTGGGCGTATTCACATTGGTGATTGATTGCTGAAAGTAGTGCTTCATACATATAGACATTATACTCTAATTTGTGGTCAGTAAGACAAAAATAATCAATCATTTCATCTAAAATCACTATGTATTTGTTCAAGTATACATAAGTATACATAGAGTAAGAGTAGAGTCTTTGTATCATGTACATTTGGGAAAAACATAACATGTTTGTGTGTAATAAACTAACAACACAAGCAACTATGTAAACAATGAGCACCAAAACATGTTAAGCAAATGCTAAATTTAACAGATTCTGCTTGTTTTCTGAGGGCTTGCAGCTCGTTAAGCTTGTTTGCTGTCTGAGTAGAAGGTTTTTGGAGTTTGTTCTTCGACTGAGTCCGGTTGTCAAAAGGCTAATCATAGTGGTAATTTATTCAATAGAGCCAAATTGAGATAATGGTGGGAATTTACTAAAGGATTGCAGGTCCATACATGGGTGAGAGAGCCAACGGTAACTTGAGATTCAGCATCTCAGATTATCCTGTAATTTTTGCTTTCTGTAAAAGCTAGTTGCATGTGGCTTATCACAAGCTATTGTGAAGTTATTGTATTACCAATATTCAACCAATAACATAGAACATAAGCTGCTAAATATAACTTGAAAAATACCATCAATAAACCTACTGTTTAATGTAGTGTACATTTATAGACATATTAAATACAAATTATGAATTAAAATGTATTTTATCTATCTATCTATCTATCAATATATATATATGAAGAAATATCTATAAATAAAAATAAATACTGACTAACATATAAATATAATTGCATTGGACAAAAAGTCTCCAGTTTGAAAAATTGGATGAAATCTGACTAATGATCATTGGATGAAATGTCCTACTGGACAGGAAGAGTTATGGGTGAAATCTAGGAGGTGAGGTAAAGGAAGGGTAAGATGAGCCCATAGATTTATGCACACATAGCTTAGGGTCAGAGGGGGAGGGGCCTCATCTCAGGGTGGGGGTAGTAGATGGGACAGTAAAGCCTCAGTGTCAGATCAGGGAGGTCCGGATCCCAGTCCACAGTCGGGAAGACAAGAGGTTGGAGCCAAACACCGGTCCCCTCCTCCAACAGACTGAATCCCTACCTGGGCCCAGCTATTGATGAAGTCCAGGTTAGTTGGTTTATTGTTACAGTTACAGTATTTCCCACTGTATTGTACATACAGATTTTTATAGTTTTTTTTTCTCCTCTGCCTTTTAGTTTATGACAACCTTTTCACACACTGTATCTATGCAATTGAATTAGATTACTTAATCCAGTATTTTCAGCACATGTGTAATGCAACAGATGAAGACATGATGAATGTGCTATGCACATTAGTGGATACTTGTATTATATGGAAATTTTAACGATGAGATTTATTTTCCTCTGATTATGCATCATTATTATTATACAGTATTATCTTGACCTTTTTTAGGCTTTGCCATTTTCTTTTCAGCCTCTTGTCCTTTTGGATCCGCCCACTCCACACCAATGATATTAATGCACAGTTGTATTTGTTTATGACTGTGTATTCAATAAAGGTTTCTGTGTGTTTCTTAAAATAATAGTTTAGTGACATTAACATACATAACAATTATTTAACGATTTTGTTTAAGGATATTGGTCATTATCCTGTAGAGGCATCCCTTCATGCATTTTATGATTCCATTACATTCCAGTGAAATAAGTGTAGCTTACAAGTGATCACATTTGTTAATTAATTCAGTATGTGTTCACACACAATAAGTCAAATCTTATTAGCATAGGGTTTGGGGGGGAGTTTCTTGGAGTAATTCGTAATCTACAGTCAGTGTGAAAAGTAAACAGAAAAGTTATCTGTAATTTGCATCTCTGACTTGCTGCACTAACTTGTAGGAGTTCTCTCGCAATGTTTTAGGGCTGGGTGATTAACATAGCTGGGTAGAATTTTTTGTGCATAGGGGCCATATCATTTTAGAGAACAGTAAAATCTTATAGGCAGTTTTTTATTTCTGAATGTATTTAAAAATGAATATATTTAATTATTTTGTTCTTAAAGAGCTACAGAAGGTATATTTTGCTAATGTAACAGTAAGAACTATGCAGAAATATATTTTTTATTTGTTTAATCTGGAAGAGGGTGTTGAATGTTCTACATTATGTCTCTTTTTTTAAGAGCAGAAAAAAAGTAATTGGAAAGTAGAATTGCCCTTGAGGACTTGTTACTGTCAGTCAATGTGTAGGATTGTAACTGCTTGAGTCATACTTGTCAGACAATGAAATCAATAGACTTAAAGGTATATATATATTTTCATAGGTTTCAAATTTCATAGGTTTCAATGTTTTTTAAATTGCAAACATCAGGTTGAGTTTGTAAATGTTTATTTCAGGATTTTTGATGCAAAAAAATGTTTGCATACACTACTGATTCCTACTGACTCCTGTATGCATTCATAATCCAGGAAACTAAGATATGCCTTTAAAAGGCACTATGCTGTTCAAGAAAAGAAACTGTACCCATCATTTTATACAGTATATCATATACTGATGTATTCCAAATAAAGTATATTAAAGTAAATGGGATTTTCCCTCTATAGATAAAAAAATAAGCTAAAATATAATAAAGTCTTGAAATACATCACCTTGCAAATAACTCTTAACACGCGTTTGTTACATGTAGCCCATCTGTAAGCTCATACTGCAATTGTATTGTATTACCGTCTTCAAAAATTTGAAAAAGCAGAAACAAAATAGCTATTTCTTTTAATCATCATTATTTTTTCACTATCTACCAGCTGCTAAACTGCTATGAGAATGTCTCCCAGTTAATTAAAGCCATAATCCTATTTTCTCCAATGGGACACTTTTTTTAATAACTAAATCTTATGCAGCAGTTTTGAAGCCAGAAGATGTTTATTCATAATCTGCTTCATGACAGTGATGTTCTTTGATGTTGTATTATAAAAAACAACCCACGTTATGCACATTATGGAAAACCAAATCTTCCATTCAGAATTAGTAAGGGGTATAGTTTGGATAAATAAACAATGTACATGTGGAAATTTGCTATTATTAATACAAATGTACAGGACCACTATATTTTGGTGGGAAAAATGTTACATGTTTCTGAACCATTTCCTTGCTATTTGTTAGTAAATTTACCTTGTAGAGAGGAGTAAAGCAAAGTAATGATACAAAATACTACAATTATTTTGTTTTTATCTTTCTAATACATTAATATATTCATATTTCATATTTTCTTACTAAATATAAATTTAATTTTAAACAGTGAACTCTTTCAAAATGGAAGTTAAGATGCTGACATCCTGGCAAGCTGTTGACTTCAAGCTCTGCCACCATGTTTCTATGCGGTATCTGGAATAAAGGCACCATAGGCTAGCTCTGATCACACAGAGAAACAGAAAACAGACACAAGGGAGCTTCCGGACATGTAGCCCTACAGAATAAGTTGAAGCAATATAAATAAATATGTAATATATAAATTAGGAGATAATTATGATATAACAAGGTAATAAGTATTTTTTTATTGAATTTTATTAAAAATGCATTTTGCTGTTATCATGGTGATTACCTTTGTGTCTACATGCATTGTTTTCAGTCTAAAATTGAGCTTTACAATATGACAGTGCTTTACAAATAAAGGTTAATAATAATAAAATTAACTGACTTTAGGATTTTGAGCACTTGTAGACCACATGTATTACATTAATTAATTACTCCCTAGGGATTGTACTTCTGCAGATTCTTAATACCAGGGGACTTTGGACTGAAAACAATGTATGTAGATTTCCAGGCAGAAATTAGCAATTGGTAACTAGATTGGGTAAATCAAGCTGAAATTATACAGAGGGACACATTCTCAATGTAAACCTAAAATGGGTGGCAGGTATTAATACAAGTGCTAAAAACTGCTCTGATACATATATATCATAAATATGGGTATAATATAATAATCAATTGATTCAATTAAGTAAATGCTATCATCCATCTTTAAGATTACATTTAAACCTCTGCTGGATAGATCAGAGAGGCTGACTGACAGCTCAAAATGGTATTTTCCAATCTTATTTTACTGTAGGAAAGTAAATGTTTAAATAAAATTAATAAACTACTTGTCATTGCCTATAGTTTAAAATGATATCATATCTATAACCTCCTCTGTCACTTTAAGCACAGCAAGCCATTTGATATTGGCTAATTACCTTTGTGCTAAGGTGTTAATATCACCCTTAGCCTTCCTGGGGGAAAAAATCTCATAGGTGGTCCAGATGTGGGAAGACTGTAAACAATGAAGAAGTGACTGGTGAAACGTTGCCATCACGGCTCAGGAAGTTTCTATACTAAGCACACAGTGGGGATATTTTCAGACATAGATGGTATATTATGCAGTTGCTGATTAGAGCGCCGGCACGTACATTACTCTCAAATGAGAGCGCCAAATCACTTTCAAGCAATATTTCATAACTTTAATGGGTAGAGTCCGTGACTGAAGTCTGAATGCTTTTAATATATATATTCTTAAATAAGCAATGTTTATGGCTAAGAGGTTGATCCAATGAAGTTTGAAGTACCCAAACTTAGCACAATCAGGATTTCAAAGTTTACAAAATCAGCCATTGAACGTAACCAGTCTTGCAAAAAAAAATCCCCTTTGATTACTTGACCTTTTTTTCCCAGTCACACAGAATGTAGGGAAAAAATCAGCTGTAATATTGAGATATTTAGTCTTTTTTATAGCAACTCAGAAACCTGACACCATATTCAGAAATAAAAATGCTCATAAAAGCAGCGTATACAGTAGCAGACATTACTGGCCTTTTAAATGTCACGTATGTAAGATTACTTTGCTGATTTTGAAATTTACTGAAACTAGTTTATTTTACCATGTTAATGCTAAAACTATTTTATGCATTTGGTATGGAATAAATGGCACTCTGGGACATGACATTTTGACATACTTGATGAAAAGTGATATTTAAATATTTGGGGGCATTTTTGGAGAACAGTATGTCCCAAGTTATATCAGATGACATGGTAATGTAGGTAGTGCAGAGTAATAAAAGGTCAATCACATTAGAGTTATGAAATGTGAACACTATAATAGTATTTAAACATTGATCTATTACGATGCAGTAGCTTGGGAACAGTCAAATAGACCTTGAATCAGTGCATTACTTCGGCCAAGTCCATGAGGTCCAGGCCTAGGGCAGCACTTTTTCAGCGGGCAGCAGACTGTCTGAAGGTTTCAATGCATGTTTATGCACAGAAATGTCTATATATAGTGACAGTTATGTTTTTAAGTGTACATGGCATTTTATTACAAACTGTATAAGTACATAAACACACATAAACTTGCAATGTTATATACAGAGGTGTTCTAACATTAGGAGGATTAGTAACTTTTAGGGTGCACAGATATGAATGGCCTAGGGCAAAATACAGTCTAAATATGCCACTGCATTGAATTCTGTATAGTGAAGTAGACTTTTAAACATTAAACCAAATAAGCATTACAATGTAATCAGACACATTAGCCATTCCAAGAATAAAAGGGGAATCCTGTCTACTTAAGTCTAAACTATTGGTTGCTACTGAGCCATTGCTAGCTGCATATAATAGGCGATACCATGGTAGCTAAATGTATTTAAATAATTCATATTAGGCAGGGAAAATGTCTCAATGCTAGTTTTTAATATATATATATATATATATATATATATATATATATATATATATATATACCAGCCTCTGCTGGTTCCTGGAGGCTTGTTTCAAGTGCTAAAGTGCCAATGATATTTAAAAAAAAAAACTTCCCTCTCCTTTTCTCCTTTCCCAGCCTGCTTTACTATTGGGTAAGATAAACACAGCACTCAGATTCCAAGCTAGGAGCAAGTGTGGAAGCCAGACAAGATACAGTGCCTTGCAAAAGTATTCACCCCCTTGACTTTTTACCTATTTTGTTACATTACAGCCTTAAATTCAATGTTTTGTTAATCTGAATTTTATGTGATGGGTAGAACTTCCTAATTATGAATTTCTCTAATACACATTTATTGTTCATGGCTTGGGCTTCCATTCCCTGGCTCTTGTAAGAATTGAGCTCTGGGCAAACCCCCTTGGCTTCTATTTTCCAGGTGACCTAGAATAGCTCTGTTACTTAGATTTTCAAAACTCCCATAGTTACAGATCAGTCTTCCTTTTACAGGAGTCATAGAATGAAGGCCTCAGTTCTTTTTTTATGGGAGCCATGGAATGGAGACTTAAGAAAGCCATGGACGGATTACCCATTAGACCAACTAGGCAGCTGCTTAGGGGCTCTCCCATGTGAGGGGGGGGCACTTTTAAAAAAAATAGTTCCTGGCTCAAAAAACACAAATGCTGCAGTTCATCAGCTGGCTACTAGGTGGTAACCACCTAGAACAAGAGAGCTTATGCTCACAGAAAAGACAAAAAGGGGACTGTGCATAGCTTGCGTACTCACTTGCAGGGGCTCCACCACTTCACTGCCTAGGGCTCCAAAATGTAGCTCCAGCCCTGAAGACAGCTGTTAATTTATTACATACTTCACAAACATGTGAAGTTTTCCCCAAACTACAGTGGTGCTTTAATAAATTCAGAAGGGTATAAATATTTAATAGAAAGAGGATTACAAGGACAAGAGGTCATGTTTTGAAATTAGAGATTAGAGTGCAAGTACTACACTATCAACAAAGGCCTGCATAGTTATAACTATGGTATTCCCAGTAGTAACATACGGATGTGAGATTTGGATCATAAATAGGGCTGAATGCTCTAGAATTGACACCCTTGAATTGTGGTGTTGGAGAAAACTATTTATAGTCCCTTGGACTGCAAGAAGATCTAATAAAACAGTACTACAGGAAATCAAGACAAACTGTTCACTGGAAGGTATGATCATGAAGCTGATATTTTGCCCATATCATAGCATTCCCTAGAGAAGACTGTCATGCTGGGAAAGATTGAAGACACACAAATAAGAGGATGGCAGAGGCAGAGATGGATATATGAGGTAATTGAAGCAATGAGCATAAGCTTAATGGTGCTCAAAGGGGCAGTGGCTGACAGATGTACCTGGCGTGCAGCGGTCCACAGTGTCACAGGGAGTCGGACAGGACAGAACGATAAGGGGAGCAACCTTCCAGCAGAAATAAATCCTACGGATTTATTACAGCAATGTTTTCAGGCGGTAACTGTACTTCAACCAGCTTGCTTTTGTCCAAAGCCAATGTGACAATGTGTATTTTTAAATTAAATTATGGGGCACATGTGATTACTGGTTAGTTGTTGGGGAACCTTCAGAGACATCAAATCCAAGTACATATACCATGCAAAATTACATAGGAATGGGAGGTTATCAAAGAGTTTTGCAAGGACTCACGTTTTAGTATACCTAGCTCCAGTGGTAAGACGCATTTTCAATTTGTTATTTCATTAGATGTAGGATTTTCATGTTGTGGATACATAAACAAATGTTTGACTTCTGATTTTTGAGCTTAAATTATATTACATATGTCCTGTGAAAAATTCAGACTTTCTACTGTAGGATATATTTGGTCTACTTCTTCATAGAAGAATGTACAGTACTCTATGTAAATATGAAGTGGAAAAAGTGCACAATCCCTTCAGTAGTCCCAATGTTATGGGGTAATGTTTGGTCTGAAGTTCTCAATGTTGATCTCTCTTATGTAGAAATGTTTTATATATACACTGTACTGATGGCGGACAGATAGATAGATGCTATGGCCCTCATTCAATTGCGATATGGCCAATTGAATACGGCTCTAAATAAGCACATAGCATATTTTTTTTAAAGAAGTTTTTAGTTAGTAAAAATCTTGCTTTTGGATAGATGCTTACTAACTAAAAACTTCTTTAAAAAATATATGTTATGTGCTTATTTAGAGCCTTATTCAATTGGACAAACTGCAATTGAATGAGGGCCTATGTATCTATCCATTGGCTGGTTGCCATTTCGATCTGTTCTCACTGTGCAAAAATTCTGGTGGCAATGAGGTAAACTAGTTCTGTGGATATGGCCACCTGTTGATGACGTGGTTTTGCCGTAATAGTGTCTAAACAGCCATGGATCCTTCAAACGCACCCCAAATCAACGAGATGGAACACAGGGTTGATAAACAGGTTTTATTCAAAGAATGACACAGATAAAATATACACAGTAGTCCGTCTTTGGTGTGTGCCAGATACAACGGATAGAACAAAGAAAAAAATAAAAGTAAAATCAAACTCTAAAAGATTTAAAACCTATAAAAACTTTGATAGGTTGGTGCACAAAAATGATGGATCCACATTCTTTTTCACATGTTTTGAAAATGATATTAATGTGTAAATACACTTCATTCAAACGTGTTTCTCCGTTTTGCTGACGGCTTCCTCAGTGACAATGATATAAATGTTGGTGTTGGTAGTACCCTGTTGGGATTGAGTAAAAGGATAAGAAAATAAATAATTGTCTGCTGCCCTTTGGGATCAATAACTTTAGTGATTGTCTTGCTATTAGTGTTCTGATAACAGTTTATGAATTATCCCTTTGTTCAAGTGTTTATGCTTTTTGTATGATATTAGTGTAATGATCTATGCACAATATATATCACCCAAGTAGATATATATCGCTCACTTGGGATGTGATATTGGTCTCCCTAGCTGCTAATGGAGGGAGTGATTTTTAAAAGACCCTTTACAGAAGCATATCAATATAGTTAAAACCTGGTAAAGAAAATATTAATAGTATTAAACAAATATATATACAGTATATATATATATATATATATATATATATATATATATATATATATATATATATATATATATACAATGCAGTAGATTTACAAATAATAATAACAACAGGCATGACCATACATATACAAGTATAGTCATATATAATGCATGCCCATGAAAATATATTAATGCTGTCCAGTTCAAAGTGAAGTCATGGATAGAAGTGGTCCCCCCCCCAAAAAGGAGAAATATATGAAATATATATGAAAATCATCTTAGTTCCAGCAGCAAAGGCAATAATTGAAACATTTAATTACATATTATTCAGACAACCAATATCAGAGAGCTCTTGCAAGACTCCCAATTCATCTAGATCATCATTTCTGAAACACGCTCAGATGTCTAGACTGTACAGTACTTCTTGATTCTCTCTGTAAATTATGGAGATCCTCTCATTGTACATGTCAATTCTGTATAGACAACTAAGATAATAGAGCTCTTACAAGATCCCATATCAAATCCAAATATTAAATCCTGAAACATGTTCACATAAGCACAAAATGTAAAAGATTTTTTTCAAAGCTCAGTTTCAATTAAAAAAAGTCATAGTACAATAGATTATTTTTTTTTTCAACGTAACACAGGCAGCAAAATGTGACTTTAGGTGGCAGGACCTGGTTTACGTAAACCAGACATTGGTTTCCTGTGCACATAATATCTGTTTAAACTGTGTGAACATGTTTCCTGTTTGGATGATACTATAATGTACTCGATAGGATACAGAAATGCAGTTGTGCTAGTTCTGTACTAGATTTCAACATACAGTTCTCTGATTGAATATGAATATGATTTGTGAATATGCCACTTTAATAGCTTCCTAACCAGGGATATATGTTGAGGGATGTCATAGTTTGTTATTTGGAGAGAAGGGAATTCCTTTTAGTAACAAAGATAAACTGTCTGTCATCATTAAATAAAAAATGAATTCAACAGTTAAAACGTTTATAAAATGATTTTGCACATTATCAAATTTTCTTATAGATAGAATGGGCAGATAAGATGGGTCTTTTGGTTGTTATGTGCTGGGAAATGTATATTTCTCAGAGTTTCTAACTTAAAGAGAGTGAATCAAAACCTTGTAACACCAGTAACCGGTCAAACTCTCTAATGTTTTTTAATTTATTACAATTTTAAATAAACCATAACTAACCATAATCATGCAGATCTGAAAGGACTAGATAAAGTTGCGTTACAAATAAAAGATAATAATAATAAAAAATAACGAAATAATTATACAGAGATCACTATCTATCATCTTTATTCTCATAAAGGTTAGGATATGTGTACTACTAATTCATTATTATTTATTATTATTTATGGTTATTAACCTTTATTTGTAATGTACCAACATATTCCTTAGCGCTAAAAACGATAGATACAAGTCAAAAACAAAAAAATTAAGAAAGAATGGAGAGCCCTGTTATTGGGTTTAAAGTCAAGCAAAATCCTTTCTCTAAAGCACCCAACAAGACTGAAAACTCGGAAACTTAAATTTCAATGTACCATAATATAATTAGATAACCTATAAGAAGTAACATAGTTTACTCCCATATTCCTGTTTAATTTATTTAATTAAAAAGAATAAATGAGTCTAGGAACATTAATCAATACTATTTTTGCCTTGTACACTACTATTTCTCTTCTTTTAATGTTTGTATTGTACAATTAAGAGGTTTTTCTTAAAAAAAGATAAAAATAAAATATAAAAAAATAAAATACTATTCTTACTCATATTTTACAATAGGTAATGTAATTGCATAGTGTAATTCCTATGCCATATAAATACCATGCTTCAATACTCTACAGTACTTTACTTAAACATCTATATATGATAAAAAAACTTTTCGAAATATAGTTAATGTTTTTGGATAATGTATTTGAAAACCAACACTGTTCAGCAAACGTCTTGTCTTTTTTGTTCACATTTTTAAAGCTTTGTAGAGAGTCAGAACGAATAAAGACAGAAAAGTAGAGAAATAAGAAGTGTTGCTTATTTTTAAATAAACTTTAGTTTTACGTTAGCCGTGTTTTCAATTATATAGTGAGTACACTGCTCCAATCTAGTTATGTTGAAGTATAAGTAGTTACAGTACTAAACTATGCTTTCGATACTTAACTATAAAATACAGGGAGATTTGGCACTGGAATAAAGATAAAATAGAGTAGAATATATAAAATTAAAGAGCTGATACTTAAATAAGTGATGATACTGTAATGTGGAACAGTAAAAATACAATGCTTCTCCCTTCTCTTCACCATTAACCCTTCAATCAATCAACTACCCACTTCTCTTGATCAGACACATTTACTTCATCACTATTTTCTGGACACCCTGAAATATTTTCCCCACCTTGTGTTTCAATTATTTCCTTTAGTTTGTAAACTTGCGAGCCTTCAATCATGTAAATTATTTTGTATTAAAGAATGATCGATTCATAATTACTGACTCAAAGGCCAGGGCTTTTATATCAAAGGTGTATATTAATATTGACATAGCGTAATTTAATTACTTTGCCCATGTAATCAGTGTTATAGAACATGAGCCCCATTAAATTGCTACGATTTTAGAAATTGGCCTCTTTCAGCTCCCCGCAAACGATCTGCGGGTTACAGGAGGAAAAAACTTTATGGGCCGTCAAAATCTGAACTCTGTCCCAGCTAAACCTTTGATCTATCAAGCCCGTAAATGTTACTATCGCAAATCATTACTAAATTGCTACGAATTCCCAAGGATGCACTTGCGTTCAAACACATAAAGGGCAAATAGAGCCAAAAAGCCTAAGGGTACTAGAGAGGACCCGTAAAAGTCCTATCCATAGCGCAGGTAATGCAAATAACAACACAATACTGTATTTTAAATTAAAGGGAAATTGATGTAATAGAAAGATATTCATAAGCTCGCAAATCTGCAATAAAAAAAATATTTATTTCATGTTTAATTATCATGTTATATCGATCCCAGCAACTAATGTGTTAATACATATAATAGACTAGACTAGAATAATATATTTATTGATTATTTCATACGTCAAAAATGATGGCAATAAAATGTGAAGCCTTGCAATGCTGCTTGCCACACAATGTGAGGCTCTCCCCTCCTCTAACTTGTGTCTCTTCCCCCCTCTCCCTTTCCTCTCTCATTTGCAGGGTTGGCGGCGTTAAACCTGTAATTTTCTTTAAGCCCACAAGACTTGAAGCTTAAATCAGTATTGCTTCAAGCCTTGCGGTCTTGAAAAAAAGTTACGGGTCTAACACCCCCATTGAAATA
Source organism: Discoglossus pictus (assembly GCA_027410445.1). Classification (NCBI taxonomy): domain Eukaryota; kingdom Metazoa; phylum Chordata; class Amphibia; order Anura; family Alytidae; genus Discoglossus; species Discoglossus pictus. The sequence goes on along the minus strand of CM050166.1, from coordinate 35,962,554 downwards.
GCTTTCAACTTCACTTATGGACTCCCTGCATCAGGAGGAGGCAGGGAGCCCATAAGTGAGGTTGACAGCTAGTTTTCTATTCAATTGGCGTCTTTTGGCGGCCTCCGAGTTCCGGGCTTGAAAAAAAATGGAGGCTTTTCTTTTCAAGCCCGTAACTCAGAAGCCGGTTGGAGCCCCTTTGGCGCTCAATGCATCCCCTCTACCTTACGGGCCTCGCGATGAGCGCCTTTGGCGCTCACTGCACATGTGCAAGCCCTTAACTTTTAACACAGCGTTAACGAAAAATCGCAATTACAACAACTATTAGTTGATTGCATTATTTCTGGAATGCGGGTCCAATCACAACTTGGACTTCAAAACCGTAGGTGATTGAAATGTAACCTCAATTTTTTCACAATGATGACTCTGTCTAAACCCGTAACCACAGATTTGACTAATTGATAATGTTCACGTCCGCAAATGTAACGTGCGGAAGCATGGTTTCCAGTTTGGATGTCGGCCACGTATGTTGCGGGCTTGTCTAATTTAATCGCTCTGTAACGACACTGAATTTCAAGCCTGCAGGCTTTGCACCTGTACCACAACTGCTGCGGACTTCCAATTTAATGGGGCTCTATGTGGGTCTTTATAAATACAGGGTAATAATTATAATAATATATAATAATAATACAATGCATGGAGAAGTAGAGACACATATAGAACATTTAATATAGAGCACAGGAAGAAGTCATGACACTAATACAGAAGTGTGAACATGGAGTGCAGGGAAGAGCGATGACTCAGGGAGTGATAATACATTTAGAAAAACTAATATACAATGCAGTGAGGTGTGATGTCCTTCTAATGTGAAAGAATGCAGGATGAAGTAGTAAGACGTGCTGAAGCACTAACATAAAAGAGTGACTATAGTATACAGGAAGAAGAGATGACACAAAGAGTGAATACAGAATGCAAGACCAAATTACCAAATATTAGTAAAACCAAAAATTCTATTTTAGATGTATTTGATTAATATTTACTGCAAAGTACAAACTGTTGATTTATTTTTTTAACAGAAGTTTTTAGTTAGTGAACTTCTATCCAAAAGCAAGGTCTTCACTAACTAAAAACTTATGTAAAAAAAATATGCTCTGTGCTTATATAGGGCCCTATTCAATTGGCCAAATTGCAATTTAATAAGGCTGCAAGTTTCAAAAGTATGCTTTGGTTTATTAGTGTTTTTGGAGATTTTTTACTAGATACATTTCTAGTCTTCAAGAGCTTTGCTGCCCTGCTTGGTGTTGTTATGGAGAAGAGACAAATGGTGTACTTATCCGCTCCTCATATTTACCCAGATGCTTTTTACTGTAAATCAATAAAAAAAAGGCTTTCTAACAAGTCTGGTTTACAAGAGGTAATTTCTAAATATACTCCAAATTACTCAGTGAACAGTGTTTCCTAATGATGGTAAAGATTTCAGGTAGCAACATGCAAATATGTTGAAAATATATCACCTCTAGCTAAGTAACGTGATGTGCAATTAGGCCTATGTATAATGTTGTCAGGTTCACTGGTGGTCCAGTGGTTAGGATACTGTGCTTTCACCACTGCTACCGGGATTTCTATTCCAGTCAGGGAATCAAGAGGTCACACCACCTTGAAGCCATACAGGGTTGGGCCTGGTGAGTACTTGGTTAGGAAGTGTTAGTGTTTGATATAAGATCACAGCAGGTAAATTCATTAATTTCGCTTTCAGGCTGCTCTGCACACCCCAACACCCCCACACACCCTCTGTCTGGCTCAATCACCTCCCTCCTTCCCCTCTTCTCACCCACCCCAGTTTAGCCATTATTTTTCTGAGTCACACACATCTTCTACACCTCACAAATTAATAGCATCTGCTAACTACACCTATTAACCCTTCACACTATGTTTCCTCTTGCCTTCTTCCTCATACCCCCTGCCTTTTCCTCGGAATCTTCTTCACTTCTCCCCTTTTTGTCTCCAACATACCCATCTCACCTCTCACGTCCTCCTCTCCCCTTTTATTCTTCCATGAGCTATTCTTACTCAAGCTCCTGACATTCCCATCTGCATCTCCTGACATTCCCATCTGCAGCTTACATTATCTGTCCACTAGGGGCAGATACCATATAACATAATAGCGCCACTCACTTTACATTACATCTTTTCCCTCTCAAACTAATGCATACCTTCCTACTTTACACAACTTCCTTCCTATGTATCTCTCACTTCCTCTTTAACCTTGCTACTCCTTATCCACTCTTCCCCCAGGTCCATTACCTTTAGATTGTAAGTGGAGAGTTTCTAGTCTCGTGGGGTGCTTTGGGAAATAAGCACTGTCATGAATCAGCCAGTGGCCATATTGGATTTGGTGTGAACTATGCTGGGGCCATTTTGTGACTGGCAGCAGTGGCCATCTTGGGCTGGGTTATCTTCCACATGCTGTTGCCATGTGGAAGAACAAAATGTTTGGGCTCACAAAGTCACTGCTTGTGAATGGTATGAATAGGGGGTTCCACTGTCACCATTAAATAAAGTCAGCATTACTGCATAAAATGGATTGACGTGGAAAACATGCCCCACCCTGATACCATGTGGGAATGGGGAAATATGGTTTGGGTTGTAACGATTAATTACAGTATAAGCTTGTATATAGTATCATGGAGTGATTGTATTTAGTTAACCCTCCCCCATTAGGTAAACACTGAGGCAGGAGCTGAGTAAGATCCTGAACAAGATAAACCTCACAGGGTGTCGCCAGGACTTGAACAAAGAGCCAGTATGGGGTTTCCCCAGGGGCATAGTCCAGGAGGAAAAACAGGAAGTGTCCACAGGGAGAGTCTGGGTTAGAATGAGCTTTGTAGCCACGCCTGGGGTTGGCCCATGGGAGGAGTCTCATGGTTCCCATGTAGGGACCCTGCCTGATTGGCCAGAGGCAGTTAGGGGCTGACTAAAGATAGCCCATCCTGGTAATGTTGTATGCCTGTTTAAAAGATGTTGTTTTCCAAATAAAGTTGTTCATAATTTTCATCAAGACGTGGTGTGTAGATGTATTATTTACCCGGGGACATATGCTTGCAGTAAGATTCGTCAGACTTACTGTCAATATTGCTCAGTCTAAACCAAGGGCTGAGACATGATGTTCCTGTAATCAAAACTGCTGAAGGTCCAGAGTCACCCAAATCCGGTCAACAGACCCCAGCCAGAGAGTGGGTCGTGACAATTGGTGGCAAGTGGTGAGAGACTCTGAGAAGGACCAGAAATGGAACAGCAGTATGAGGACATGTCCAAGGAGGCAAGACGCAGGTTCAGTGTAGCCAGGGAGTTTTGCTCCGGGGAGATAACGCTGGAAGAGGCAATTAAAGGACCGAACCTAATAAAGCAGCAAATACAGGAAGAACGTACAAGGGTGAGTGTCCAAGCTCAGCAAAGGCTTGGGGTCAACCCTGCAGAGATGCCAGTAAGAGTCAAACTGGCATATCAGAATTTTAAACAGTTCCAGGATGATAAAGACAGCATTGACGGATTTATCCAAGAGGACTACAGAGGAAGGGTCCTGCTAAATCAATGGATGGCATTCCTGCAATTATGGCATGGCCATAAGCTGGCAAGCTGGTTGGAGGAACTGGTAGAGAAAGAGATGGACTTGAAGGAACAGTATCTTGCCAGGGTAGAGTCCTTTGGTGGCCGGAGAGAGGATCTCTATTTTCGTTTGGATCTACAATATGGGGTTGAGGAGATTCTGAATGGTGATCCGGAATGTGGCATGGGAACTGCAAGGAGGCATAATAACTTGTTTGTTGAACGCTGCCGGGGTCTGGGACTGGAAACATGGTTCCCGGAGGCTCCTTTGCTAGAACCCCTGGTTCGGCAAGAGCAGCAACTGGAGGCTGAGTATGTTCAATTGTGGGATGCGATACCCAAGAAGTATTTTGGCCCATCCAGATGGGAGGACGGCTCACCAGACCCTTACAACTCAGACGTTATGTACCAGAGTGAGTATGCTCACTGGAACTGGGGAGAGGCTTTTATGGACGGTAAACAAAGTGAGGAGTGGGAAGGGGTAAACACTGTTCCTTTGCCAACTCCTGGGGATGGTGAATGTTTGCCCCTAGAACATGCAGCGACTGTGTCAGGGCCTAGTCACCAACCCAAAGAGCCAGAGACCCAGTGGAATGTTCCCTGGGTGGGGTCAGATAATCCATGTCTGCCCCCTGATACCCCAAGAGATTTAATCCCAGAGGAAGTGGGAACTGCTCACAAGCTGGGGCCAGATAAGTTAAGTCTGCCCTCAGAAGTTCTAGGCAAAGTGTGTTGGCCAGAACTGCTAATGGAGCCAGAGGCTCGGGATGATTATGTGATGGACGGTGGGAAGGGAGCCTTAGAGGCCAGGCTGGGTGGGAATGATGAGATTCCCCAGCCTGCATCAGATAACCACTGTCTGTACCCTGACACCCCAGGGGAGTTGTTCCCAGAGGTGCTAGTGAAGCACAGAGCCCAGGAGGGTTTTTTAAGAGACTGTGGGGAGGGAAAGGAATTGGTTTCTGGCTACAGGGAACCTGACCTCACACAGCAATAGAGTGCCAGGGGCACAAAGAGCCAGGCCGGGGCAGCAAGCATGCCAGCCTTGGCAAAAGCGTTATGGGTGCAGAGTGGCACCATGAAAGAGGGTGTACCAAGTGGGGAGATACCCTGGATAACCATTGTCCAGGGGCCCACTGGAACAGACACCACTCCAAAGATCCAGTTCAACATAAAGGACTGGGATAAAGTTGCTCAACCCCGGGCAATGGAGGAGTCCGGCACTTCAGCTGGATAGGAGCAGCATAGCCCCCCAGCCAAGTCAGAGGAGTGTAAGCACAGCTTGGGTGGGAGCAGCGTAGCTCCCCAAGCTGCAACGGAAAACGCGGGACCAGAGGAAGAAAGCCAAGAGGAGCTGTCCCTTTGTAGTCCCATAGGCCCAGAGACTGTTTTAGAAACCCCAGCCCAGCTGTGGGGACTGGCTGGAGGGAAAGGGGTTGCTATGGGACAGGGATTGTTTTATGGGGTTCCAAAAAATACTGTGTTGCCTCAGAAGAGTGTATGGGTGCAACCCTCTGCGTCCCCAGTGACTTCCATGCTGCTGCCAAAAAGAGAGAGATGGGATCCTGAAATATTTGGGTGGGGGTTGCATGGGAAGAGCAATGTGCTCTATACAGTGGGAGCAAGGCCAAGGGCTGGGGGAGGTTTTTACTCTGCACTTTGGGACTGTTTTCTAAAGGACTTGAACGTGGAGAGAGTGCAGATGGCCTAGCCAATCCAGAAGAGTTATGACTATCAGCGTAGCTGGGAAAATCCTAGGGGCATGGATGTTCCCTGCCACGCTTGGGGAGGTGTTGTCATGAATCAGCCAGTGGCCATATTGGATTTGGTGTGAACTATGCTGGGGCCATTTTGCCATTTTGTGACTGGCAGCAGTGGCCATCTTGGGCTGGGTTATCTTCCACATGCTGTTGCCATGTGGAAGAACAAAATGTTTGGGCTCACAAAGTCACTGCTTGTGAATGGTATGAATAGGGGGTTCCACTGTCACCATTAAATAAAGTCAGCATTACTGCATAAAATGGATTGACGTGGAAAACATGCCCCACCCTGATACCATGTGGGAATGGGGAAATATGGTTTGGGTTGTAATGATTAATTACAGTATAAGCTTGTATATAGTATCATGGAGTGATTGTATTTAGTTAACCCTCCCCCATTAGGTAAACACTGAGGCAGGAGCTGAGTAAGATCCTGAACAAGATAAACCTCACAGGGTGTCGCCAGGACTTGAACAAAGAGCCAGTATGGGGTTTCCCCAGGGGCATAGTCCAGGAGGAAAAACAGGAAGTGTCCACAGGGAGAGTCTGGGTTAGAATGAGCTTTGTAGCCATGCCTGGGGTTGGCCCATGGGAGGAGTCTCATGGTTCCCATGTAGGGACCCTGCCTGATTGGCCAGAGGCAGTTAGGGGCTGACTAAATATAGCCCATCCTGGTAATGTTGTATGCCTGTTTAAAAGATGTTGTTTTCCAAATAAAGTTGTTCATAATTTTCATCAAGACGTGGTGTGTAGATGTATTATTTACCCGGGGACATATGCTTGCAGTAAGATTCGTCAGACTTACTGTCAATATTGCTCAGTCTAAACCAAGGGCTGAGACATGATGTTCCTGTAATCAAAACTGCTGAAGGTCCAGAGTCACCCAAATCCGGTCAACAGACCCCAGCCAGAGAGTGGGTCGTGACAAGCACTTCTTACAAGACTTGAAGCTCACAACAGGCCCTCCATTTTCTGCCGTTAATATTACATATTGTATATTTTCTTGTTCTCCCCTATACAGCGCTACAAATGTTGTCAGACAGCCTTTACAACAGCCTTCAATTAGGGTACAGAACCAGGACCCACTCACTGTTCCTCCTTATATGGGACTCATCAGTGCTCTGGCAACTGTGAAGCTGCAGAGAAATCAATTAATGTGTACTTATGCAGGGGCATAGGATACGGTGGGGATGGGAGGGACAAATCCCCCCAGAATTGAGGCTCCCCAATTATAGGCACCTCCTGTGCCTTTAACTAGCCAATCGGCAGCTCTTGCGAGATCATGCAACTCGCGTGATCTCATGATACCCAACTGTCAGAAGCCAAAGGCACAAGAGGTGAGGAGGATAAGGGAGGGGGAGAGGGAGATGAGGAGGATAGGGAGGGGGAGAGGGAGGTGATGGGGAGAGGGAGGTGAGGGGGATAGGGAGGTGACGGGGAGAGGGAGGTGAGGGGGATAGGGAGGTGAGGAGGATAGGGAGGGGGAGAGGGAGGTGACGGGGAGAGGGAGGTGAAGGGATAGGGAGGTGAGGAGCATAGGGAGAAGGATATATTTTTATATTTATTTATATATTAGCGACTTGCTTGTCAAAAATGACGGGGCAATAAAATTGTAAGGCAGGTAATGCTGTTTGCCACAGACATTCGTTTTTTTGGTGGTCTGAGATCCGCCTTTGGCGCTCATTGCAAGGCTCTTGGTTGTTGTATTTTTTTTTTTAATCAGAAGCGCTTTTGCTGGCATTGTAAGGTCGGCGTTGATCTGCTTTTTGCGCATATTGCAAGGCTGTCCCCTGGTGTAGTTTGTGTGCTAGGAGCAGCGTTGGCGCTTGTTGTGGGGCGCGCGGTAAATGGCTTTTGTGTTTATTGCGATAGTGTTTTTTTTTTTGTGTATATGTATTTTTGTATGCTAATTAAATAATTAAGAAATTAAGAAATGAATATACTTTAACTATTTGTAAGTAATATATGGAGGAATGATTGTGCTGAAGAGCTGACTATCTGTTTTCATGTTCCTGCAGCATACAATGTAGGTTTGCACTGTTGTGGAGCTCAAGTCTAAGTGCCAGCAATGTATGAAGTGTGCAGTGTAAATAGGCTGCGTGCGCGAGGGGAAGACGTTAGTGTAGCTGGGTACTTCCGCATTCTGTAAGTTAGTGTTGTAAAATGGCGGCAAATGTGTATGTCGTACGGGTGTGGATGATTTAGCGTCCTTGCTAAATGTATCTTGTACCTCGTATGTCTTTTTGGAAAAGCCGCATGTGCTTGGTGGTGTTTTTCGGCCTTAGGGTCGTGTAGCCTCATTGTGTTTTTTTTCAGCAGCCATTTTTTCTGTCGGTTAGGGGATTTTCGTGTTTGTAAACTCAGTAATTTGGACTTAAACTGAGGTGTAACTTCACTTTCCGAGGTCCTGGGTGCCCCCTTGCTGTGAGTAAGGTTTTTATGTCATTTTTCTGTGTATTTATTGTTTTTTTAATGTTTTCGCTGAGCGTTTCGGCTGTTAAGGTCGTATTTTAGCGTCCTTGCTTAAAGTTTATCTTGTACCGCGTACGTCTTTTTTGAAAAGCCGTATGTGCTTGGTGGTGTTTTGCGGCTTTAGGGTAGTGTAGCCTCGTTTAGTTTTTTTTCGACTGACATTTTTGCTGTCGCTTAGGGGATTTTCGTGTGTGTAAACTCGGTAATTTGGACTTAAATTGAGGTGTAACTTCACTTTCCAAGGTCCTGGGTGCTTCCCCACCTTGCTGTGGGTAAGGTTTTTATGTCATTTTTGTGTGTATTTATTGTTTTTTTTATGTTTTCCGCAAGTTCGTATTGTTTTTTTTTTCTAAGTCCCACGGCTCGTATTTGTTTAGTTTACACTTTTTGTTTCTAAGTCCCGCGACTCGTATTTTTTTGTGTAAGTTCGTATTTAGTCATTGCGTGTTAGATCTATTTTTTCCCACTTCTGTGGGTGTTTGGAACCGCTTGTGAGGCGCCGTAGAGCCTCCACCTCCGCAAATGCGGCCCCTCGCTTCACGAGGGTCCGCATTTGCGGCCTGGACTGCGTCCCTCGCTTTGCGAGGTACAATTCAAACAGTCGTACAGTGGTACATATGAGAGGGAGCCTAAGCTATGTCGGCACTCCTGATCTGGACGCACTTCCGTTTGCCTTTGAGAAAGCTCTATCAAGAGCGAAACTGGTATCCAGTCAGGTGGCAGATATTGGACCCAGGTACTGATCCACAGGGGCCAATGTCAAGTCCCCTAACGGAGATGATGAGACTAGGAGCAGTTTAAACTTCTGCGATTCTTTACCGGTAAGGTTTATTTTTATATGTGATGTACTGCGAGGTTCCAGGTTCTTACAGAGAGGTGTTATACAGCCGGCAGCTTGCATTCACCATTATAGTGCCGACATAGCTTAGGCTTAGTATAGTATATACTGTGGTTCCTACGCCCTTGATGCATAACTAACGTGATCACCAAAAAGCACTGCAAAAAGCAATTATCTTAACCCTCTTCTATACTGTTATTGTTTTTTTAATGTCTATCCCCCACAGTTTTCCCCTTATATTATTTAAACACCTCTGTCCAAAGAGTGCAATGATCATATCAGTAGAATGAGATTCATAGTTATACTTTAGTGTGGATGCATAAAACTGTATATTGCAGTATAAATCTTTTTAGTTGTATTAACATATTAACAGGCAAGCTTTCGAAAAGATGGACATTTTCTTCTTCAGGTCTGAAGCAATACTGAACTCTTTGGTAGAATTTACAAATAAGACTCTCAGCAATTAGACATTTTTTAAGAAAGTTGAAAAAACACAGAATAACGTTGCACAGAGTACGTTGACAACATGGGTATAAGGTAAAAAAAACAATAAAACGAAGGGGAGACAGGAAGGTATACCATAACTATAAGTAGAAAAGGTACCTATTTTCAAAAGCTTGTCTCCTAATATGGATTAGTCCAATAAAATGTATTACTTTGTACGGTATACTCTTGTTTTTTTTGCATCGCCATCACTGGACTAACATGGCTACTCCAAAATACACTTTTTTAGTGTATGAGTAATGATTTAAGTAAAATCCCCTACAGCACTAATCTTCTCTACATATCTAATCTTACAAGTTTCTTTATATGCTCTTACTCTTAGACTTGCTTGGGTTATGCCAGGCTCTTGAATTAAGGCTGATTTTTTTTCTCTCTTCATTAGGGCTTCTAGTTTCTTCATCATTACATGTTCACACTACATTGATCTCCCCAGACATACCCTTAGGGTAGAAGGTCTTCATGTCAGTGGGGGTTGTGTTATCTCTGTTCCAGTATACATTAGCTCTAACTGTTAAGTTTATTGCAATTAATTACAAAAAAATTAGGTATTTAGGCCCTTCTTAATCACTACCTTGTCGTGGTGAAGGGCCTTGTGTACTTCAATGAAGCTGTGAGCTATATCATGTAGAGTCACCCAAGATGGGCAGGTCATAGCAGAGTGGTCAGACAAATCATGGTCCACTAGAGAAGGGACTGGCAACCTACTCCAGTATCTATGTCAAGATAACCTTATGGATAAACATGACCAGAGACATAACGAGATTGGCCTGGTATGCTGTGGTCCATAGGTTCATGGAGAGTTGGAGATGATCAAACAGCTACAAACAATATACAATGCAACTTTTTCCACTTTTTTAATTGCTATAAATTGAAAGGGTTTCTGTGTTGATCTCTACTACTTAAATGCCATGAACAATTACTTATAATTACCGTACTTATTTCCATGCGTAACATTTTAGGAATAACTTTAGAGCTTGCTGGTGTCCAACCCCACCGAGCCCCCAAGAAAACATCACAACACTTGTACAGCTAAGAAATCAGTGATGGGACTTAAGTTCTTTTACACGGAGACTGAACCTTTGTAATTTCTGTTTTTTATGACAGTCCATTATTACAGCTTTGGACTGTGTTGAAGTTTTATAAATAAAAGGAAATAATACACATGATTTTAATCCTACAATACTAAAAATGGGAAACCTACAAAAATGAATTGTTTATTGAGAAAATAAATCTTATCTTAACAAATTTCCCCAGAAAGAATACATATTTTTCTTGTTGTCTAAAAATCCCCTTTGTCCTTTTATAATCATATCCACAAGTTGCATAATTTACGTACATTATTTGACTCTCGTGTGCATTTATTTCCCTTTGCACAAACATTTTTTATAACTGGCATTGATTTCTGAAGGGAAATCCATATAATACGCATTATCTTTAATGTCAAACCCTAGATTGGTTTCCGCAGCATGTTCAATCCTAACTGCCACTGAGCAAGGCAATATATTCTCACATTGGGTTTTATTGTAAATAATTGCATGGATAGCTCCAAGGTAGGTCTACATTTTTCAAATAAAACTAATAGAAAATAAATAGGAGATGGTGTCTATGTTTTCAAATTAATAATAGACAAAATATGTTATGTTATATAAAAAGGTGATTGAAAAAAACCTGCAATCTACAAATTGTTCAGATTTCGGTCCAAAGTAGGTAAGCAGACCTAAGCACTTTACTTTAGTTTTAGTATTGGAGATAAGGATTGTTCAAAGTGACGTGCGAATGAGGTTTAGAAATATATCACTTATTTGGCACTATCTGCTTTCAACATGGATCCCTTCATCACATGTACAATGATCTCAGAAAACCTTCAGAATACCGCTAGAAATCTCACTCACACAGGCTGTCAGGAAGTTATAAAACAATTTAAAAAGAAACCTTCCACATATAAACAGAAAAAAATTAAGTTATCATTGAAATGTGTACAGTGAGGGGAAAACCTATTTGATCCCCTGCTGATTTTGAACGTTTGTCCACTGACAAAGAAATGTCTATAATTTTAATGGTCAGTGTATTTTAACAGTGAGAGACAGAATAATAAAAAAAAAAAAACAAGAAAAACACATGTTAAAAAAGTTATAAATTGATTTGCAGGTCAGTGAGGGAAATAAGTATTTGATCACCTATCAGTCAGCAAGATTTCTGGCTCCCAGGTGTCTTTTATACAGGTAACGAACTGAGATTAGGAGCACTCTCTTAAAGGGAGTGCTCCTAATCTCAGCTTGTTACCTGTATAAAAGACACCTGTCCACAAAAGCAATCAATCAACCAGATTCCAAACTCTCCACCATGGTCAAGACCAAAGAGCTGTCCAAGGATGTCAGGGACAAGATTGTAGACCTACACAAGGCTGGAATGGGCTACAAGGCCATCGCCAAGCAGCTTGGTGAGAAAGTGACAACAGTTGGTGCGATTAATCGCGAATGGAAGAAACACAAAATAACTGCCAGTCTCCCTCGGTCTGATACTCCATGCAAGATCTCACCTCGTGGAGTTTCAATGATCATGAGAACGGAGAGTAATCAGCTCAGAACTACAAGGTAGGATCTTGTTAATGATCTCAAGGCAGTTGGGACCATAGTCACCAAGAAAACAATTGGTAACACACTACGCCGTGAAGGTCTGAAATCCTGCAGCTCCCGCAAGGTCCCCATGCTCAAGAAGGAAACATGTACAGGCCCGTCTGAAGTTTGCCAATGAACATCTTAATGATTCAGAGGAGAACTGGGTGAAAGTGTTGTGGTCAGATGAGATCAAAATCAAGCTCTTTGACATCAACTCAACTCGCAGTGTCAAACATGGAGGTGGAAAAATTATGCTTTGGGGGTGTTTTTTTCCTAAGGGGACAGGACAACTGCACCGCATCAAAGGGATGAAGGACGGGGCCATGTGAGAACCTCCTTCCCTCAGCCAGGGCATTGAAAATGGGTCGTGGATGGGTATTCCAGCATGACAATGACACAAAGCACACAGCCAAGGCAACAAAGGAGTGGCTCAAGAAGAAGCACAGCAAGGTCCTGGAGTGGCCTAGCCAGTCTCCAGACCTTAATCCAATAGAAAATCTGTGGAGGGAGCTGAAGGTTCGAGTTGCCAAACATCAGCCTCAAAACCTTAATGACCTGGGGCCTCATTCTATTAGCGGCCGCAGCCGTTGCGGGGCCGCAAGGACCGGCCGCAAGCTATTCGGCTATTATATTCCCTTACGGCCGGAGGCTCCGGCAGGCTTGCGGCCGGTGCCTTGCTATCTCTTGCGGCCGCTCGCGCCAGAGGAAAGCCTTTGATCTAAAACGGCCGCAAGAGTTTTGCAATTCAATTGCTCCGGGAAACCTCTCTGCAAGGCTAAAAGCGAGCCGCTGCTTACTTGCAGGAAAGAGGTCCCGCTAGCACCAATTAAGCACATAAAATAGCTCAAATAAAGCCATCCTGCACTTTGAGAAGACTATAAAGGGATTTTAGGTGTTAGAAAAAATAGCACATAATTATCCGATACTCAAATCCGTAAAATATTTTATTTTTAATATCCGTAAAATATCCATGTAAAAAGTCCAGAGTGCTTGGAGCACCTCAGACACGCCCACGCTGCAGCCGGAAAATAAACAGTTAATTTGAACTCGGGTTTGGGCTGATGTGCAAGCTTGAGAGTGGGTTCCTTTTAATCCTCATGTCCCCCAATATGATCCCTAGCATTTACAGAGCTGTACAGTGCAGGCTTGAATTTATTTTTGAGTTTTTATATTTCACAGCTCACGGCCGGTTCCAAGATATGCGGCCGGCCGTAAGGGGAGATCCTTGCGGGGCCGTATAATAGAATCGCGAGTTAACAGAACCCCCGCAAGGAATCGCAGCCTTACGGCCGATTTACGGCCGCTAATAGAATGAGGCCCTTGGAGAGGATCTACAAAGAGGAGTGGGACAAAATCTCTGTGTGCAAACCTGGTGGCCAACTACAAAAAAAGGTCTGACCTCTCTGATTGCCAACAAGGGTTTTGCCACCAAGTACTAAGTTGAAGGAGTCAAATACTTATTTCACTCCTTGACCTGCAAATCAATTTATAACAGTTTTGACATGCGTTTTTCTTGAGGGGGGGGGGGGGGGGTTTATTCTGTATCTCACTGTTAAAATACACCTACCATCAAAATTATAGACTGATCATTTCTTTGTCAGTGGAGAAACGTTTAAAATCAGCAGGGGATCAAATACTTTTTTCCTTCTCTGTATATCTAGCACAGCTCATACTTGTTACGTACTTCATAAACATGTGCACTCTTTCTTGAACTATAATAGTCCTTTATTGCAGGTGCCAATTGGGTTAGATGCTTTGTAATATGAAAATGTAGATGGCATAGTATGGGATGTGTTAGTTGGTGTGATGGTTGTTGTCCTGAGTAGATGTGTCTTTAGAGAATCCATAACGACTTCCAAACAGATATCCTTTTGGCCTCGATATGTACAACAGTATTAACTAGATTTTATGGATATAATAAAATGTAACAGGCCACATATAAGTAAAAGAGCTCCATCTAAGTTGACACATGATTTTACTTTACTTTTTAGCTATGACGAAATCTTTTAACAAACCTTAGCTGATTCATTATCCAGTACTCTGAAAAAAAAGATATGTCTTGAGTCAGCTGATATAAATTGTGACTAATTTGCCTCTGTGTCATATTCAAATATCTCATTCATGTCAGATGCTCTAATTGAGAAAACCAAGATGCCACCAAATGAAAAAATTTGATCCGACATGATTTTTTAAATTTATTTCATGTTTTTATAAATGAAGATGGAATCTCTAAAATTGTATTTCAGTTGCAATAGAGTTAATTTATGACAAAATAATAACTATTAAAACATTTTTTTTAAATGATATAGAAAATACAGATTTTGTATCTATTAAGTGAAAATATCAATTTTTGATAAAAAATTGCAATTTAAATTGCTTATTGTTTATTTAATTCTGTTTTATTGTTATTTGTATTATTTGCAGAGAAAAAAGCAACATAAAACACAATGCAACATAGCAGATGAAAATAGTAAATCCAAATTTTCCTTTTTTATTTATATTTATTGATATATTATTATGTGTCATTTGCTATGTAAATTTTCTATTTTATACAATGCTGTGTAAAATATCAGAGCTTTACAAATAAAAGTTAATTATTATTATTATTTATTATTATATATAGATGTTTAGTATTTTGTCCCAGAACAGCAATTTGTTCTGTTGCAGATGCATTGTTGATTATTAAAATATGTTTTTTTTATTTTATTATTATCATATATAAATACTGTAGCAGTATACAAGGGATAAGGCCATCCCGATATTAAAATTCTGAGTTAAATGTGATACTTTATTGTCTACTAGAATTAGGCATATGGATACTACAACCAATAAAGCATAACTATAATTTATCTATTTTTATTACAAAATTATGTTTTCCTATTATCTACAGCTCATGATAAAAACTTTTTTACTTTTTTGTCTTTAGTATTTTTTTTCCTGATTTCAATAGGACAGGAGTGCCCCCAACAGGCAGATATGAGGTGCTGCACCGTAACACTAAGTCTATTGAAGACATGTGCTGAGCTTCTGTGAATTGCTCACTACATTTTGGCCTCATTGACATCAATTTTATAAATCAAACCATTGCCATTTAATGGTGTCTGTAAGTGTTTGAGGCTGTAGTGCTGAATACATCAAGTACATTGAAAACCTATGTACATAGACTATTACTTCAATGCATTATTATAGAATACGCAAGGAAACCTGATGAAAAGTTTGACTTTTACTCTCCGAATGGATATTTGTTTGTTTTGCTTTTTTTGCTAGGCCTCGGTTACCCGTCACTAGCTAAATTTTTACATGTGAAAATCAAGTAAAAAAAACATAATGTGTAATTGGTTATTAGGTCCTACGTGTACATTTCTATTGCTCTACGTATACAATAGTCTGCACTGCTATTACATGAAAAGATGTGCAACCACTATGGGTCGAAAAAAAAACAAAAAACTTAGCAACTACACATAAGAGCTATTACTAAATGTCTACCATTTCCTGCCCTCGTCCCGTCAGCACTCACCTCTATATAACTTATATATCATCAGATACCTCATGGTGTCCCAAAGTTAATCCCAGGGTCCCTCAACCTACCCTTTAAATTCATGGGGTTTCCTTTGGACCCCCATGGTCCCCAACCTTGATCTCTAAAGCCTGCATACACTTAATTACATGGCAATGTTCGCTATGTATTATCATTTGAATTATAGTAATTATTATGAGGTGCAGCTTCTTTTCTCACCTCAGATAGCACGTATTGATATAACTTCACACTAATTTAAATGGTAATATATGGCTAAGAGTGCTGCTATATGTATTATCACTTATTGTCCATACGGCTCATTGCTGTTGTTCTGGTTTTCCATTGACTGCCCTCATTAAGTCACTTTCTACCTCAATGCCACTGTGTTCCTGATTGGTTTTCTAGTTGGTATTTTATTGTAAAACAGTAAAAGAGCACTTCATAGCCAACCTTTGATACCCATAATTTAGAACTGAAATATACTGTATATTTAATGGCAGATACGAGCTAATATTACAATTTAGTGTGCCCAATGTAGATACCTGAAAGCATGGCTCTAATCTTCAAAATAAGAGTATGCATATCCAAGGCATATTTAAATTGCTTAACTCCCTGTATTTAATGATTGTAAATATGTTTTATTTTGGTGGCGGTGCCGCATCACCCTAGTGGGGAGCTCATTAGCCGGTTAGGTTTCCGGTAAGTAGCTGTTACCATTGGTCCTTTGGACCCGGGGGTTCCACTGCCCGTCTGGCTGGAGGGTGAGCTCCTTCCGTGTAAGTGTGTGCAGCTACCTCTTGTTATAAGTTTACATTGTTAAGTTATTAATAAAGCTGTGGGCTGGTTATACCCAATTCCAATGTGTGGTGTCATTATTGGGGGTGTTGGGTGTGTTTAGTATTTATGCAGACCTTATGTTTAGATCAATCATATTACCTTCTGTTCTATAAGCTATGCATATTAGGATCACAATGTCTTGGTTGTGTCTAGTAGGCCAGGCACCATTTGAGTCAGTTTACTTTGAGTTGACTTGTATGTTGTACAATAATATATATTATATTTTATTTGTTTAATAAAATGCAAATTTCCTGCTATAGAATGAAGGCTCCCCCTGTCATGTTGTAAGTGAACCCTGTCAAGCTGTATGAATGGCTCTGCCCCAATTATGACACCATATTTGCTTCCTAAACTGCGAGCTGCAGCTAAAAAACGATGGTGGGGGATCTCTCTGAGCAAGAGAAGTGCGAAGGGGGAAATGGTAGCAATATGAATGGCAAAATAAAGCAAGTAAGCCCAATATAGTTAACACAGTCCACTAAAATTTTTATAAATTGTTTAGGTGAGATTAATTTTGATTCGATGTTAGACAATTTTTCCAGACTTAAGTGGTCTTTTAAGGCAGACAGACTAAGGGAACAAATGAAATACATTGAACCAACTCAAAGGAACTACAACCACACTGGGTTAAAACATTCAGATATTGGCCATATTTGTAGTTCTGTTTTTTTATAAAGAAGTTTGATAATCTGTCGTCTATATCTCCATTATGATTTAATGTCGATTTTTTTTAAATATTGTGTAGCCAGTTTTTAAATAAGAAATCACAACCACAAAAGTGACAGTCCATTTCAGATTTGTTAAATATATACTGATGTTTAGTATCATATAGAAGTTAACAATATGATGTATTATATATGTGCAAGCAGAATAAACCTGGTGCTCATCACCTTGGGCCTCATTCAAATGCGATTCGGCCAATTGAAAAGGGCTCTATATAAGCACATAGCATTTTTTTTTTTTTACAGACGTTTTTAGTTAGTGAACTTCTATCCAAAAGCAAGGTTTTCACTAACTAAAAACTTCAGTAGAAAATATGCTTTGTGTTTATATAGAGCCCTATCCAATTGGTCAAATCGCATTTGAATGAGGCCCCTTTTATGTATGTTCATTAATTGGCACTCTTCTTTTCCTAAGCGTTTGATTGACAATTATCTCAGGGCTTATGGTCACTAGCCATAGGTCATCACTAATCAGAAAGAAAATGCTAACTACTGTTGTATGGCACACTTCTGCAACACAAATGCCAAACAAAAGCCATGAAAGCTGGCCAGCTCCATCATGGTAGATAACTCTTCGACAATAATATAAATCATGTGCAGCCTCAGGACATATATGCTCCAAATTGGCAATGACACACACTCTGCTTCATATAAATGGAGTGATGCAGATTCAGCCTTAAAAATGTGTTCTATATTTACAAGTGAATATGGGAGAAGCATGAACACAGTAAATGGCGCCAGTAATTCTGGGGAAGCCAGCTTTATTTTTGCATGGTAACTCAATATCCTGGAAACTATCACTATGGCCTGGGAGCTCGATCAATATTTTCATCTGTACCAACATGCTGCATCCATTCACTCACTAGCATGAATCCAGAAATACTCATTTCTGGAAGCAAACGTTCTGTTATCACATAATTCACGAGCATTTTTTTAACCACTTTCTTGCCAGTAACAACATTTGGGATGCTTTCAAGTAACAATTTCTAAATGATTACTTGCACAATATAGTTCTCTCTGATTTAAGTAACAAACATTACATATGTTATGTGTCGTATAATGCACAGATAATTAAACACCGGCAGTTCATGCTATATACATTTAGAGGGATAGTTAAGCCAACCTAGGGCCTCATTCAAATGTGATTTGGCCAATTGAATAGGGCTCTATATAAGCACAGAGCATATTTTTTTACAGAAGTTTTTAGCTGGTGAACTTCTATACAAATGCAAGGCCTTCACTAACTAAAAACTTCTGTAAAAAAATATGCTGTGTGCTTATATAGAGCCCTATTCAAGTGGCCAAACTGCAATTGAATGAGGCCCCTATAAGGTAGATAGATTGGGCAGACTTGCAGCCTTATTAAATTGCGATTTGGCCAATTGAATAGGGCTCTATTTCAGCACACAGCATATTTTTTTTTACAGAAGTTTTTAGTTAGTGAACTTCTATCCAAAAGCAAGGTCTTCACTAATTAAAAACTTCTGTGATAAATATGCTATGTGCTTATATAGAGCCCTATTCAATTGGCCGAATGTTATATTGCGGCATGCTAAAATGAAACAAAACTCACAAAAAAGAGATGATTAAACATGTCAAAAGATTTGTTTTGTTTTATTTCCATAACTTTTTTTAAGCAAACTTGTTCAAGCTCCCTGGAAGAAAAAGCAGTAGTTGGGTTTGTATGTAAAGAGCATGTGTTATGTTGGTCAGTTATGTCCGACTCTCCGTGACCTCATGAACCATAACACACCAGGCAAATGTTTATGTCCATGGTCATGCTGAACCACTTGGTTTTCATGGCAGAGATACTGGATTGGGTTTCCAGTTCCTTCTCCAGTGGGCCACAGCATACAGTTCCTGGTATTCCGAGGTGGTCTCCCATCCAAGTACTGACCAGGCCCAACCCTGCATGGCTTCAGGGTGGTGTGACCTCTTGGTTCCTTGACTGGAATCCATCCCAGGTTACAGCAGTAAAGAGCATACAGCTGTATACATTATTTATGAGTATCATATATGTGTATCATATATGTAAATACAGTCTCAAACACTATTCTTTCCCCTTGCTGTGTCCTCATCCTAATTTTGATGGTAAATAAGACAATTTTATCTAATTAAAATATTTAGCTTAATAAAACATAAGATTATATTTAGTATTCTAAACTTTAATTGTAATTTTCCTTACAGATAGTACTCAAACACTATTCCTTTCCCCATGCTGTGTCCTCATCCTGATGTTGATTGTAAATAAGAACCTATTTTATCTAATTAAAATATTTCACTTAATAAAACATAAGATTATGTTTCGTATTCTTAACTTTAATTGTAATTTTCCTTACAGATAGTACTTCTTCAAAATAGCCAGGCATCTACCACCGTCCAAATTCAAATAATAAGCTTTTTTTTTTACTCTTTTTTTTCTGAAAGATACTTTCCTCCTGATCTTTATCAAAAATGTATTAATTTATTTCAAGGTTTCGACCTTGTTACCCATCAAGCTTCTCACCGCCAAGCTATACATTTTAAGTGCAAGGATACGCCTCACTTTCAGGATATCTTGTACAGGTGTATTTATTTATTTAAAGAAGCATATCCCCTTAAGCAGTAATTTACACAATATATTGTACCTCATCTTTCAATACCTCACCCTATAGACTGTAAGGGCCATATTCAATGCGAAGCCCGCAACTCGATCGCAGACAGCCGAATGTCTGTGGGTGTGTTGCGGGCGCCCATTCGTCTATTCGATGCTATTCAATTGCTCAAGGGCGCAAGTTACGGGCCCCAAGCCAAAACCGTAAACCATGCACTGGTTCGGAGCACTTCAGAGCGGGAACATGATCAATTCAGCAAACCCGTAACCGCCCATTTTGAAACAGCCAATAGAAAATTAGACCGTCATTATTACAGCAGTAAAACATGGAGGTTACATGTCAATCAATTAGGTTCGGGGGTCCAATATGTGATCAGACTTTAAAAATCCCAAAAATAAAGAATTATGAAAAAGAATACCAATACTGTTCTATGTATTAACTCACTAATACCCGAGATCGATTTAACCCCGAAATGACACATTAAAATAATATTTATTTCCTGCCGATTTGCGGGCTTGAGACTGTTGTGCAATTAATTCTAATGTCTATCATCGCTTCCCCGGGCAGTAGTGATTTTTTTTATTTGCATTCACAGTGCTACGAATAGGTGTTTAACACCCTTGTGGGTCCTCTCTAGCACTTGTAGGATTTTCTCCGTCTTTTGCCAATTACGGGTGTGAAAACATTTGCGGGCTTGGGGAAATTGAGCAATTGAATAGCGATTTACGACAGATCAAAGGCTTCTAGAGGTTGTATGTTACGAGGTTAACCATCACCATTTTTTCAAGCGGGTAACTCGGAAGCCATTCCGAGGCCCGCACAAAAGTGGCCAATTGAATAGCAAAGTAGCTTGCGACCTCACTTACTGGCTTCGGGATCTCCCAAAACCTTAATTGAATGAGGGCCTACATTTGTGAGTTTTCAGTCTTATTGGGTGCTTTAGAGAAAGGACTTTGTATGCTTGAGTTTCTTTTTTAATTTGTTACGTTTCATGTGAGAAGAAGCCTATCCCATGTCCCATGCTATTCTACAGAGCCTATTCACTAGCTTGTCAAAACATCTCACCATAAGTGAAAAAGGGATCCATAGATAAACATATGGATTTGATTTGAATCACTAGAGAGAAATTTGAACCTTACTGGATGTATCCCATAGAGATAAAACAACAAGGCAAAACACAAATAAAGATAACAATATATTCTCTATTAGTTAATTAAAAATGACCCAAAAAATTACAGCAAACAGATATGAATTCCTCTCTGTAACCTACACAACTGGATCCTTTGAAGTCTCTGAATATTTGCACAGTGATTCTACACTAATTGGAAACCATTAACTATTTCCTTTATCGTTTACTCAATTACCTCTGTGAGTTATCAAAATACACATCCCTCGGCAGATGTTTTTGATAAGGACTATGCTAAAATTATACTAAACATAGTGTAATGTGTTCATTGATGAATAAAAATATACTGTTATCCAAGGCATTTTCACATTGTTTCAATGATTAAAATATATATTAGTGTTGGTAAAATATAAATCATTTTAATAGTGTATTTTTTTTTTTAAATATGTTGCTTGCTTTTTGGGGTACCCATTACATGGGACTGGCACTTCTCTGCTCCCTATCACTGATGAATGATTGGGCTGGATTCTGTGCATTTGAGAATTAAGCTCAGTGGCCACCCACCCCACTCTCTGCATCACCTAGGGCCTCATTCAATTGCAATTTGGCCAATTGAATAGGGCTCTATATAAGTACAGAGCAGAAGTTTTTAGCTAGTGACCTTCTATCCAAAAGCAAGATCTTCACTAACTAAAAACTTCTGTAAAAAAAGTATGCTATGTGCTTATATAGAGCCATATTCAATTGGCCAAATCACATTTGAATGAGGCCCTTGGTCCTTAAAGTAGGAAAAGGTCACGTGGGAAGGAAGCCACAGAAATCAGAACACCAATAAGCAAAATGCAGTGTACAATGCAGACTGGACTGCATATCCCTTTAGTAATCAGTGCTAACAGGGATGTGGTCTGAGGGTAGCAGATCTGCACAAGTCCCATGTAATAAGAAAACCCTAAATGCAACCAAGATGTTTTAAAAAGTGTGTAAAAATGTAAATTATATATATATAGATAGATTATACATCTTAAAGCTGTGAAATACAGCAAGGTTATGCCTAAAAGGAGCCATTTATATAGTAGTTTTTAGATTAATAGAGCATGCATTGTGGTCTCATTTGCATGTCCCGCCTACTTTCCCAGAGTGCAATGCATCAACTGTATTTCTGAGAAACTAGAACAGGAAATGGGCTTAGTAACTTGTTTTTTTCAGACATTCAAATAGCAACATGAATGTACCATTCTTATTCTGTATTATAAATGTGTGTGTGTGTGTGTGCGTATTAAATTGTATTGCTTCTGACTTTAAAAAAAGAGGTGCAGCTTTTGAAAGCTTGTCATTTCAATGAATATGTGTGTCCAGTAAAAAATACATCACTACATACTGCAATACTCTCATTACTGGACACTCACAGCTACCTCACTGTTTATATATATATATATATATATATATATATATATATATATATATATATATGAATATATATATATATATATAAATTAGAATTATGGGTATGATCCATTCACTTTAATCTTAATCCATAAACAAAACCACTACTAAACCCATACATATAAGCTGTATATTTGATGCAGAATTATACTATTCACTCTTAACGTATATTGCAGTAGAGTATAACAGAGGATTCCCAAGTAAAGAAACATTAGAAATGGCACTGGGGAGGCAATACAATAATGACACATCAACCACTATAACTTCCAGTAAAACAATGCTGTGTCAGTCCATGGTAGGTACCTCCTCATGTAATGATCTATCTCTGCACCTTATCATTTAAAGATGTCTAATAGACCTCTGTATAATGAAAGGCAAAGAGCATCTGGAAGAATAAAGCATGACAACCTCTTTATTGGCCAATACTGAGTGATTTGTTGTTCAGTGCACTGCATGATGGGATTAAGATCCCTGCAGGAGTTTTCACAACCACTGGGGAAACACTAAACACCTGGAACCATTCAATCATCTCAACAAGACCAAAGGACATGTTAGGAAAGCATTTAAAAGAAGCTACAGGGATCAGTTTACTCAGAAGTCGGATGGTTAGCTCCTCATCTGTTTCAAAGAAGAGCTTATGTGCTACCTAATAAATACAAACAATGGAGATTTTTAACTCATTATATGCCCCAAAACCAGCAGTCCATGATAATAACCAAATGTCTGCTCTATACCATTATAGCTAAACTAGAATATTGCCCGTCAAAAAATGACGGCAATGAAATTGTAAGTGAGCTAATGCTGTTTGGTGCATGATAATCAAATAAATAATACATTAATAAAGTAATATACTTTACCTATTTTCAAGTAATATATGCAGGAAGCATTGTGTTGAAGAGCTGACAATCTGTTTTCATGTTGCTGCAGCATACAATGTGTGTTTTCAGTGTTGTGGAGCTGCTGTGTAAGTGTCAGCAATGTGTGCAGTGTGTAGTGTAAATAGTGGTGTGAGCGAGGAAAATCCGTTAGGGTAGCTGTGTATTTCCGGCTTGTATAAGTTATTGTTCTAACATGGCGCCTAATGTGTGGTATGCAGCTGTGGTTGATTTAGCGTCCTTGTATTCGGATGACGTCCAACTTTTTCGGAAAATCCGTAGGTATTTGGTGGGATTTTGCGTGTTTAGAGTCCTTTAGCCTCGTTTTCGTTTTGTTCGGCGGCCATTTTTTCTCTTGCTTAGGTGATTTTTCTGTGTCTAAACTCCGAAATTTGGACTTAAAGGGAGGTGTAACTTCACTTGCAGAGGTCCTGGGTGCCCCCCTTGCTGTGGGTAAGCTTTTTATCTGTTTGTTGTGTGTATTTATTGTGTTTCTAATGTTTTTGGGGTCGCGCGGGTTGCGTCCTTGTTTTCTAATCTTGTATGTCTTTTTAGGAAAATCCATAGGTGTTTGGTAGTGTTTTGCGTCTTTAGACTGCTGTAGCCTCGTTTTCTCTTTTATTTGGAGTTAAATTGAGGTGTAACTTCAGTTTTCGAGGTCCTGTGTGCCCCTCTTGCTGTAGGTAATGTTTTTATGTATTTGTTGTGTGTATTTATTGTGTTTTTCATGTTTTCATGTGCGCGGGTTTCGGACGTTTTTTTGCGAGGTCGTAATGGGTCATAACGTGTCTCGTATTTTGGTTTCATATCTCCGGAAATTTTGCGAGGTCCGCAGTTGCTGGCAAGGAGCGCCTTCGGGCTTCGCGAGGGCCTCAGTTGCTGGCAAGGAGCGCCTTCGGCGCTCCATGTCAGCAACTGCGGCCCTCGCTGGGCAAGCGTTACAGCGTACAGTGTTAGCAACAGCCCGCATGCTCACAATTATATATGTGATAGTCCTAAAAAGCAATACATTGGCATATTAATAAAATATGTATTGCATTTTGAATGACTTTGACATATCTGACCATTTAAAGGCAAAAATATATCTACAAAACTGATATTTAGATGCAGCAAAGTTGGACTTTTTTTCTAGGGTGATTTCAAGTGGGTTCAAGTGGGTTCAGGAAGATACACTTGGTACTTGTTACTTCCTATCTAAAATCTATTTTAGTATTACTGTTACATGCTTTTATTTTTGTTAACAAAATGCAAATTTCGGTTATCTGGATTAACCTATGTTATCCAAAACCTAGCTTCTTCTAACCCCTAACCATAACCATTTTGATTGTTAAGTTTATTCAAAAACAAATTTTGCTGATAAATAATAATTGGTAGATAATTGTAAATTTGCGCAAAACTTTGTCTCATCTTCGTTGAAATCCATCAAAAATATCAGTCCTGCAGGGGCTTAAAAATGTCGCTTTGTTCTAATTACAAAACAGTAGTTGTATGATTTTTCCCTTTTTAATCATGCTAGTAGTCAGTTAAAAAATTTGCAACATGTATTTTGTTTTTATTGTGCAGTAACTCCATTATTTTATCCACACTTACCACTATTTTTAATATATTCCATTAAGTTATATAATTATATGCAGTTATTTTATTGTTGGCGAGTAGAGCCCTTTTCATCCAAATATACCATTTTGGTTTGCACTGCAGTGAAAGTATTTCCCACAATGCTGTGTGGGAATTATTGTTTTCCAAAAAAATACGAGCCTCAGGCCTCCATTCAGTTGAGCAAATTGTAGTTACAAGAGCCCGTAATGTAGCCCGTAAAATAATTTGCTATTCATTTGGCATCTTTTAGCTCCCCAAAAACGAGCTCAAAATCCCTGCAGTTGTCAAAATTGTAACTCCAACATATCTAAGCCTTTGATGTTACAAGCCCGTAAATGTTACAATCGCAAATTGCTACAATTCCTGAAGCCCGCTAGTGTTCTCACAACCGTAAATAGCAAATGTAGAAGAAAATCCTAGGACTCGCAAGGGGGTTAAACACCTGTTCGTAGCACTGTAAAAGCAAATAAAAAATCAATACTGCACTTTAAAAGACAGGGAAAGCGATGAAAGACATGAGAATTAATTGCACAACAGTCAAATCTGCAATAAAAAAATTGAATATTTTATGTTTTATTTCCGTGTTATATCAATCTTGGTAATCAAGGAGTTAATACATATCAGGCCACCCACATGGACTAGAACAGTATCGCCATTCATTTTTATTATTTTGTACATTGCCAGATTGGGAGTCCGATTGCATATCGGACTTCTAAATGCTAATTGATTGACGTTTAAACTCCATCAGCCTTATTAAATTGTGATTCAGCCAATTGAATAGGGCTCAATATAAGCACATAGCATATTTTTTTTTACAGAAGTTTTTAGTTAGTGAAGACCTTGCTTTTGGATAGACGTTCACTAACTAAAGACTTCTGTAAAAAAAAAATATGCTATGTGCTTATTTAGAGCCCTATTCAATTGGCCGAATCACAATTTAATAAGGCTGCATGTTTTGCTGACGTAATGACGACGGTCTCATTTACTATTGGCTGTTTCTAAATGGTAGTTACAGGCTTGCTTAATTGATCATGATCATGCCCTGAAATGCTACTTACGGGTGCATGGTTTACGGTTTAGGCTTTCGGCCAGGTAGCTGCGAGCTTGTTCAATTGAATTGATCTGTAACTGTTGCAATTGAATGGAGGCCTCAGTGTACTAAAGTGAAACAACACTTAAAAAAAACAAGTTTAAAATGTCCAGGCATTCTACCGGAGCAGAAAGAGATGTTACATTTAACCTTCACGATACCAGTTGACCATAAAATAATAACTGCTTTAATGTTCATGAATATTACTACTCTGCAGCCCTCTCTGGATCGCTACCTTGTCATGGTGAAGGGGCTTGTGTACTTCAATGAAGCTTTGAGCTATACCACGTAGGCTCACCCAATATGGGCAGGTCGTAGCAGAGAGGCCCGACAAATGGCGGAGTACTGGAGAAGAAACTGGCAACCCACTCCAGTATCTTTGCCAAGAAAACCATATGCATAAGCACGACCAGAAACACAAACCAAAGTGTCTGGGTGCTGTGGTCCATATGGTCACAGAGAGTTAGACACAACTGAAGGACTGAACAACAACAGCAGCTCCAGGATGAGCAAAACTTGAATTTGAAATAAACTTTTTTATTAGGGATATACTATAAATTACCTGGAAATCAAACATGTTTGGGACATTCCTCTGGCTGTAAGAAAGGAAAAGAGCAGACTAGACGGGTGAATCAGTATTGACAAAAAAAAACAGTTAAAATAATTACATAGCATTGCTTGGATTGCAACCAGTAGTACTTAGATATATAGATACCAAGGGGTGCCATTTATCTTTTACTGTGTGTTACGCTCTGGGAATGACTCACCAAGTAGTTACCAATGTTTCAATACAATGATGACTCAGTGAAAATTGTTTCCTTTGGAACGTGACGCATTTGTGCTGTTTGCAGTATCCATAGCTCCGTCTGGAAATTTTACAATTTACCTACAATTTCAGTCTATATTTTATGTAATTAAAGACTCACTCTACATCAAATTTCAGAGCACAAGATTAACTAAATGCCAAGGTAAACACAAAATGATTTACATAATCAGATTTTTTACTTTAAATGAGCTGAAAGGTTCAGACACAAATAAATTGTGTCACTTAGAAGACATTTAAAAAAAAACTGACACTGACTTGATGATTGGCTTAAATTTCAAAATGGGATCCATGCTATTATTGTCTGATGCTTCTTTAGTGATCAGAAAAAATCAGCATGGCCGATCCTTCAGATACACCCTTTTCTTCATTCCCATCTTTTCCACCAAGCAGCAAATGGATTAGACATATTCCATTAAATGATGAGATGTCGAATTCTATCATACTGGTCCCTCTAGAACAGGGGTGTCCAAACTCGGTCCTGTAGTGCCGCACACAGGCCTGGATTTGAGGACTTCCTTTCTGTGCACAGGTGAGTCAATCGGGATGACCGAAGAATTAATAGGCTAACCTGTTTGCAGCAAGGATATCCACAAATCCAGGCCTATGTGCGGCCCAGCAGGACCGAGTTCGGACACCCCTGCTCTAGAAGAAGAGTGGATCAACTGATCAGCACTTTTCTAACAGGACACGATGCATCACATTAAACACCTATGGGTACTCAAAACTTGGTACCTGAATGTGTTATTTGGTGTGATGTTTGCCTCCACCCATCCGGCCCTGCAAGCATGGAAAGCGGGCAAGGGTTTTAAAACATAAATATCAAAACACACCAATATCCTATTCCCTGATGCAGGGTGGGTATACAATAACTAAACATGGTTATAGATTTAAAAAGAGGAGCCTGTGTGTGTAATATCAATTATTGTATAAATCCTAAGTACCACCTTAATAAATGAAGCATCCTTAAAGACCCACTCATCCCCACCAAGAATTAAAGAAATAATTCTAACTAACTACCATAATATATGTGAGAAAAGAATGACTCAATGTAATGTGTATTTCTCATATAAGCAGCAAGTGTTAGATTAGAAAAAGGTAAAAACAGGAAAACTTACTTTAAGGTTTAAAAAACATTAAAATACTATATATTTGGAAGTTAAAGGGGCACCAAAATTCCCATATGTGCTCTCCACACCACAAGGTAGAGAGCAGAACGAGTTGAACCAGCCAGTGACACTAATTCAGGCGTATGTGTTATGTAAAGAACCCTAGGGACCCCCGTGGTAATCTAATCTTTAACCATGATAATCCCTATGGACCCCATGGCACCGAAAACTAACCCCTTACCATGGGGGGCACTATAGACCTTCTTGGCACTGAAACCTAACTGGTTATGGAAAGAACCATACGGACACCCATGGTAATCTAATCTATATTCATGGTAATCCTTATGGACCCAAAATTACCTCTACTCCTACTGTGCTCACTTATTACTGGGGTGGTGATTAGAAAATACCCTGAGATTTCGATGGAATCCCTATGATAAATGCAGTGGCCTTAGTGGCCTTTCCTTTCCCAGCACTTCATAGTGCTGTCCAGGTGAAGTGGGATGAAGAGATTAAGTATTAAAATGATAAATAAAGCATATATATCTATCCCACCATAGCAAGCACAGTGCACTAACAAAGGTGAGTCCACTTCCTAAAAATAAACAATGGCACTACTTACCTCGTTTTGATCCTAATGTAGTGATATGCAAGAGTGAGAAAGAGGTAAATTAAAGGGGAATATGGGCTCCATTCCATGGCTCCCTTAAGAACTCATATAAGGCTGACTCACAGCTACTGGAATTTTAAAAAGCAAATTTTCAGTGCTATTCTATGACTTCCATAAAAAACAATCCCATAATACTTACTGATTCTCACTCAGGGGAGTTTGCCTGGAGCTATCTAGCTCTAATATGTACCCAAAGCCTGCTTGCAGGAGACACCAACTCTGAATTTAAGTAGTCTCCATAGAAACACTAGGGAATGGTGCCCACTAACCTGAACACACTAAGGGCCTCATTCTATTATCGGCCGTAAATCGGCCGTAAGGCTGCGATTCCTTGCGAGGGTTCAGTTAACTCGCGATTCTATTATACGGCCCCGCAAGGATCTCCTCTTACGGCCGGCCGCATATCTTGGAACCGGCCGTAAACTGTGAAATATAAAAACTCAAAAATAAATTCAAGCCTGCACTGTACAGCTCTGTAAATGCTAGGGATCATATTGGGGGACATGAGGAATAAAAGGAACCCACTCTCAAGCTTGCACATCTGCCCAAACCCGAGTTCAAATTAACTGTTTATTTGCCGGCTGCGGCGGGGGTGTGTCTGAGGTGCTCCAAGCACTCTGGACTTTTTACATGGATATTTTACGGATATTAAAAATTAAATATTTTACGGATTTGAGTACAGGATAATTATGTGCTATTTTTTCTAACACCTAAAATCCCTTTATAGTCTTCTCAAAGTGCAGGATGGCTTTATTTGAGATATTTTATGTGCTTAATTGGTGCTAGCGAGACCTTTTTCCTGCAAGTAACTGCGGCTCGCTTTTAGCCTTGCAGAGAGGTTTCCCGGAGCAATTGAATTGCAAATCTCTTGCGGCCGTTTTAGATCAAAGGCTTTCCTCCGGCGCGATCGGCCGCAAGAGATAGCAAGGCACCGGCCGCAAGCCTGCCGGAGTCCCCGGCCGTAAGGGAATAGAATAGCAGAATAGCTTGCGGCCGGTCCTTGCGGCCCCGCAGCGGCTGCGGCCGATAATAGAATGAGGCCCTAAGATAGCCCTAGAAAAAAAATGTTCACCCCATTCTGATTATTAGGTTTTAACCAATCAGATATCGCGCAGAAGTAATTAAATACTTGATTCTGATTGGCAAAAATATGATTGACACATATTTCAACCAACTGGAATTCGCAAACGTAGTATTTAAGGCATAGGCAAAGTCAAAAAACTTTACTCCGCACAGGAGCACCTTGGAGGAGGAGCTCTATTCAGCAGATTTTTTAGGCGGAGGTCTATTTTCATGGATGTTGTGGAGGGAGAAAATCAGTGAAGTTTAAGAGGGACGTGATATCCTATTAAAGAGAAGATGTGTGCACCACCAAATTTTTTTAAGGGCCTCATGAAAGTTGTATGGTAAGAATGGATAGATAACTAAATAGAAGAGGGCTGTATTAATGGAACAGAGGTGACCAAACTGGTCTGTGAGCTTCATGTCGGTGGTCTATGGAACAAAAAGGGATTACATAAAATAATTAAGCGACAATAATAAATCTTCATAAACAAGTAGAAGTACCTAGGTATATTGTACTATTTAGATGTGCACAGTGCATTTCTACATATCACAGAGGATGATAATAGTTAAGTTCCAGACAGAGAAATCATTAGGTGGTCCATGAAGACCTTCAGCAATATTCAGGTGGTCCACAAAGACCCTTAACAGTTTTTGAGTTATCCTCCAAAAAAACTTGGGAATCACTGCTGTAAGTAAAGCTAAAAAAGCAGTAAATGCCAGTATTCATATAATACAAAGGGATCACACACACAGATAAAGAATAAAGAAAAATAAGAGAAGTTCCAACATATCTCTCTTTAGACCAATAAAAAATACACATTGGGAAATGGAAAAAATAATATTGACTAAAATACACAATAAATAATGAATATGAGATCATTGTACTGAAGAGGAGTTAGTGTCCATAATATTGTTGATGCATAACTTTTAGAAATATTAGCCAAGAATGACAGTAGTTACTTTAAGAGTTAAAAACCTGGCAAAAAAATGCATAATAAGCTATTCAACATAATTAGTTTGGAACGTATTAAATACCCACAGAAAATCCTGAATCATTTATAGTGAAGACGGATTATGGAAATACACCACAGTAAAATTTAAATTGACTATCAATATCTGTGTATTAGAAGTAGAGATGTCGCGAACAGTTCGCCCGCGGACTATTCGCGGCGATTTTGGCATGTTCGCGTTCGCAGCGGACGGCGAACATATGCGCTTTTCGGTTCGCCCCCTATACTTTATCATTGAGGAAACTTTGACCCTGCACCTCACAGTCAGCAGACACATTCCAGGCAATCAGCAGCATACACTCCCTTCCAGCGCCTTCCATCTGAAGGACAGCAACCCAAAAAGCCCTTTTTAGGGCTAGATCATCATTTATTTTATTTTATAATTTTTTTCTGTGTAATCTAATTGCATATGCCTGCCTGCCAGCGTGTGTGTGTGACAGGCTAACACCTAACAGCTTATATTGTGCTTAGTGAAATAAAACACTTTTTTGACTGTAATCGATTGAATATCAGTTGCCTGCCTACAGGCGTGTGTGTGAAGCCTATTGCATCTACTCTGCCAACTTTTGCCAGTGCACAGTGATACGTCATATCTGGTGCAACCGTAGTGTACAGTGACAT
Source organism: Discoglossus pictus (assembly GCA_027410445.1). NCBI lineage: Eukaryota > Metazoa > Chordata > Amphibia > Anura > Alytidae > Discoglossus > Discoglossus pictus. Next base: position 35,931,679 of record CM050166.1, on the reverse strand, counting down.
AAAACAACACTTTTTTGACTGTAATCGATTGAATATCAGTTGCCTACCTACAGGCGTGTGTGTGAGGCCTACAGCGCCTACTCTGCCAACTTTTGCCAGTGCACAGTGACACTCATATCTGGTGTCACCTTAGATTGCACGTGCAGTGCCCCAAATTCGAAGTAGGAGGTCCGACCAAGCATCTTTTTCCATCTCCCTGTTCCAAAAATCAATGCCATATACACGTCCCCTAATAGTGTACGTAACAGGGATTAAACCAATAGGAATAGTACTACTTAACAGTACACACCTTTTAATAACACAGACAGAGGCAACGCAGAGAGAGGAGTCTGAAGAAGAGGAGTCAGAGGAGGAAGGTGGCTTTGAGGAGGTGGAAGACCAAACACAGCAGGCGTTCAAGGGGGCTTGTTGTCACCTTTCGGGGACCCTTGGTGGCTGGGTGGAGGAAGAGACCTTCAATGGCATCAGTGAGGACAAGGAACGGGTATCCAACCTTGTGCAAATGGGGAGTTTGCGGTTGTGCAAAGGGACTGTTTGCGGTTGTTTGCGGTGCATTAAAAGGGGAGATTGGTCTGTTACTGTGAAGCGGGTGTAACCCTTACACTACCTGATCGATACAACATCATACCTGATGTTTTAAAGCATGTTATTCCAAACAATTTAGGAATGTTAGGGGATTTATGCCCTTTATGGCTTAAAACCAGACTCTGCATCAACTATGTAATTTTCCGTGGGAGTTTTGCCATGGATCCCCCTCCCGCATGCCACAGTCCAGGTGTTAGTCCCCTTGAAAAAACTTTCCCATCACTATTGTGGCCAGAAAGAGTCCATGTGGGTTTTGAAATTCGCCTGCCCATTAAAGTCTATGGAGGTTCGCCGGGTTCGCCCGTTTGCGAACATTTGATGGAAGTTCGCGTCCGCTGTTCGCGAACCGCAAATTTGATGTTTGCGACATCACTAATTAGAAGTTGTGTCTCTATCTTGACTGATAATGTCCTACCTGCCATTAGAGATTGGTCTCTACCAGCTGGTAAAATGATGATAATGGTAGCAGTGCAAGAGCTATGATTTTATTTAATGGATATCCGTTAACAGAATTTTTAGTGCTTAATGAAATAACAAATGTATCAAGATGTCTGAATTATTGGAACTGATAAAGGCCAGAACCTGACAGTGGAATGTTTTAATTGTTCGACTCTTCTCATCATCAAGTGATAAAGGACCATTAATATTTGCTAAAAATTACCTGACGGCTGCTCTCACCAGCTTCTTAGGTGCTGCTTGAATGTCAGTCTCACATGGAAAGTCTCAGCTCTGTGACCCTACATAGACCACTACCCTCAGAGGTATGCTTTGTAGGAGATGTAGTTCTTGCCTGTAGTTTATATAACCCAATAGTACAACAAGACTATGCCTCTCAATGTGCTATCTAAAAAAAAAAAAAGGAAGTGTCTTGATGAGCTGGACCGGCCAATGGATGGATCCCAATGGTTAGGTCCTCTCCTCTGCAGGTTTATGTTTATTGGTGCTAGGTATTTTCTGGAAGAAGGCCTGCTTCAGGAACTGGGCAAATTTGCAGTTAGTAATGACTCGGTCTTAAGCATTGAATGGTTTTAATGGATCAGGTTCCCTCACTAAGTCTCAAGCACACAGAAATAAGTAGAGAAGACGTATTAGCTATTCATAATGTTTGGATAATGTTTCGCACCCATTTCTTTGAGCTCATATAGAAAACTAATGTTCACTTTTCAACTGTCATTGTTGGGATTGGCAACCCAGAACACCACCTTCACTTCAAGATTCTCCCCCATCAAAGCTGTTGTCACAATAGTTGGCATAATATCGCTCTGTTATTCCTATTGCCAAGGCAACTTCCCGCAAGAAGCACTGTGTAACCAACATCTGTTCTAAGCCTGTTTTAACACATATTTCAGTATAACAATTGAGCCCCCTGCAGGCAGACACCCTTAGGCATCTGCCTACTCTGCCTAATGGTAAAGCCAACCCTGCCAACATGCAAGAAAAGAATACTTACTGACCAGTAGGATATTTACATAAAGAAGGGGATTTCAGGAATGCTGCATCTTTATTACTGAAGTACAATTAGTGATATCCAATTTATGAGATGCTAATATAAAATATCTGCCCGGTATATGTTGGCTTTGCCATCTTGTGAGCAGCTGTAGTTTTATATAACCCCCCTCTACTACTCTCTTTCTACTATACAAATACTGAATATCTCTTGATGTAATGGCATGTCATCTAATTTCCCTTAGCATGCAAAATAAAGAATAAATGAATCCCAGTTCTTCCAAATAATAAAAATACTCAGAAGTGGTCTTCTAAACTCAGCTGTTAAATAGAAAATGAGTGCTATGGTGTTTAAAATCAGTTTATTCGCTTGCAATGAAACATTTTCAAACTGTGTAGTTTAATACTGACAAGAAACAGAGCTTGGTTGTATTAGAGTTAGTCCCTTCGCTTACTGCAATCTTTTATCAAAGAAACAGATGGTTTTAATAAAACTCCACTCAGATGTATTTATGCCAGGAAACTGATTTACAAGAACTTTAGGGCCCCTTTCTCTTACCTTTCAGGTCCACTGCATGCATCATACCGACTCAACGGCACAAATGGGGATGACACAACATTTAGACAAAAGTACTGTATTGTTCAAAGGTTGGGCAGGCATATGGCACCGACCTTGAGAAACAATGTTCCCAGAATTAGTTCCACCAATTAGTCATTCCCCACTAGCCTAAAAACAAAGAGGTAAAGTTTTCAGATATTGGAGTTCTCGACTGTAGTTTCTTAAAAGGTAAACACTAAAATTGCCCACAACAACATTTATTTTATTTTTCTTAGTCCTTACATTTTTGCCAATCAACAAAACAAGAGGCTAATGACAACATTGCTTCCCCCACCTAACCATATAAAGCCAGCTTTGTTCTTGAATCATATAAGCAGTATTTCTCCGACCTTGCATTTGATTCATTTCCACGGTCTTGCTCCACCAAAGCAGTGTTTATTTATTTGTTCCTTTAGTGCAAGATGAAGGAAAACTCATTGTATACAGACCACATGGTAACTCTTTAGATTGTGATGCTTGGGGAAACATAATCAGAGAAATAAGGTTGGCTGGAAGTGGGTGGCATGCTCTATATTTTTAAGCTGTGTCTTTGAACTAATCAGCCTGCAGGGGAGTGCTCACTGGGACTCATTTATCAAAACTGCAACATAGGAAGAATATTGTCATTTGGCATAGAAAATTGCCTTCAATATGATATTCAGTATGATATCTGTAAGTGTTACCGCATCACTGTCCCAAAACTTGTAAAGGGGCAAGAAGTGCACAGGATTGTTGGTACATGACCCCAGCATAACCCATTTGGTGCTTTCATACTCATGAAAAACCACATAACAGAATATATTTTAGGTACAACCAGCCATAGTGTTTATTGACAAAAATATTAATATCTTTGAGTTAGGTGGAGACCAACCACACATAAGAGGGATATTAACATTTTGGGGAAAATGTGGGTGCATCTATTGATGCAACTTCCTGATTATGGGTATGTAAAGGTAAACAGTTGTGGTGTCAAATTCAATCTGATCCAATTATCTAACGAATACTGTTTACCTCTCCATGTTCCCTCCTCCCACACTCCGCCCTCCTCTGATGGATACATATGCATACCTCATGATCCAACTCTCAGGAAGGGATGTAACAAACAAAAAATGGATTCCTATATTAATAAACAGACATCAAAACATCTTCTTTTCTTAAAAAATGTTTATGTCCATGGCTAACACAGCAGCTAATGCTGTTAGTTTATTACATACTTCATAAACAAGTGCCTTTTTTTCTGGAACTCCAGCAGCCCTTTAAAGGAAAACTGACAATTAAACATGTCATATTCAATAAATGTTTCACATATTATGATTCTAAATATACAGTATATGTATATGCATAGCTGTGTAATATATCCCTACAGTGAGGGAAAACGGTATTTGATCCTCTTTTGAACGTTTGTCCACTGACAAAGAAATGATCAGTCTATAATTTTAATGGCAGGTGTATTTTAACAGTGAGAGACAGAATAACAACAACAGAAACCCAAGAAAAACGCATGTTTTTTAAAAAAAAAGTTATAAACTGATTTGCCGGTCAATGAGTGAAATACGTATTTGATCCCCTATCAATCAGCAAGATTTCTGGCTCCCAAGTGTCTTTTATACAGGTAATGAGCTGATATTAGGAACACTCTCTTAAAGGGAGTTCTCCTAATCTCAGATCGTTATCTGTATAAAAGACACCTGTCCACAGAAGCAATCAATCAGATTCCAAACTCTCCACCATGGCCAAAACCAAAGAGCTGTCCAAGGAGGTCAGGGACACGATTGTAGACCTACAAAAGGCTGCAATGGGCTACAAGACCATCGCCAAGCAGCATGGTGAGAAGGTGACAACAGATGGTACGATTATTTGCAAATTTAAGAAACACAAAATAACTGCCAGTCTCCCTCGGTCTGATGCTCCATGCAAGATCTCCCCTCATGGAGTTTCAATGATCATGAGAACGGTGAGGAATCAGCCCAGAACTACATGGGAGGATCTTGTTAATGATCTCAAGGCAGCTGGCACCATAGTCACCAAGAAAACAATTGGTAACACACTACGCCCTGAAGGACCGAAAACCTGCAGCTCCCGCAAGGTCCCCCTGCTCAATAAAGCACATGTACAGGCCCGTCTGAAGTCTTCCAATGAATATCTGAATTATTCAGAGGAGAACTGGGTGAAAGTGTTGTGGTCAGATGAGACCAAATTCGAGCTCTTTGGCATCAACTCAACTGTTTGGAGGAGGAGGAATGCTGCCTCTGACCCCAAGAACACCACATTATGCTTTGGGGGTGTTTTTCTGCTAAGGGGACAGGACAACTGCACCGCATCAAAGGGACCATGGATGGGACCATGTATTGTCAAATCCTGGGTTAGAACCTCCTTCCCTCAGCCAGTGCATTGAAAATGGGTCGTGGATGGGTATTCTAGCATAACAATGACCCAAAACACACAGCCAAGGCAACAAAGGAGTGGCTCAAGAAGAAGCACATTAAGGTCATAGAGTGGCCTAGCCAGTCTCCAGACCTTAATCTCATAGAAAATCTGTGGAGGGAGCTGAAGGTTCGAGTTGCCAAACATCAGCCTCAAAATCTTAATAACTTGGGGCCTCATTCTATTAACGGCCGTAGGAGATGCGGGCCGCAAGGACCGGCCGCAAGCTATTCGGCTATTCTATTCCCCTCAGGCCGGGGATTCCGGCAGGCTTGTGGCCGGCGCCTTGCTATCACTTGCGGCCGCACGTGCCGGTGGAAAGCCTTTGATCTAAAACGGCCGCAAGAAAAGCCCGGTTGCTATTCAATTGCTCCGGGAACCCTCTCTGCAAGGCTAAAAGCGAGCCGCAGCTTACTTGCAGGGAAAAGGTCCCGCTAGCACCAATTAAGCACATTATAAAGCAGAAATAAAGCCATCCTGCACTCTGAGGAGACTATAAAGTGATTGTAGGTGTTAGCAAAAATAGCACAACATTCCCCTATACTCAAATCCGTAAAATATTTTTTTTTTATATATATGTCAAATATCCATGTAAAAAGTCCAGAGTGCTTGGAGCACCTCAGACCCGGCCACGCTGCGGCCGGAAAAAAAACAGTTAATGTAAACTCGGATTTGGGCTGATGTGCCAGCTTGAGAGGGGTCACTATTAATCCTCATGTCCCCCAATATGATCCCTAGCATTTACAGAGCTTTACAGTGCTGTCTTGAATTTATTTTTGACTTTAAAGATTTCTGAGCTTACGGCCGGTTGCAAGATATACGGCCGGCCGTAAGAGGAGATCCTTGCGGGGCCGTTTAATAGAATTGCGAGGTAACGGAATCACAGCCTTGCGGACGTTTTACGGCCGGTAATAGAATGAGGCCCTCGGAGAGGATCTGCAAAGAGGAGTGGGACAAAATACCTCTTGAGATCTGTGCAAACCTGAAACGTCTGACCTCTGTGATTACCAACAAGGGTCAAGTACTTATTTCCCTCACTGACCTACAAATCAATTTATAACTTTTTTCACATGTTTTTTTCTTGTTTGTTTATTTGTTATTCTGTCTCTCACTGTTAGAATACACCTACCATTAAAATTATAGACTGATCATTTCTTTGTCAGTGGACAAACGTACAAAATCAGCTGGGGATCAAATACTTGTTTCCCTCACTGTACATTGTACATCCATCTATACAGAGTATGTGCCTGCATATGCTGCAGACCCATACAGGCACTATTTGTTTCATTTTAGGGAGTATAAACAGAGCTTTTAATATCTTCTTAATAAAACAAAGTGTATAAAAGTAAATACATGCATAGGTTATTATCTATTAAAATCTATATCTCTTTAAATATATATTTTAACAACAATCAAACGTATCTAAGAGCTCCATTCCATGGCTCTCAAACTACCACATCAAACAGGTAAATCTAACCGCTGAGAAATACCATCCGAGTGCTTGAAATGTCCCCATTATCCGACCTAAGCCCTGAGTGCCGGTCTCATAAATATGTTAAAAATTGCTATTGCTCCCGTAACAGTATCTGATCTCACCACAGTTTACTTTGAATTCTTTCTGAGTGTCCTTAATTGTAAGAAATCCTATGGGTACATTAAACCCCACATAACTGCTCAAAATGGCACTGAGAAGCCTCCAGTCTGACAGTATTGCCTAATGCTATCCCCTATGACCCTGGTATCCCCAGGTTTTCCCTTTCAATACCTGCTACCCCTATGAGCACGGCTATCACCAGGATCCCACCAAATAGCCGCTAACCCTTTTGTGCCCATGTATCCCTCTGTATTCCTCTATCTAAAGTATAGCCACCAAATATTAACCTGTCACTATAGATTCCCAAGGCACCTAAAGGTAAATTATATATCATGGGATCCCGACAGACCCCATGGAATACTATACTGTATTATAACCATTGGGGTCCTTATGGACATATATGACACCTAAATTAACCCCCATTACATCTATAAACCTCTAAACCATGTAGGTCCCTACAGAACACCATGGGATTCTAATCTATATTAATGTGGGTCCCTGGGGACCCTTATAGTATCCAAACCTACATTTCTACCATGAGGATCCCAATGGCACCATAACTTTTACAATAGGGGTCCTCATGGGCCCCATGGACCCTATCCCCCTATGGGGCCTCATAAGGACTCTCATTGTCCCTAACACTACCCCCTAAAATAATTAAAATCAAAAAAGTACATAAAACAAAAAAATAATTACATGAAATAAGAAAATAATTCATGAAATAAAAAAAGACTATCAAAAATGAAAACAGAATTATAGATACAGTCAAAAAAAGACTACAAAAACCACACCAGGCATTCTGTTTGGTTAACTGTTTAATTCTGTTTTTAACTTATCGGAAATAGGATGGAGTAATTCAAATACTTGATTCTGATTGGCTAAAGTATGATTGACACATACTTCAGCCAACAGAAATTTGCAATATTCTATACATGGTAAAAAAAATGTTAATACACTCGAGTGCTCCTCAAAGGAGGAGCTCAGTTATGTGATTTTTTTATAGAGCTTCAGTTTTTTTAAGCAGAGGCTCTCGAAGATGAGGACTAAGTGCTTCAATCAAGGAAGAAGAGGACAGATTCATAAATCAAGAGGGAAGTGCCCACTTACCCAGAACTGAGTGAGGACCAGGGTGCCAAGGATCATTGCAGGAATGTTGTCAAGTTGGAGGGTAAGTATAATTTCCCCTCTATAGGTGTCATTTTTTTCTTGTAGTCTCTTTTTATTTTATTTTTTTAATTTTATCTCTAATTCTTGTTTATTTTATGGAATATTTTTTAATTGGTGTGCTCTTTTTCTGCATTTAATAATTTTTAGGGGGTAGGGTTTAGGGGGTAGTGTTTTAGGACTATTGGGGTCTTTTATTATTATTTAACCCCTTTCCTGTAACTGGTTATATCTCGCCAGATGCAGGCAGGTTCTGGTTTACTGTGAGTATAGCATAGTTGCAGTGGTCATATTTGTTTTTGGCAGTGTTTATAGCTTTGTTGCAGAAGCCATATGTGACTGAAAGTGTTACTGCAAAACAGCACTTAGATAGGAATAGGTAGCTATAGTTCAAGGTCATTTGTTTCTAATATGACTTGATAGGGTAATTATTAAAAATAACGGTTGTCCTTTTTTATACTGTGTATCATTTCATAAACACAATTAAATTAATAAAGTATTTTGAAATCAACCAAAACTCTTCCAATCTGTACCTTCACAAATATGAGTATAGAATGTATACATATGTTCAGAAAAAGTCAAAGAAGTAGCAGAAAAGGATTAACTGCCAAGAACATAACGAAGACCTGAGAATGGAGCAAAATATTCCAATGGGTAGGTGGCAAACAACAATGGTCAGTATCACAAGCCAGAAGTCAGGGAGCCAAAGAACCAGGAAGTTGAGATACCCATTCTATGCGTCAGGGAGCATGTAGTCATGAGGTTGAAAGTCAGTACCAAGGGACACAATGGGTACCAATCACAGACAACACAAGAAACTGCCTGCTGCCAAATCCAAAACAACCGAGCACCATTGCTCAGTTGCTGACTCCTATTTTTGTTGTCACCATTTCTAAACAGCCAATTGAGGTGTGCACACCATTAACACATAACATCACAATAGGCCCTAATTGCAAATTGGAAACAATTCAGGTGCAAACCCTATAACACAGTAGAAGAGAAGATAATGTATGGGATGGATAACATGACAAATATAGACACAGACACAATTGTGAGTCTGTAATAATATTTTTTTTCTTAGTCAATGTTCTAGGAAAAATACTAATTACTTAATCAATTTCTAAGCAGTACGTGTTACACCAACATTATGTTCAGTCTCAGCTTGATGCCTAAGTGGTGAATCTATACAAAATAATGTAATTGTCACATACTTTCCTTATGTCTGCCATGGATGTGTTTGAAAAATAAATATGGAAATGGCACAAGTAACGTCAGCTTTGAATTGGTGGTGCCACATGTTCCTTCAAAAAAAACATTCCCAAGAAGTTCTGCTAAAAAGTAATATCTACATTAAGCTGTTTCATGCACATAGTGTGGAAAATGTTGATCTATCTAAGACTGGGAATGTAATTAAAGTTGAGCAGTAATTAGGATGACAGAAATTATGCAGTACAAATTAAATAATATTAAGATAATATGACAGATAAATTGAAACTACTCACTAATCTGGGAATATAAAAAATACCTAGTATTAAAATATGTCAATTTCATAATTTACTTGAATTTTCTTTTATTATAGGAGACTGCATATTGGGAGCTTTCCATGTTAATTTGATCTGCTTAATTTACTGAAACATCAACATGACCATGTCGTTAAGATACGTAAACTAATTATCTCTACACTCTGTAAGCGCTCCATGACTAAGGCCAAATTATCTGAAAACTGCAACAAGTAAAAGGAGCATTGTAGTGCTCAAACATGGTTTTATTGGTTTACTTAATTTATTAACAATAAATGTAGTTTTAAAAAGTTACATTTAAATTTGTTCTATTTCAATCTTAGACAGAGCTACTTCTCTCCATAGGGTGGTTTGGAAGATCTTCCAAGGGACTAACATTACAGTAGTCTTTCCCTGCAGTGGCCTCTACAGACAACCAGACTGGTCTTTAAGAATTTTTAGTACAATCTTTTCGGCAGATCTGCATGATACAGGGTGGAGTAAAACATATTTGACTGAGGCTACAATGCTAAAGTTCTTATGAAAGTTTATTAATGATGGACTCACATATAGATGTATGTATACGGGTTCAAAAGGGCTGTAAAGGATTTTGCTGAGACTGCAATTAATGTAGAAAGCAGCTATCATAGCCTTAGTAAACCACTTTGTGGCTCAAATCAATTACTGGTATTGTTGTCAGTAAGGTGCGAACTTATCATTAGTGGGATTTGTGTTATTCTGTGGAACTTATCATTTATAGTGGGAAGGAAAACGAAAAAAGAAAGAGAAGCAACATATCTTAAAGGGCATTGGAAATCCTTTTTTTCTGTACACTCACCTAAAGATGATCTTTATACATAGGATTGTTGCATATACTGTAGCAAGCTTAATAATTTACTTTTCTTACACTGTCTCATGTTCCCCTCTTTTCCCCTTGACGAGCAACTGCTGCTTGTCTTACCTTGATTGACTAAATCACATGATTGAGGGGGTAGTTTCCCCTGATGGAAACAGTGACATCCAGGCAGAAAAATTAACCTGGGACACATTTTTTGATTGACTAGCAGACCATGAGCTCAATTACATGGCTCTTATAAGAATTGCCGCAAGGGTAATAAGTAGGTATGGAGCTCTCACAGAGAATTTATGTAGCTATTATATGGGTCCTACAAGCTGTTTCGTATAAGAAATTACAGACACCTAACCAGGGGGTTTGTTACATGAGGGAAAATAGCTTCCAAGAATCGCAATGGTCTTATGTAATACATAACGATTGAATCTTCGAGTTAAGGAAACGCAGCATTTCCCATAGCAACTCAAGTAAAGTGAGAGAATGTCATTAAATATTGCAGCACTGTGTCTAGATAAGCTTGTGTTTCCCCTCTAACACTGACTGTGTATTGCTGCATAATCTATTGCACAGGTCCCAGGAGCGGAGGTCAGTATTTGGAGAGATAGAAAAGGAGTTGAGTATAGCAATAGTAGTGCTTTAGAGAGAGTAAGAGGTTTGTGCTTTGTGTCTACATGTTTTATTATACATATATTCACCAGTAAAATAAGTACATAGTCTACATATCCTCATAGAATTAAAATCAAATACACTTTTACTAGGTTTTACCTCATCCTCAATTGACAGAAAAATACATATATCCTAAGAGGAATTGTAGTACCTTATGTGAAACAGATAGGGATTGAGCCCAAAAAGACACCTATAACATGAGGATTCACAAATACACATGTCCAACCTAGGTAATTATTCTCATGTCCCCCCAAACAACCTTCAATGGACACAATGTAGATATAACCCTAAAACCTGATACTCAGGCACTGAGGTCCACTTGTAGTGTATGGATTAATTGAAGATAGGAAATGTTCCACAGGGGTACTTTTGATATTTGTGAGGGCACTAAGACTAACCATAACCCTGTGTAACATATTGTATCTATCCTATATCCCTTAACCACCATACCCTAACACATACCCCCACCACACAACACTTTTCCCCACCCATACACCCTTACTAAATACATCATTCTACATACAACCCACATGCACCACACATACCCCCTGCTAAACAACCCATACTATTATCCTATTAATTGTGTATCCTACACATTTAGAATACACATAAAAAACACTTAGGACCTCCCTGTATCAATCCTCCTTCTCTAATCCAGGATAACCCTGAATGCCCTTAGTCACGACAAAGAGACGAGGGGCTCAGTACACCCCTAATTCTCCTGCCTTAGCTTACAGGAGCAATCTGCAGGTTGTGACTTTATTTTCATCTTAGCACCCAGCAATTCAGATCAGGACATCATTCATGGAGAAGCAGGAAAGTCAGATCACACCGTTGCAGAGCAGACTGGCAACTTTATTATTCTTGCACAAACACACAAAATTTTCCCACACCCCTTCCTAATTCCCCTCCTTGTAAGAGGGGGTCTGAATTCTTAGTGTGACCTCCTCACCCCGTCACTAGGCCATAAACCCCCTCCCATCACCAGATACACCAGAACTTGAGGGTTTTCTGGCCTTGTTACTTCTGTGACAGAGTGCCCCCAAAGGCTGGATCAAGATACAGAGCTGTGAAGATTTCTCACCAGGAGAGGGAAATTAAACACCCGATTCCCAGCTTCAAAACGGAGTTTCAGAGAGGTGGGTCTCCTCCCCAAATTAGGCCTCTAACTGGCCTAGCAGAGTAGAGCCTGACATTTTGATAAGTCTGTGTGACTGGAAGAGATAAAGAAACTGAGAGGATACTGGACTCAGACAGTTGCCTGTGTGGAAGTTTGAAATAAAGAGACAGTTGCCTGTGTGAAACTGCAGAGCCAAAAGGGGAGAACCTCATTCTGAGAGAGAGGAAGTGTTGACAGGGAGTTTGAAGCCTGAGGACATCAGAAACAGTGTGATGCATACGATTCACAACTAGAGTGCCTGAGAGGAGCTGCTTGCAATTATGACAGAGGGACCAAGTCTGCTATAACTTTGAGCTGCTGAAAGAGGACCTGATAATAAAGGTACCGGATTTATTTCTTATATACCCCTGGGCAGAGACTGTGCGTTGAAACTATTTCTTTGCTGAAATAAATTTTGCTTCATATAAGGGGCCGTGGAGAGAGCACTTGGAGAGAGAGGTGGGCCAGTGTTCTAACCCCTGATATTGTGAAACAATACCAAAATGGCTGAAATTGTACATGCAGAGAATATTGTTCTTTATTTTTCAGATTTTTCCTCTGAGACAGACTAGCTGTCCAGGGACAGAAAGGGCATGTTTGAAGTAAGTAAGAGTGTAAACCTAGATGTTTAGTTTCATCAATTTGTTGAAAACATTTTTTTGTTTTCTTAGCACAAATGCCTCTGTGCTGTTACTACGGGAGCTGAGAACAACAGCGACGTCTGCAAGGTCGCTTTGTCACATTTCATATCCCAGACCTGTGTTTTACTGTTAGGTGAAGAGTATCACTTTATGACTATCTGAGGCCAGAAAGTGGATGCCTGACCACTCTGAGGGGCCATATAAATTATTGCAGAAACCTTGGGTTTAACCCTTTGCTGGCCCACTAACACAATATGGCAGAAAGTGTCTATTAGTTCACAGGTAAAATAACATTATTACAGTGCACATAAAAACATATAGCAACCCAACCATTAATTATTGTGGCCCACACTACACTACACATAAACATAGTCCTTAAACAAGTATCTTGTCCATTTTTATAACCTTGGATATTAGTAACCCAATGGGCCAGAGTCCAAAATAACAGGGTTGCTTGTGGGGTTCAGAAGAGTCCCAAAATCAGTAATGGCACCCTTTTTATTCAAAAATATATCCAATCCCTTTTAAACTTATTTATTGCATAACTTTGGAGAATTCCACAGTTTAACCACCATACCATGAACAACCCTCTTCGTTCTTTAAGGTGGAATTGTTTCCCTGCTAACCTCAAAGGATGTCCTCTTGTCATTTGAAATCCTCTTGGAACAAAAAGTTCACCTGACAAAGCCTTGTATTGGCCATGACAGTGGAAATGTGTTGTTCTTTGTGTGTCTGCGTGTGTATTTGTGAGTGAGTTATGTACCATTTATATTTTTTTACTAAATAGAAATGTTATCTGAATCAATGGTTCCTTTCATAGCTCCCAGGGGCCTAATCATGATGGGAAGTTAAGAAAATGTCTGCTCGCATTAAACTAAACTTGAATCAAAAAATTAGAAATTAAAGGCTGAATTTCTTTTTCTTTTTAATTTGCACATTATCACCTTTTTTAATAGCATACAATAAATATGGCCCTTAAGTGGTCGCTTGATGTTCTTTGTTTGCTTCCCTCTTGGTAACACATTCTTCAGAAAATCTTTATAGATAATGTGCAGTTATTTAAATATTATTTTAGTAATCTTATCGCATCTAAACAGCAAAAATCATATTGAAATTCACTGGCAATTTGAGCGATTTTTTGAGATGTGATGGTGTATCATAAAATAATGAGATAATGGAGGTGAAATAGCTGATTTTCTATGGAAACAAGTTAAATACTCCCTATAGATACTAATAATCCATGAGTTCAATTATAAGTCGTTTACATTAGTTAGAAGGACCCTAAATGCCTTTTCATATTAGTTCAATTAGTGGAAAATATGTTCATTGCCTCAGTGGTTACGTGTGTAAAAAAAAAAGTATATCCTTAATTGTACCCTACCATAGACTTGGAAAATTAATACATTTTAGAGTAGTGTAACTGTTTAATGAGTGACTGGACTGCTTAAAAAATGTATTAGTTTTGAATACTAAATAGTAGTTGCAATACACATTGTGATTTTTTAAAACTTACATTTTACAGGACCACTGTAGTTGGTTTCCAACATGAGCTAGATATTTTAATTAGGCATTGATCATTAAGCCTCTTAGTGTTAATGATGAGTTGTCATTTACTTTACAGCTCAAACATATGTTTATCAATGAAGTAATTGATGAATTATTAACTGTTTTTATTGTTTTTCAGCAAGTTGTTGAAAAAAAATTAGAAATTTAGTTTGGCACTGCAAAGTAAGGGCCTAATTAAATTCCAACAGTTACAGGGCAATTCAATTGAACAAGCCCGCAACTACATGGCTGAAATCTAAAACCGTAAACCATGCAATCGTAAGTAGCATTTCAGGGCATGACCATGATCAATTAAGCAAGACTGTAACTACCAATTTAGAAACAGCCAATAGTAAATGAGACCGTCATCATGACATCAGTAAAACATGGCGTGTAAACGTCAATCAATCAATCAATCAGTGTTTTGACGTCCGGCATGCGATCGGGCCCCCCAATTTGCGATTTAAAAGTGAAAAAAAATGTATGAAGAAACTGTTATAGTCCATGTGTGTGACCTGATGTATTAACTCCTTGATTCCTGAGACTGCTATAACAAGGAAATTAATAACATTTTTGATTGCAGGTTTGCGAGCTTGAGACTATTGTGCAATTGATTTTAAAGTCTTTCATCGCTTTCCCCATATTTTAAAGTGCAGTATTGATTATTTATTTGATTGTATAGTGTAACAAACAGGTGTTTAATCCCCTTGTGAGTCCTCTCTAGTTCTCGTAGGATTTTTGGCTACATTTGCCAACTGCAATTGCGGGCTTGAGGAATTGTAGCAATTTAATAGCGATTTGCGATTTTAGCAATTGTGCAGGCTTGACAGATCAAAGGCTTAGCTGGGTCGGAGTTACGATTTAAACAACGGTATCGATTTTCAGCTTGTATCCAGCAAAAAAAATTGTGGGTAGCTAAAAGAGGTTCATTTAACAGCAGTAACTTTTGCAGGCTACAGTAACTACAATTGAGACAATTTAACAGGGCCCTAAGTTTTCACCACTTAAAGGGATATTACAATTAATGTTCATTAATTTAAAAAGACACTGTCACTCTAACAGTACGTTGTTTTAGTCTTTAAGAGCATGACAAACTGCTTCTACATTGTACTAGCCTTTGTTTCTGTTCAGCAAAGCATTCCTGTGATATACAGCATTGTTTTTGTGACTAATGTGAGTCTCAGAATACTTGATATGGGTGAGGAAGGTGTTCTAACTGAATGACTAAATTGGGGATAGTTTTCTTTTGGCCACCAAAGAAAGAGACAGACAGGAAGACCATAATTTTAAAATAGCACATTAAAGCATCTATTTAGTATTAAGCTCATTTGAATATAAATGTGGCACAAATAATACTAGATCACTCACACATCCATAGCACTAGGTTACAAAAACCAAAACAATTGATAGAAATTATTTGCCTACATGGAAGGCAGATAAGGCAGACAGCATATATGTACATATACATTGATACAAGAGGAGATAAGGACCCTGGTCTCAGGAGAGCTTACAGACTAAGAGGCAACTGTGAGGTAAAGGGATTGCTGGGTGGGTAAATGCTGTAGGATGATGGAGGGAGGAGTATGCAAACCAGAAGGGATAACCTTAAATTAAATTGTTGATGATTGAGTTAAGGTGATAATTGGTAGGCTACTCTGAACCCGTAGGTTTTCAGATAATGTTTCGATATTTGAAGACTGGGGGAGAGTCTTACAGAGTGTGGTTGAGATTACAAAGAATGGGGGCTGCGCTCTAGGCAAGCATGGGAGGAGTTTATTTTGGAGGGTTAGAGGCGCAAATCATGGGCATAGCAGAGAGGGTAGTTTGAAGTGTATCTGGAGAGAAGAGATGCAATATATATTGAAGCCTCTGCCAAGCCCTGGGGCCATCCATATACTTTGGTGAAGGTTGCATGGGTGAAAGGAGAGTTTACATTTATGCAGGGACAGGCTTTGCAGTTTACATTTAAGTTGCCTTCATGTGAGTATGTGCAGTGAACAAGGTACATGTCAAGTAATAAAATCAAAACTCAGGTTCTCCAATAAGATATCAATAGCCTTCCCATCTTCTTCCTCTCAACTCTCCCTACACTACTTAGTAGATGAGCTAGCAGGAAAAGCTTAACCCAGACAACTTTCTACAACTGTGATTTTGCTAGAACATATTTTGCCAAACATGGTCATTGTTCATTGTTTTGTTTTTAGCACTGCTTTATATATATATATATATATATATATATATATACTAGAATATTGCCCGTCAATAAAATTATAAGTGAGCTAATGCTGTTTGGTGTATGGTAATGAAATAAATAATACATTAATAAATGAATATACTTTACCTATTGTGAAGTAATATATGCAGGAAGCATTGTGTTGAAGAGCTGGCAATCTGTTTTCATGTTGCTGCAGCATCAGTGCTGTGGAGCTGCTGTGTAAGCGTCATGAATGTATGCAGTGTGCAGTGTAATAGTGTGCGTGCGCGAGGCAAATCCGTTTGTGTAAGTTAGTGTTGTAAAATGGCGCCAAATGTGTGGTACGCGGCTGTGGCTGATTTTACGTCCTTGTTCTTGCATCGCGTCCATCTTTTTCGGAAAATCCGTATCTTTAGGGTCCTGTAGCCTCGTTTTCTTCGATGGCCATTTTTTCTCTCCCTTAGGTGATTTTCGGGTGTCTAAACTCTTCTTTTTCGACTTAAATTGAGGTGTAACTTCAGTTTCTGAGGTCCTGGGTGCCCCCCTTGCTGTAGGTAAGCTTTTTATGTATTTATTGTGTGTATTTATTGTGTTTTTAATGTTTTCATGTGCGCGGGTTTCGGGCGGTAAGGTCGTTTTTATTTATTTTTACAGGTGGAGTAAAGTAGGAAAATCTTGCTGTGACAGGACTGAACAAGATGTGAGTTTATCGCGTTTACTGCTTCCATTTTGGTGACTCCTCTTAAGAACTGACCCTTTTAATTTGACAAGACACTAACCAATATATAGAGGAAGCAAAGTGTTCTGATCATTCACTGTACATGTGAATTCAGACTCTCATACCATTTAATGGTATACATCTCTAAGAAGGGATATGAGTGTCCTTTGCGATTTACTTCAATTTCATTATTTGATTAATTAAAATTGCTATAGAAACTTATCCACAACACATTGCAGTGCCAAAAAGTAAGGTTAAAGGATAATTGAAGTGTTATATTTATAGCATGCTCTTATGAAATGTTGGTAATGTGTAGAATGTTATATTTTTTAAATACTGTAGATAATTACAGCCTTTAGTTTTTAATTATTGTATTCAGTTTTAATGATGATGACATATTGTCTTTGTTCCCAAAAGTATGAAAAAACTTGGTTCAGTGAGAGTATCTGTGGATTCAGATAAGATATGTATTCATTTCCACTGAAAACATGCTCTCCAAATAGTATACTGGACAATAGAAGTCAATGAAGAATAAGGCCACATAGAATAATCCTCCCCCTCAAGCTATACACCAGGGGTGGGCACGTTCAGTCTTAGAGAGCCCCACACAGACCTGTATTTGAGGATATTCTTCTGTGAACTGGTGAGTCAATAAGGAAGACTGAAGAAGCAATGGTCCCACCTTTACGCAGCAGGTATATCCTAGAAATCCTGGCCTATGTTGGGCTTACCGGACCATACTTGCACACCCCTGCTATACACTAACGAGCACTAAAAATGCTTTTATGTTCCTATCTTGCATACTAGCTAATGCTATTCGTTTGCAGCACACTTTACAAATGCAAAGTTTTTTACCAAACTCCAATGGTCCTTTAAGAAGTGGGATATTCATTGTTGTTGTATTACATGATGGCAAATAGTCATTTCAGCACAGTGAGAAATGTTGGTACAAATACCAGATGTATCAAACCGTGAGCTATCATTTCCTGAATTTTACACATACTGCACAATTTTATAAAAGTATCCCCTCTCTTCATAAAAATAACTTCTATAATTATCAAAAATATAATTATCATGGGATGATTTGAAATAAAATGAAATGGGACTGTTTTATATTAGTGTATGTATGTAGGTATTTTTGGATTAGTGTGATTTTCCTCTTATGTGCATTATGATTACTAAAAACCATGGCGTTCCCAACTGTTTATTTTAATTCTCCACCATAGAATGGAAGACATTGTTACCAGCTGTTCTATGTAATGGATATTCCACTTCATCTATTTTTGTTCAATTTGCATGTGCTACGATACTTAAAGGACCATTGACGTTTTTATATTTACAATATACTCTATGGAAGAACCAAGTTTGATAATTGGCCAAATATTTTGAGAAAGTAAAAACTCGATACACTCTTTCATTAATTAATTATTCATGCAGTTCTAGTGAATATTTCTACATTGGAGTGCAACTTACAGTTAGAGCAAATGGATTCACAAAAGAATGCAGTTTACAATAGGATAAGGATAACACTCCAAGTGATAAGGTGACAATCCCAGGAAGGTGGAAAAAAATGATCCTCCGTATAATAGTTCAAAAATGCATGGCTATTTTTTTTATAATTACTGATTTCTAAAATCAATTATCCTGTTATCAAGACAAGTTCATCAATCAAGTTTACTGTAAAAATAAGACTTTGGTAATCTGTTGCTAAAATGTAGAGGTCTATTCAACAAGATTCACTATTTTATTTACTCGGGTTTTGATGCACCAAAAATGGCTCTATGTTTGCGTCAAAGTCTGACATATTTATTCAGCCTATGTATGGGCCCCATTCAATTGTGATTCGGCCAATTGAATTGAGCTCTATATAAGCAAATACCAAATTTTTTTACAGAAGTTTTTAGTTAGTGAAGACCTTGTTCTTGGATAGAAGTTCACTAACTGAAAACTTCTGTAAAAAAAATATGCTCTGTGCTTATATAGAGCCCTATTCAATTGGCCAAATCGCAATTGAATGAGGCCCTATATGTTTTGTTTAGCAAAGTTTAAAAACACATGTAAGTTTGTACCATGTTAGCAATGGAATAGCAAGAAACAGGAGGAGTAGATATGATATCTTGTAATGGTTATCTGGGTTACATAGAACACTTTCCTGGGACTACAAATGTTTCCTTCATCAGACAAAATTTACAAAAAAAGCTGGAAACCATATTTATGTTATTTTTTAAGCATGAATGATGATAGAAATAAAAAAAAATAGTAATTAACAAATATGAGAATTGCAGACATACTAGAGAGGCTCAATAAAACATTAGAAATAATTACTAAGATCGCATTAACACTTTCAATTCAATTGAAAGAATGACTAGGTATTTTAATTATTTACATTTGGTGAGTTGTTGAAGGCTTTGGGAACAATCCTAAATATTGGAGAAACAACGACAATGTTACCCAATTGAACAACCCAGGAACAGAAGTCTATAAAATTATTTAAAAAATCAAACACCAGACAAAGGCAGAGCTGGAGTTTTTATGAACCCCGGTGATTTTATACAAGAAGCTCAAAGGCAACTATCTGATGAGAAACACCAGGAAGATCCGAACAAATCTTATGCTTAAAGCAATTATACATATTATCCCACTCCATTGTTATGCATATTATACATCTCCTTACTGCAGACCCAAAAGTAAGGAGACCCAGAAAGACCTATAATCTCAGAAAGTGGCACTCTGACTCTAGATAGGTAGTAATCACTCTAAAACCCTTGTTGTAAAAACCCCTGCTATATTCAGGACACCACTAACCTTCTAACTAGATCCAGAACTTGACCATTCTGGGTACTATAGATGAAGAACTCCTTTATAACAACATCCCACATGAAGATGGTTTAGCAGCATGTGCAAAATACAAGAAGCAAGCAAAATCTGATTTTTTTAACATTGTACAATAGTCCCCTGAAAGTATTCCAATTTTGGTATCTTAGCAAGGTAATTAAACATGTAGAATAATACTTAGCATACAGTGGTTGACAAATTTGTGTTGGATCCCTATATCCCCTATGACTCTGAAAAAAAAATTGTAGCCAAGATTTTACTGAATTTCTGTGATAATCTCATCATCTGCCAGTACCCTAACCCTATCCCCTGACTCCATACTCTAAGCCTAAACCCTAACTCTAAATCTTAACCCTAACCCCTAACCTTAAACCCTAACCCAAACCCCTAATCCCAATCCTAGGAATTTAAGTAAAATTTGGCTGAGTCACCTAGTGGCTGATGGCCGCCACTATATAGTTAGCTAATATGAAAGGTCCAAGCTATGTCTACGGGTGAGGACCTTCTCACTAATAGTGTCTCATGCTGCTAACAAGCATACAGGGACACACTGTGTGCATGAGCAACACAAGGCAATAGGCGTGTGAAGCTGCTCCCGATGGATGTGGTTTTAGGCCACAGTTGTAAAAAATGACATAACTCACAAGGGTGAACATGAAGTCATATGGAGATTCCAGATGGCAAGAATGTATTACTCAGGAGGATTCTTGGATATAAGTGAAGTGTACATTTTATAATTTTATTGATGGGGATCAAATGAATCTAGTAAAATATTTATGTAAAAAAACAAACAAACAAAAAATGCCCCTGTAATGTTTTTTCTCTGAATCCTCTCCCTGCTACTGCTGTCTCATTATATGTACAGATATATTAGACTTTCCACGGATCAGATCCCAAATATTTGGTACACTGATAAAAGACTACACAAAGGCGCTATTAAATTCTTACGCCGGTATGAAGGCAACATCGGGCTTGAAACTGCAAACAGTTACAGAGCAATTAAATTGAACAAGTACAACTACATGGCCGAAAGACAAAACCGTAAACCATGCACCAGTAAGTAGCATTTCAGGGCATGATCATGATAAATTAAGCAAGCCCGTAACTACCGATTTAGAAACAGCCACTCCTCTTTTGTTCTCCCATGAGCTAATTTTACTCAAGCTGTGTTTAAACTATGTATCTCCTGACATTCCCATCTGCAGGTACACTAGGGGCAGATACCATATAACATATTAGTGCCATTTATATTACATTAGATCCCTTCCCTCTCCAACTATTGATTAACCTTCTAACTTTTCACAACTTCCTACCTATGTAAACTTTCATTTTCTTCCTAACCTGCCTATTCCTTGTCTGCTCCTCCCCAGGTTTCTGCCTCTTCCATTCCCTTTAGATTGTAAGTAGTGAGTTTCAAATCCTGTAGGGTGCTTTGGAAAAAACACTTTTTACAAGACTTGAAGCTCAAAACAGGGCCCTCCACTTTCTGCAGTTTTTTTATATTGTATATTTCCTTGTTCTTATCCCCTGTACAGCGATACTGAATATGGTGGCGCATTACAAATAAAAGTTAATAATAATAAATAATAATAGTAATTGAGACCGTCATCATGAAATGTTGCAATCTAAAAAAATCAATAAATGTACTATTCTAGTCCCTGCGAGTTCAATTATATGTATTAACCAGTTGATTGCCAAGATCGATATAACACGGAAATTACACATAAAAAATATTTTTTTTTATTGCAGATTTGTGAGCTTGAGACTGTTGGGCAATCAATGTTAATGTCTTTCATCACTTCCCCCATCCTTTAAAGAGCAGTATTGATTTTGTATTTGCTTTTACAGTGCTACGAACAGGTGTTTAACCCTCTTGCGAATCCTCTCTAGTACAAGGATTTTTGCCTACATTTGCCATTTCCGGGTGTGAAAACAATTGCGGGCTTGAGGAATTGTAGCAATTTAATATCGATTTGTGATTTTAATGATTGCGGGTTTGACAGGTCAAAAGCTTAGC
The DNA here is from genome assembly GCA_027410445.1 of Discoglossus pictus. Taxonomy (NCBI): domain Eukaryota; kingdom Metazoa; phylum Chordata; class Amphibia; order Anura; family Alytidae; genus Discoglossus; species Discoglossus pictus. Next base: position 35,909,741 of record CM050166.1, on the reverse strand, counting down.
TGAGTTGTAGTTACAATTTTTACAACCGTACGGATTTTCAGCCTGTAACCCGCAGATCGATTGTGGGGAGCTAAAAGAGAAAAAATGAATAGCAGTAACTTTTGCAGGCTACATTACAGGCTACAGTAATTGCGATTTTGACAATTTAAAAGGGGCAAAAGTATCTATGTTTCACCCTATTCTAGCTGGTGGGAGACATAGAGAGAGAAAAATATTTGTGATTGCTGTACCCTGCAGTTGTTTGTCTCTCCTAGGGGCTATTTTAACTCAACTCCATTCATCTGATTGAAGAAGCTCTTTTTTGCTAAGCCACCATTCTCTATGATCATCATATGACGAGTTCCATGTCCCCATAGTAAGCTAAGGTGCCTGTCATTTTTTTATTTTTAAAAAAACATTTAGCACATTAGGGGGCATAATTTCTACCCATGGATTATATGCACATTCATTGAAAAGTAAAGTACAACAAAGTAAAAAGAATTGTGGTCATAAAACAGATGATATATGCGTAAAAAGAAGAATAAGAAAGGCTAATAATCCATTTGTATGGTTGAATATTGAAACTAAGCCAGAAATATTCCACAGAGATATATTGAATAAAGTAACTTGATGTGCGACCTTGAAAGGATAAAACAAATAGAATGCATTAAAAACAAACATATGTCATTGCTTTTAGCCCTGTAAATTTAAGCTGAACTCTCATTTGTCTATTATTTGGCCCTTACCTATGAATCCCCAGGCAAATAAATGATCCGTACAATGAAAAGGTCAACACACACCATTAAAATTGCCACATCTGAATGGCTTGTCATAAAAAAATATATTTTAATTGATCCTCATTCAAGAATAACCCAATCATTCTAATCTTATCAGTTGGTTTTATAAATATGAAAAATCTGTTTAATTTCAACTTGATTTCATATGAAGAATTACCGTTTAAATGCAATTTTTTATTATTATCCTAACCTTTATAACAATAATTTATACAAAACAGCTGAATAGAAAGCATGAATCTGAGCTACAGTCATAGCTAATATCGCATAGTGGTTTTACATGAGAAAGGCCAAATCACAATGTGACATAGTTATGAGGATCCTCTATACAATCTATGCCATCTTCTTGGTATATAAATAATATTTCGATCATCTCCCATATACATTATGTGTGGATGGCTTTGTAAGTATAGTTTCTAAATGCTCAGGACTGTTGAAAGGGAGAGAGATAGGGTACTTCTGTGAGGGGGAAGGGGGGGGCAATCCAGGCAGGCATTTATATTATGTGCTAGGATGTGGGTTATGAGGGGAGCTCCCAGAAACAGCCTTTCGGGCTCCTAAGTGTCAGATATTTTTGTCAACCTCTAAATATACTAATTTAATAGAGAAAATAAATGAAGAAATTTAATTTTGAAGTAACAGTTGCCTTTGGGAGATGGGGAAAATGAGTGTGTGTTGAGTTGGGAAGAGCTGGCCATTACATTTGTACTGTGCCCAAAGATTTCTGGTGATAGCGCTGTAAATACCTATACAAGCTTTTTACTCTTATCTCTTTGTATAAACCACATATATTTTTCCAGCTCTGTTTAATGCAATGGGTGTTTTATTGTTATTAAGCAGAATTAATTTAGTAGTGAGTATATATATATATTTAAATTTATTTATTTACATATTCTTTATATCACACCCTTCATTATATCAGATCCCAATGTCAATGTCACATTGTAATGTTTTAAGTTATAAAGATCAATTTAAACAGCTTTATGTTGATGAAGTTTATGCTGTGCGACAAAACTTACCTTGAAAATAGCTGCTTCATTAATCTTTAGGCTGGAGTTCCTTCTATCTTTTATGAACTGATTACAATTGGTGGCACAGTGTACTACTACTACATCTTGCTGCAAGGTCAAAGTAAATTATACTATGCCAACAAAGCCGAGCAGTTTTCAAATGGGAGGATCATTAGCATAAAAAACAGCCCAGTACTTCAGTGCCTGTTGTTTGGAATCCTAGTATTCTGTGTGAACTCCGGTTTACTGCAGTGTTTGGTTCCTGTATACAAGGGTCTCTGTTTCTAGTTTTGGAGTTCATTGGTTGTCTGCTCTAATCCTCTGTTCCTGTTAGTGTCAGTAACTCCTGTCTACGTACAAATCCGGTACCTGCTTACTACATTACGCTGTTCCTGTCAGCTCCAAGTAATTTCCTACCAGTGGCTTTGCCAGGACTTTTGTATTAAAAGTTTTTACATTGCATTTTCAGTTGCCAGCATCAGAACCACATAGGTGACCATTTCTTTGGTTTTTAAAATACCAATGTTTAATACCATGTTTGTTAAGTATTTAACAAATTAACAACATTAGCTGTTATTCAAGAATGGAATATAAAAGAAGCATTATTAGAAAAAAACTATAATATATATAGATGACTCTGCTTGCATCATGAGGGTGTCCATCTTTGAAAGCTAGTCTGTCTGTAACTTAAAGAGAAGTGTTATCTTACAGAAACTTACTGTTCCACAGTCTGAATATACATCTGACCTGAATCCAAAGTTCTTCCCACTCTTCCCGAGTATCTAATCCTTTCAGGAACAAAGACAACATTTCTGTCATAAACCAAATCTTTACACACTTATCTTCCCTCCAACCGAATCTTTTTATAATTCCTGTAGTTTTTTTTTTGTGTTTACAGTGTCAGCCCCCACTTTACGGGGCAGGCACAGGCTATCTTGGCTTTATTTTTTTCATGAACATACAGTATTTATCAGACCATAGGCTTGCTTATAGGTCACACCGGCGTTATGGTGACTATGTCGTATATACATAACATGTGGCATTAGACAACAAATAAGCTGCTTGCCTCATCTAGTTTACAATGTCCTAATCTCTTATAAAACTTTACTTTGTTCCTTAAACTTACCTTGTAATGGATTCCAAGTAATGCCTGAAGTACTTCAACTCACTAAATCCATTGACTCTTAAAACTTATTAGCATTTCAAATGCTTTACTTCAGAAGGTTTTTTAAACTATCAGATAAAGAGATACTTTGTAGTTAAATAAGGAACATATGGTTCTTTGAGACACACAGGTTCACCTTGACAGATTTATTACAGCTGAAATTAACAATACTTCTTATCGGTAATGGTTAACACTCTTATAGGGAGATACTTTTATCACTGTAACGGTAAGATGTTTCTTAATAAGAAGCTATTCTTCTTTGGATATATCAATTTCTATCTCAGCTCAAGCACTTTCCTAGTTCCAGTAACCTGAGAGATGCTGGTCAACTACACATTGACCCGGAGACCTTTCTTATCATATCACAATTCACTAACACTCAGTATATCTTCTGACCTTCACAACTATGGGGTCAAACTCCAGAGCACTAGCAGAGTATATCCTGAACGTCTATAGATAATAGCTAATAGAAAACATCCACCCAGTTTCATCAGAGAAGTCTTTTCCTTCCTCTACAAGATGACAACAGGCCTGTTGTAAACCTACAATAGTCTCACTCAGATTTCTGCACCCCATACAACTTTTTTAATTACTCCTCCTTTACCTTTGCTATGCTCTTATCTTACGATTACCACAAATATATAAATAGTATGTGTGGGCTAATTTATTTTTACTGTATGTCAGAAAATTTTGGATATAATATAGACAGAATATTGCTGTATATGAATATGAACACGCTTCTCCAAAACCCTGTATTTGAGGCATGATGCTGCCTTCTGAAAATGTACTGTAAAATGCATGTATTAGAACTCCATACTACGTTTCTTTAAAGTAGCCCATCGACTTCCTGAGAAGCAAACATGAGAAAAAGGCATGAGGAAAATATAGGGAACAACGGATGAAGCCAAGATATTAGGAGAATTAAGATGACAAGGATCAAGGGCCACATTTGATCGCAGACAGCCGAATGTCTGCAGGTGTGTTGCGGGCTCCTGTTGGTCTCCAGTTGAAGTGCTATTCAATTGCTCAAGCAGGCAAGTTACTGGCATGAAGCCACAACCGTAAACCATGAGCTGGTTCGGAGCAGTTCAGGGCAGAACAGGATCAATTCAGCAAGCCCGTAACCACCCATTTCAAATCAGCCAATAGAAAATGAGACCATCATTATTACAGCAGTAAAACATGGAGGTTACATGTCAATCAATTAGGTTCGGGGGTCCGATATGCAATCAGACTTGCAAATCCCAAAAATAAAGAATTATGAAAATGAGTGTCAATACAGTTCTAGTCCATATGGATGGCCTGATATGTATTAACTCATTGATACCCGCGATCGAGTTAAACCCAAAATGACACATATAACTAATTTGTATTTCCTGACGATTTGCGGACTTGAGACTCATGGGATTTTCTCCATTTGCCGTTTATAGGTATGTAAACATTTGCGGGCTTGGGGAAATTGAGCAATTGAATAGCGATTTGCAATTTTAGCCTTGCGAAAGTGAAAAATCAAAGGCTTCTGGAGGCTGTAAGCTGCGAGGTTAACCATCACCATTTTTTCAAGCCCGTAACTCAGAATCCATTCCGAGCCTGCAAAAAGATGCCAATTGAATAGCAAAATAGCTTTCAACCTCACTAATGGGCCTCCGGATCTCCTGTAACCTCAAATGAATGTGGCTCCTATATAGTATGATCTAGGTAGGATGATATGAAACTGTGGTGGTCAGGGTGGTCTCCATTCTGTGGAGTTTATCAACATTTTAATTAGGCTCCACTGAATAACATGGAAAGTGGTGATGACTCTACTTTGTCTCCACATGATAAATAATCTGCAATCTTTAGGGAAGACTGTAGTCCTTTGACATAATAGGTATTTTTTATCAAGAAAGTTAAAACAGTTCAGTCCAGTAATTTATTAACTATTCCATATGTTTTTATCAGTAGTGGTAATTGCCTTTTTTTCTATGTAGAGTATTTGCTTCTGCAAGTGCTGGCTAACCTGGAATTCACAGAAGAATTCAGCTGTTTCGAGTGCACTTAGTAAGACTAATGGAAAAGTAAAAACATCTTTTCTGTTGGAAAGTCAACTCAGTTCTAAGGGAATAGCTGCTCATAAGAAAAATGCTTAAATTAGTTTATAAATGAAAGATACTGTAAATATGAGACTTCAGGGGTCTTTTACAAGCAAGTAGCATTCTGTTAATCAAAATATTGTTTAATGCAACATATTAATCTTTATCTAATCTGACAAATTGGCTTCTGCACTTAAATTAACATTGCTAATAGATGTTAAATGTAATATGCTACATAAAATCTGTATTTACTTAGTATTAACTTCTTTCTTGGGAATAGTATGGTGGAATGATAGACAACAAGCCTAAAAGGTATAAACTTCACAAGAGGCTACAAGGCCAGCAATTAAGTAATTTATAGCGTCTCATTGCTGTGTTCCATTAAATGGTAATTAGATCCAGCTAGGGAATATCCTAGATTTATGGAGCACTGATTAAATATAAAATATCATGCAATCTAATAACAATAATAAGTACAGTCTAAATACCTTTATGCTGTCAACAATGACCAGTTTAATCTCGAATGCATAAATCTTATATATTACTTTCCTGAATCTGTTATCAAATGAGAAAATTGGGGCCATATAGGGTGAAGTGTTAGAGAGCGCTAGGAAATAGTTAAATCTCAGTAGATACATTATCTGACAAAATTGAGTACACATTTTTGTCAATATTTTATTATATCTTTTCATGTGACAACACTGAAGAAATGACATTCTAACAGTGTAAACAGTGTAAATTTGCTGTCCCCTCAAAATAACTCAACACACAGTCATTAATGTCTAAATCATTGGCAACAAAAGTGAGTACACCCCTAAGTGGAAATGTCCAAATTTGGCCCAAAGTGTCAATATTTTACGTGGCCAACATTTTTTTCCAGCACTGCCTTAACCCTCATGGGCATGGAGTTCACCAGAGCTTCACAGGTTGCCACTGGAGTCCTCTTCCACTTCTCCATGATGACATCACAGAGCTGGTGGATGTTTGAGGATGCCCCACAGATGCTCAATAGGGTTTAGGTCTGGAGACATGCTTGGCCAGTCCATCACCTTTACCTTCAGCTTCTTTAGCAAGGCAGTGGTCATCTTGGAGGTGTGTTTGTGGTTGTTATCATGTTGGAATACTGCCCTGTGGCCCAGTCTAAGAAGGGAGGGGATCATACTCTGCTTCAGTATGTCACAGTACATGTTGGCATTTACGGTTCCCTCAATGAACTATGGCTCCCCAGTGCCGGCAGCACTCATGCAGGCCCAGACCATGACAATCCTACCACCAAAAGTATACATCTATACTGAGGAAAGGTAGTTGAAATCATCCCTAAAGGACAGCTAAATGGATAAGGCACAAAAAACACAAAAACACTGATATGAGATGAAACCCTCAGTTTGAACGTAAACAGAGATGCAGAGAGAGTGGAGGCTGCGTCTGACATCATCAGGTAAATGCATAAAGGGGGAATCAACACAACATATTATAGAAAACATATATACACATATAGACATATGTGTATATATGTTTGGTCTGGGCCCAGACCATGACACTCCCACCACCATTATTGACTGTAGGCAAGACACACTTGTCTTTATACTCCACACACGCTTGACACCATCTTCAGTAATCCATGTCCTTAGCCTGCTTGTCTTCAGCAAACTGTTTTCGGGCTTTCTTGTGCATCATCTTCCTTCTGGGATGACAGCCATGGAGACCAATTTGATTCAGTGGGCGGCGTATGGTCTGAGCACTGACAGCATTGCGAGGCTTCAGTTTTTTTTGCCGTCATTTTTGCCGGGCAAGTGGCTAGTATATACCTAATATATAAACACAAAATAAACACAATTGTGTATATATATATATATATATATATATATATATATATATATATATATATCACATATATAGTTGTCAGTGTTTGGAGCGCTTACGATGTTGGTAACGCTTTGCGAGCCTCGCAAAGCGAGGTGAGATGTTTGCGGCCCAGAAGGCCACAACTGCGAGCCTCGCAAAGAGAGGCGAGCAGTGTACGACGCACAACTTAGGCTGGATGAGCACCGAAGGCGCTCATCTGCAAAGCCTCACGAAGTGAGGTGAGCCATGTACGGCGCAGGACATAGTATGGACGAGCGCTGAATGCGCTCATCTGCGAAGCCTCGCAAAGCAAGACGAGCCATGTATGGCACAGGACTTAGGCTGGATGAGCGCCGAAGGCTGCATTGTGAGGGTCGCAACTGCGAACCAAGCGCTTAAATCGAAAAATCCTAAAAAAACAAAAACACATTTAACAGATATAATAACACACTCACAGACAGCACAGGGGGAGAGCAAGGAAGCCTGGGAGTGAGGTTGCAAGCGATTTTGAGCCATAATTGGTGGTTTTCGCAAATCTAAAATTGGCTAAGCAAGGAAAAAAATGGCAGACGAAAGACATAAAAAATAAAACTGAATGCAACAAGGTTGAGCAAATCCAGGCACGCAGGACTTAGAAAATGCACTTCAGCAAAGACAGTAACACTTACACCAACAACGCCAGGCACACGAGACTATGAAAATAATCTAACGGCCTTCAGAACTAATACAGCAACTGTAATGAACTCAGAGGGGCAGCATCTGACAGATGTGCCTGGCATGTTGCAGTCTATAGGGTCATGGAGAGTCGGACACGCCAAAACAACTAAACAACAACGACAAGCACTTCTTTACTCAGTTGGACTGCTGGTTCTAATTAGTACCACTGGCTGTTGCAGCTCTCTACTGTGCTGATGGAGGAGAGAGTAGTGGCAACCTAAAACAACTGTATTCAAAAGCTCATTATTCATTTAAATTAGCAGCAACTTCAAATGGGAAAACACTTTTCCCACATGCTTTTCCACTCTATATCACATGTTGCAAATTCTATTTTTTTTAGAGTTACAAACTTTCCAAAGATTTGACTGACTTTTTTAAGTAAAATCAATACTGGATACTATACAGAAGCTCAACTTTTATCAAGTCAACTGTTTTTAGCAGTTAGGATTACGATAGCTAAAACCTGGAAGTTGGCAATACCCGAATACAGTGCAATCTTGATAAATCTTAAATCTATACATTCTATGAGCACTATCTCAGCTGACCTATATAATTCCCACATGGGCCTCATGTTGGGATACTTGGACCCTACACAATAGGTGGTAACACAGCAGGAAAGGACAATAAGAAAGATATACCCTCCATTGAACCCACTATAATTTACTCCACCTCTTCCCCTTTATCTATCATTTCTGTTTCCTTCTACATTCTATCTCTTATTACAACTGCGCTTAATATAATATAAATGTGAAAAATGCTATAAGGAAAAAAAAACAGTTAAATAGAAATAAGTGTATTTCTCCATTCTTCAAATGTTATGTCCGCACTGGTTATGTTTTACCTGTAATGTTCATGTAACACTTTTATAACCCTGTTTCCTTCAATAAAAACAATAAAAAAAAATCTTTGAACATATATTCAATCTGTATTTTTGTCAATTGGGTCATTATTGTCCTGTATTTTGACCTTTATTAGGGTCATTTTTTTTAACTCTTGAGTAATTTAATTCTGTGATCCTGCAACTTGATTTTGAAGTGACTTTAAAGGACCACTGTTGTCATGTACTTAAAATATACTAGTTTGAAAAACTACTCTTGAAAACAGTTAACATGTTTTGGAATCTAAAAATGTCTCTAATCTATTACCTTTAAAGCGCAGTTATTTTGTTGTGGAATCCACCATTTTGGTTTCTACTACTCCAACTTCCTGAATTGGGAGGAGACTTTGAATACACAGGAAACATATCAGCACAATGTTTATCTTACAGTTAAAATTGTTAGTGCCATTAGGGCTATGACTAATGCACTCTCGCGAGAAAGTACCAGCAGATTCAGCTGAGAAAAGAAAATGGATTTCCCCAGTAAAAGTAAATTAAAAGTGTAATAATTTAATTTTATTTCATATTATTTTCTAAAATGTTTTTATCAAATTTAGTTTTTAAAAATAACCTATAGAAACAAATGGTGTCTTCTTTGTCTGTTCCAAAAGAAAATTCCATGTAATATCCAGCGTCTTCCTGTGTCTCTCACATTCCACAAGTGGTTCCAGTCTCTCATAGTCTGTCTCCAATCACTTGTATGGGCCGGCGACCAAGTGAGGCGCATGCAATTCATAATAATACATGTAGCCATTAATATATGGCCTAACAAAATGTAGAATCGGTTATCTAAAAACACATGTGAAACAAGTTTAATTCAAGTAATAAAAACAGAAGAGTCTACACATCTGTATGACTCTGCTCACTATAAAATGTGACAACATGAGTTCCTGTCTGCAAAATTAATTTCAGATTGTAAGCAAGACAGAGCTGTCGTCTTGTAGCAAGCAGGAAATGTATCAGGGGGAAAGAAGAAAACTATTAGGAACATGAGTTGACGATCATGACGCCATTTTATTTATGACTTCTCTTTTATTCATAACTTGATATGCTATGTAGTATAAATCTACTTTAAATATTAATATTAATTATATTGAAAATATATTTAGGTAGAAAGAAATTTAGATAAGAAAAGAATATTGCAGTATGAAGTAATACCCTTTTTTATTGGATTCCATAGTAAGAGGAAAGCTTTCAAAAAGAGATTTGCTCTAGAACTGAAGAAGAAAAGTCCCTCTTTTCCAAATGTTCGTTTTTAAATATGGATTGTTAGTCCATGAAAAAAGGTATTACTTACACATTATTTACACAGAGTAGCTGAACTTTATTTGGGGTTAATCAGAGGCACTTTAAATGATGGCAGGTGCATGCTGACTCCTATTTAACACGATTTGCAATGTGATTGCTTAATTCTGAACACAACTACATCCCCAGTTATAAGAGGTTGTGCAGACTTATGCAACCACATTATTTTATTTTTATATTTTTTCTTCCCTCTACCTAAAAGATTTCAGTTTGTTTTTCAATTGAGTTGTACAGTTTATAGGTCACATTAAAGGTGGAAAAAAGTTCTGAAATCATTTATCTTTGTCTCATTTTTTACCAACAGAAACCTGACATTTTAACAGGGGTGTGTAGACTTTTTATATTCACTATATATATATATATATATATATATATATATATATATATATATATAAAATAAATAGTACATTTGATTTTGAATGTCTAAAACAAGATACAAACTTGGTTCCTGTTCAGAATTCCAAGAACCTGGACAGGGACATGCAAATGTGCCCACAAAGGCTTCACTCTTGTAATCCATTACCATTTTAAACATGGGTTCCTTTAAGCATATGCCTGTTGTTTTACACAGCTTTTACATTGTTCTGTTGAATATTTCCAAGTCCCTTTCCTCTTTTGTTCCAGTCAAAATGCCATTAAACAAACACATACCACATATTAATAATAGTAAGAATATACATTTTTGAAACATATTTACCGTATTTACCTCATTTGATAAATGATCACTCTTGATATCTAAGCCCATAGATCGCTATGCTGTGTTGTGTTTTTTCTCATCATTTAAGATAAAATAATACATTGTGATTCATTGAAGGTCTTAGATGTAACTACATAACTAGAACTTCCCTGTTCTGTCATCAAACCTTTCTTGGTAATGAATCTGCGGATGTTAAGTATTTAATTCTAAATATAGAGATAATAGTGTTTATCTATAATTATGGGTTTAACCTTCTACACAGAGGTCAACAGCTTCTGATATGGCAGAAATTAAATGTCCCTAACTCAGGCTTCGACAGCAATTTTAACCAATGAAAAACACTTGACAAATACGTCTTAAAGAGTAAATAAATGCTTAATCGCAAAAAATATACACAGCAATAAAACTACTAGTTTAGTTATATACATACTGTATATATATATATATATATATATATATATATATATATATATATATAAACATTACTATGTAAGTATTAAATTACTCAGTAAAAATGTCAACATGTTTACAGAATTTATAGTAAAATGGCACCAATTTTACCTATCAATTTAATTTGGTTTCCTTAAGTAAACACGTTGAGCCTCATTCAATTGAGCAATTGTACCTTACTGTAGCCCGTAATGGAGGGCGTAAGCTAATTTGCTATTCAATTGGCGTCTTTTTGCGGCTCCAAATGTGTTACGCGTTACGGCTTGAAATACTTGCGGTTGTTAAAACGGGAACTTGAAGCCTTTGATCTTTCACATCCGCAAGAGTTACGATTACTAAAATTGCAAATCACAATTTAATTGCAAAAATCGCTCAATACCGCACTCGCAGTCAAGGCCGGAAAAAAATATATATATTTTCCTCATAGGTTGTAATGGTCATGCATATGCCAATATGAAAAGCCATACTGCAATATGCTGAAAGCTATTAAAGACACACTACCTGATTAAATTACAACACAAATTCACTCATCACATCTACATTGGGACAACAAATAGTCGACAAGTTACACCGCCACATGGAATAAATCAAGTACCCGGGTGAACATTTCCCATATGACTGTTCAGTCCCTCAGTTGTTTCTGACTCTCTGTGACCCTATGGACTGCAGCACATCTACTAACGTCTCTGTCTGTGCATATCCACAAGGTTTGCACGACAAAGATACTGGAGTGGGTTGCCTGTTCCTTCTCTAGTGGACTGTGATTTTTCTTACCTCTCTGCTATGACCTACCCACCTACAGTGGCCCTATATGGCATAGCTCACAGCTTCATTCACCACCACCAGTTAGCAGACCACAAGGGGACAATGGGAACATACACCAACCTAATATAAATTGATGAATATCAAAACTAAATGGGAGGTCACCAAATGGGAATGGGTATACATCTTGGCACATGGCCACCAGCAATGGCGTGGGACTTTCCAGGATGGGCCAAGCAGAAATTATCCCTGATGGAGGTGAGTTGAACCACTCTCTTCTACACAGCCTCCATGCATTGTTGCGGCCCTTTTGATGTGTTAGAGTAGATTAGTCTGGTGTATATTCTCCTGATCCCCTTCCGGATTGCTAAATGGTGGTGATGAAGGGGCTTGTGTACCTCAATGAAGATGTGAGCTATACCATGTAGGCCCACTGTAGGTGGGCAGATCATAGCAGAGAGGTCAGACAAATCACAGTTCACTAGAGAAGGAACTGGCAACCCACTCCAGTATCACCTGTCATATTGTTATCAGGCCTTCAGGGGAATGTTGACACTCCAGAGTATCCCAAATTGAACTTTGCATGTGTATTAACCCTTTATTATTATTATTATTATTTTTATATATATATATATGATATATATATATATATATATATATATATATATGATATGATATCTAATGTTATTATTACTATTTTTATTATTATTGTTATGTCATGTATTAATCTATTGCATAGAAACTCTGGCTCATTAGTTTACACATATACAGGACACAGTTGGAGAAGTTTAAAATGTATGGAGAAGTTTTTGAAAATCACTATTTTGTTTCTCATTGCACCAAGAAGAGGAAGCAGGGTGATGTTAGTTGCAGAGAACAGAGAACAAATTAAGGCCCCTATTTGTCAAAATCACAATTACTGGAGCCCGTAGTGGAAAACGTAAACATTTTTGATATTCAATTGACTACTTTTAGCTTCTCACAATCCATTTGCACGTTACAGGCTCAAAATCCCTGTAGTTGTAAAAAACTTAACTCCATCCTATCTCCTCCTCTGCTGTTTCAAGCCCGCAAATGTTACCAATACTAAAGACACAAAATCCATAATTAATTGCAACAATTCAATAAGCCCGCAATTGCCTTCAAACCCGTAAATATCAAATGTAGCAAAAAATCCTACAACTACTAGATATGACTCGCAAGTGGGTTAAGCACCTGTTCCTAGCACTGTAAAAACAAATAAACACACAATACTGTACTTTAAAATACTGGGGCCCTCATTCAATTGCGATTTGGCCAATTGAATAGGGGTCTAAATAAGCACATAACATATATTTTTTAAAGAAGTTTTTAGTTAGTAAAAACCTTGATTTTGGATAGATGCTTGCTAACTAAAAACTTCTTTAAAAAAAATATGTTATGTGCTTATTTAGACCCCTATTCAATTGGCCAAATTGCAATTGAATGAGGGCCTGGGAAAGCAATGAAAGACATTAGAATTAATTGTACAACAGTCTCAAGCCCGCAAATCTGCAATAATTTTTTTTTTTACATTTTATTTCCATGTTATATTCATCCCAGGAATCAAGGAGTTAATACATATCAGGCCACCCACATGGACTAGAACAGACAATTTATTAATTAATTTGGATTTCTACATTTGTGGATTGAGAGTCGCAAATCAGACTTCTAAACACTATTTAATAGTAGTCTAAAATCCATGTTTTCTGACATCATGATGACAGTCTCATTTACTATTGGCTCTTTATAAATTGTAACTTACGGACTTGCTTAATTGATCATGATCATGCCCTGAAATAGGTACTGGTTCATGGTTTGTGTGTTGGGCTGTGAGCCCTGTAATTGCGGGCTTGAGCAACTAAATACATAATTTACTGTGGCAAATGTCTAACCCGCAGACATACGGCCCGTATGGAGGTAATTATGGGCTTGGAATTAAATGGTGGCCTAGGAAGGCAAATTGAAAAGGTTGCAAATATGTTATAATTTACAATTATAGTTAATAACAAGTATTTTAGCACTTGAATGTTATTAAAAAAAAAACATTTCCCTGTAGTAAACTAATATGAGACACCATTGCCTAAATTACTTGATTAGACCCTGAGGCATTGTCTTCAGTGCAGTCAGCTACATAAAAAAAGCCTAGGCAGGCTCAGACAATGCCTCAGAGGTTAATCAAGTAATTAATTCATTAAAATATACAAATATTGGTTTATGGGGTGAATCAAGAAAGCCTGACTGACAACTAAATATTGCAAACTGTAATTTTGTTTTACTGAAGGAAAATGCATTTTTAGTAATATTTATAAAAATGAATCTGGTAAAGTATAGTTTTAAATTGTACCATATCTGAAATTTCTGCTGTGTCAAAAATACTTGCTAACCTCAGAAGAAAATCAAACTGATACTGATCTAACTCCACAGCTATAATCTTATTAGTTCCTTTAGTTTACTAGTTTGCGAGTTTTCAATCTTGCATGGCGATCTTAGGATGAGTCACCAATGTATTTATGTGGATTGGGGAAAGCATTATGAGCACCAGATTCTAAGCTCAATCATCGTGCCCTCCATCCTTTTCAATGTGTTTATATTGTTTTTGTCTCTGCCTGGAACTGAACCCATGTATAGCGCTACGGAATATGTTCGCGCATCATAAATAAACATTACATATAAACAATAATAATAATAATAAACAGTTCTAAAAACCAGTACCCCAGTAAATGAGCAAACTGATGGTTGCTGTACCACAGTTCTTTTTACGGGCTCTACTTTGTTGTTGACTAGCTAGACCCCCACATTTGAGGGGGGCAAAGTTGTGGGTTGATTGCCAGTCTCACTAGAGCCATAGATTGTGATATGTGCACTAATCCGCCCCATTCATGGATGATCACTAATGTTGTTTCCTTAGTGTGTAACGCTGCATGCGAATGCGCGATATGGAAACAATATTAGTGATGTGTGGACATAATCTGAGCATACGAAGTGAGCAGCATAAGTCGTGTACACGCAATGCGCTTCGGCATCGGCACATGCGCAATAAGCAACATAAGCTGCACAAGCACATTGCACTCTGTAAGGGGGGCAGCGAGAGGATGAGAGGGAGTGGGAAAGAGAAAGGGGAGAGGGTGGGAGAGAGACATGGGGGAGGAGAGAGACAGGGGGAGGGGGGAGAGACACTTGGGGGAAGAGACAGGGGGATAGACGGGGGGGAGATAAACATGGGAGAGAGACAGGGGAGGGGGGAGAGAGACATAGGTGGGAGAGAGACAGGGAAGAGGATGGGAGAGAAACATGGGGGGAGAGAAACATGGCGGAAGAGAGATAGGGGAGAGACATGGGGGGAGAGAGAGGCATGGGGAGAGAGAGATAGGTAAAAGGGTCGGAGAGAGACATTCAGGAGAGAGAAGGAGGGGAGAGGGAAGAGAGGTAGGAGAGGAGGGGGAAAGATAGAACAAGGAGGGGGAGAGAGAAGGAATGGGGGAGAGAAGGAGGGAGAGACAGAAAGAGGGAGAGAGAGAAGAGGGACGGAGAGAGATAGGGCACAAAGAGAGAGAGAGAGAAAGAATAAAGACAGAGGCACGGCGCACAGGGAGAGGTAGAGGGCGCACAGAGAGAGAGAGAGTGCACACAAAGAGAGAGAGAGGGCACAGAGAGAGAGAGAGTGTGTGCACAGAGCGAGAGAGAGATGGAGCACAGAGAAAGGGGAAGAGGGCGCACAGAGAGAAAGGAAGAGGACACAGGGAGAGAGAGAGAGAGGGAAAGGAGAGCGAGACAGAGCAGATCATATATAATACCATCATGTATGATGGGCAAGTTACTCGTAATAAAATAATAGACTGTAGTGCTCCTGTAACCAACTATAATAATGTTGTTCCCATAAATCATTTTCTCCAAAACCACAACTAAATATCAAACATTATTCCTGACCGTGGGTATTGTTAAAATACAGGAAATGTGTCATTTCAGTGTGTCTGTGTGTGGCATTTACGGGTCATTAAAAATGTTAGTCCATCTCTAAGACATGGAAGACATTAGTGGTCCCAAGTGCTATTTACATGACAGATCCATTCCATCAAAACGATTAAGCCAGCTTCTGCTGACCGAGGCACTTCAGTTGCCAATATGTTAAAATTCCCATTAGAAAAAAAAATAAGAATGTCATTTTCTCATTTCTATACTCATTGTTTCAAAAAATGCTACATCAAACAAACGTACTAAATTCATATTGATTGAATATACCCTAAAACAGTAAATAAATAAGAACTTTTGCTCCAGTTTGCTATGTTTAATGCTATATGTTCACACTGAGATCTGAAGCTTGGAAACCAGGAACAGATGTAATTCAATGAAATCATCCATCTAACCAGTTCTTAGAAGTAAGCATGTGTTTTGGGAAAAGCTCTGCAGCTTTCTACGAATGTCAGGAAAAAGCGAATGGAAATTATCTTATTGTCAATGTAGTATTAAGTCATCCACGTCGCTGTAATTTATTTATTGCCCAGAGATTTCCCTTATACCGGCTACACAATGGTTTAGGGAACTGTGATTCCTTGTTAAGATGTGAGAGAGATATGTTTTTTTTATAATCTTTTGGTTTAATGGTTCACTGTCTAATCTGGTATGATTTTTTTTTGTCTTCATAGAAACATTTTGGAACAAAAGATACAGAAGCGAGAACACCCACTTTATATATAATTTTTAACTAGATTATTTAATTCAATGTATTCTGCTCAATGAAAATGTGATTTAAAATTTACACTTCACTTACGTCCGAGAAGCCACCAAGACAAGCTGACAATGGTATGTTGTGGCTCTGATCATCATGGTAATGTAGAGCCATGGAATTTGCAGTATCAGTTGTACTGTGTATTTATGGATCTGTGATATAATAAAACTAGCGAATTGCTCGTCAAAAAATGACGGTCAAAAGTTGTAAGGCAGGTAATGCTGTTTGCCACACAATCTAAGGCTTTTGGTCCTCCAAGTACCTTCTGCACTCATTGCGAGCCTCTCCCCTCTTGTACTTTTGGTGGTTTGAGCACCTTCGTCGTTCATTGCAAGCCCCTCGCTGAGCGCCTTCGTTGCTCATTATGAGCCTCTCCCCTCATGTACATTTGCTCCTCTGAGTACCTTCGGCGCTCATTGCGAGCCTCTCCTCTGCTATTTTTTTTTATATATATATATATATATATATATATATATATATATATATATATTTATATATTTTTTTTTTTTTTTATTTTTTTATAATAATTAATTAATTAATTAAATAATAAATTAATATACTTCTATATTTCTAATGAATATATCCAGCAATCAATATGCTGAAGAGCTAACAATCTCTTTTGATTTTCCTGCAGCATATAATGTAGATTTGGACTGTTGGTGACCTGATGAGAAAGTGTCAGCAATGTGGCAAGTGTGCAGTGTAAATAGGCTGCGTGCGCGAGGCCAAACCGTTTGTTTAGTTGGGTAAATCGCCATTTTAGAATGGTAATGTTATTAGTTGCAAGTTAGTGTTGTCAAATGGCTTCGATTGTCTATGTGTTATGCGGGTCTCGAGCATTTTCTGTCCTTCCTAATAGTGTTTTGTACCTTGTACGTTCCTAGGTAAAAGTCATTTGTGCCTGGTGGTGTTTTACAAGGTTAGGGGTTGTGTAGCCTTGTTTTCGTTTTTTCGGCCGCCATTTTTTTTGTCGCTTAGGCGATTTTCAAGTGGCGAAACTCGTCAAATTTGTTTTAAATTCACGTGCAACCTCAGTCCCAGACGTCCTGGCTGTCCCCCCGTGCTGTGTGTAATGTTTTTCTATGTTTTTTTTTTAAATTTTATTTGTGAGGGGTGGGGGGGGGGGGGGGTTGTATTTCTCAACCTCGGATTGTTTTTTTTTCGAAGTCCCGCGGCTCGTATTTTATTTTTTTTAATCCAAAGGCGGAAGCAATATTGCTGTGAGAATTATCAACAACCTCAAATACATAGATGATACTACTCCTGATGGCTGAAACTAAGGAGGAACTAAAGAACCTATTCATGAGGGTAAAAGAAAAGAGGGCAAAAGAAGAGAGTGCAAAAGCTGGTCTGCTACTCAACTTTAAAAAGACAAAGATCATGGCAAACTTCAATCTCAATTCCTGGCAAATAGATGGGGAAGAAGTAGAGGCGGTGACAGATTTTTTTTTTCCTGGTCTCCAATATCTCTGCAGATAGCGACTGCAGGCATGGAATTAAAATAAGTTTGCTTGTGGGGAGGAAAGATATGACAAGTCTGGACAAGCTATTAAAAAGTAAAGATATTACACTATCAGCAAAGGTCCGCATAGTTAGAACTATGGTATTCCCAGTAGTAACATACGGATGTGAGAGCTGGACCATAAAGAAGGCTGAGCTCTGTAGAATTGACACCTTTAATTTGTGGTGCTGGAAAAAACTACTTGGAAGCAAGATCATCCAATCAATTAATATTACAGGAAATCAATATCCAATCAATTAATATTACAGGAAATCAAGAAATCAAGTCAATCTCGTATTATTATTATTATTATTATTATTATTACTGTTTAATTATAAAGTGCCAACATTTTCTGTAGCTCTATTTACAAAGAAGAATAGAGTACAATTGATACAGTTAGCAAATTACAAAGGTATGAACAAATCCTAATGTTAGAAGCCTTGGCATGCTTACATTCCAACAATATTTGATGCTACAACTTCCACTGGAAGGCTGTTACATTTACTGCTAACTTCTTTCACATTATGCCTAAGTCTTCCATGTTCCTATTTCCCAAAAAAAATGTGGAACATAATTCCTGCTGAACCTTATTAAATCTTGATATATTTTAAAATTTCTATTATCTCACTCCTTCCCTTTGCCTATTAAATCATACACCATTTTAGTTGTAATCTTTAGAAATATTTTGAATGTGTTCTTTTGGAGATATTAATTAATCATCAATGTACAGATACACATTATTACTTTACATCAATAAAATTTGAAGCCATGGGAATGCTGTTTGAGACAGAATTGAAACCGTTTTGTACTGTGAGGACCTTCGGCGCTCATTGCGAGGCTTGCGCTGAGCGCCTTCGGCCTTTCATGTCGTGTAATTTTAGTCCTCTGAGAGAGATATATATTTCTATGTATATGTAGTTAAGTAATAATTAATGATTTATTCAATGAATTAATTAAATAATAATTAATTATTTCTGCAATAAATTAATATACTTTAATTATTTATAATTGATATATGCAGCGAGCAATAGGATCAAGAGCTAACAATATGTTTGTATTTTGCGTCTGCATAGAATATACAGTGGATATAAAAAGTCTACACACCACTGTTAAAATGTCGGGTTTCTGTGCTGTAAAAAAATGAGACAAAGATAAATCATTTCAGAACTTTTTCCACCTTTAATGTGACCTATAAACTATACAACTCAATTGAAAAACAAACTGAAATCTTTTAGGTGGAGGGAAGAAAAAATATAAAAATAAAATTATATGGTTGCATAAGTATGCACACCCTTAAACTAATACTTTGTTGAAGCACCTTTTGATTTTATTACAGCACTCATTACAGCGAAGCGAGGGCCGAAGTTGCTGACAAGGCGCTCCTTGCGTTGGTTGAGATGAGCGCCATAGACGCTCATCCCTACGACCCCCTACGACTTTCCAACTGCAAATGCGGACCCTCGCGATTAATTAAAAAAATAAAAAAAAGACATAGATTTTATTCTTATCTTTTTTTTTAAAAAAATTAGCCATTTACGAAAAAAGTATAGAAACAGATATAATTATGCTGCATTTCAATATTTTACTTTTCTTCACATTTCCAACACTCAACAGCGTCACTGAATAATTTGCAGCGCTGCACGGTTTCACACGCACTGTGAAATCTGCACAATTTTACACACGACAAAGAAAGAACAACAGGTAATATATAAAAATACATTTGATTCACAAAAAGAAGATGCTGTTAAAAAAACAAAAAAACATTAAAGTAAAAAAACATTTCTCTTTCTCTTTCAACACACACTGCCTAAAGACTAGTTAAAAGATTTACGGGTGATATCTCCTCATTGTTGCTCTAAAAAAGATCCAGCTGAAGGAACTTCAGTCACTATTGGGAAAGCTGAATGTTGCATGCAAAATTATCCCAATGGGGCAAACTTTTTTTGAGGAATTTGTCATTGGCAACTGCTGGAGTCAAGTTACTGCATCATTATGTTAGGCTGTCAGCAGAGTTGAAATAGGACCTTGGTGTATCTTTTTTGGAACAATTTAATGGAAAATCTTAGTTTCTGATGAAAAAGACATCTACCAACAAATTTGTGTTCCATAAAGATGAGGCAGGCAGTCTTGGTTTCAGAGTTTACTTCAAGGGTTAATGGTTGCGGCTAAATGGCCAACATTATGGACAAGCGACTTGCTCGTAAGAAATGACGGCAATAAAATTTGAAGCCTCGCAAGGCTGTTTGCCACACAATGCAAGTTCCCCCCCTTCCCCCATCTAACTTGAGGACCTCGCCTTCAGCGCTGCACGGTTTCACACGCACTGTGAAATCTGCACAATTTTACACACGACAAAGAAAGAACAACAGGTAATATACAAAAATACATTTGATTCACAAAAAGAAGATGCTGTTAAAAAAACAACAACATTAAATTAAAAAAAATTTCTTTTCTCTTTCAACAGACACTGCCTGAAGACTGTCGCAGGAAGATTGGCAGCAGGGGATCCTCTGTTATTGATACACAACTAATAATTCAACCAAGGTATAGTATAACAAGTAAAAAAAAAAAAGAAACACCTATCCTGTTTGCTGTGCGCCAATGTTAAAATGAAAAACAAAAATAAATCATAAGCCCATACTACCAATGATGGTGCACACAAAACACAATACTTCAAGAAATATTGTTAACACATATAAAATGGAACAATGAATCCTGTTTTGTCTGCACCAACCTCTAAGCCGAACCCATAACCTAAATCTCTAATCCCAAAAGTGGCATACAGAAAACAGGATAGTATAACAAATATTGGCAACACATACAAAATTTAAGAATAAATCCTGTTTTGTGTGCCCTAACCTATAAGCCTAAACCCAGAACCTAAACCTCTAATGACACAGTGGTGTACAGAAAATAGGATAGTACAACAAATATTGGTAACACATACAAAATTTAAGAATAAATCCTGTTTTGTGTGCCATAACCTATAAGCCGAAACCCAGAACCTAAACCTCTAATGATAGTAGTGGTGTACACAAAACAAGATAGTACAACAAATACTGGGAATACATACAAAATTGAACAATAAATATTGTTTTGTGTGCCCTAACCTATAATCCTAAACCCACAACCTAAACCTCTAATGACAACAGTGCTGCACACAAAACATGCAGTTAAAAATAATAAGGACCAAAAATAATAATATTTTATGTTTATTTACAGATTAATATGGCAGATACTGACAAGAAACAGGAAAAGATAAAACGGCAAACTAGAGAACGTCAAAAAACATGGGCAAAGCATCAGACGCCGAGGGCAGAAGGAAATTCAACGACAAAAAGAACGCAAAAGACTTGCAAGCAAAAGACTATCAGCTGACAAACTAAATTTTACCCCTAAGGAGGCAACTAAAAAACGAAAGCATTTAGAATGTGTTGCTGAACAATCAGATAAGATTTCTAATGATGATTTAGAGAGTCATATTGATATATGTTCTCACAATTGTCATTTACCTAAATCTTTTGCAATAGAGGTTCATAATTGTGGGGATATGAATATTGTCTGTCAGTTTTGTGGGGCTTATCATTTCAAACAGGAAAAACCCAGAGATGGCGAGTTCGTTAGTTGCTGTCAAAAAGTCAAGGTAAGACTTCCAGAAAGACAACAATTCCCAACATATTTACAAAGCATTATGACTGAGCCTACTTTCCCCAACTACCAAAATTTCTAAACAAACATAAGATCCTATATTAGTGACATATCCTTTGCATCTATGGGTGCAACATTAGCTGCTAATGTGCCAGGACATGGCCCTTACTGCTTTAAAGTACAAGGACAAATTTACCAACGTACTTCTCATTTACATCCAGAGGAAGGAGAGCATGCAGCTTCAAGAAAATAAAAAATGCGTACCCATTGTTTTTATAGAGCTTGATAAAATTATGGCCAATAACCCGTACACTCAAGCTTATAAAAAAACTGGAAGAAGTAGAAAAGGAACAACAAATTCATGCAGAAATACATCAATTGCCAATCCCAAAGGTAAAATATGGTGCTTAAAAGAGATCGCCATACTGATAAACGCCGTTATAACTTGCCAACATCAAATGAGGTTGTAATGGTCTTTCAAAGGACGAAGGAGAACCACCATTTCAGAGAGAGATTAAAATATATCCCAGAAATGAGGAGCAACCTTTCATTAATATAAGTAGCTTAAGTACCAATTTGGATCCAATGACATATCCCATATTTTTTCCACATGGGGAGGCAGGTTGGCAACCCAAATTAATACTTCAGATTCAAAAGTACGTGTGAGAAATAATATTTCCATGCTTGAATTTAAAGTGGCTCAAATTGCCATTCGAGATGAATTCAATCCCATTTTATGTGGTGGAAAACTGACACAACAATGGATCATTGATTCATATTTGTAAGTTGAGGCAAATTATTTAAACTTCATCAAATATCAACAAGATAAACTACGTGTAGAACAGTATTGTGGATTGATGGATTATGTCGCTGAGGTTGCTACAACCAGAGAGCTGCCAGCTGGCAAAGCCATCATTTTACCATCTTCTTTCCAGGGATCTCCTCTCAATATGCGAGAAAGATACAATGATGCCATGGCTATTGTAACTAAATTTGGGAAAACAGATTTATTTATTACATTTACATGTAATCCACAATTGCCAGAGATTACACACAATCTGCTAATTGGACAAACTGCTTCCGATAGACCAGATTTAGTGGCAAGAGTCTTTAAAATCAAATTAAATTAATTAATACATGACATAACCATAACTCAGTTATTTGGCAAATCTCTGGCTTATGTTTATACCATTGAATTTAAAAAAAGAGGCATTTCACATGCACATATTCTTATAATCCTTCAAGAGAAAGATAAATTGGATACTGGTGACAAAGTGGATTCAGTAATTATTGCTTAACTACCAGATTCAGAAATACATGGTAGACTATATGAGATTGTAACTCATCGTCTGATTCATGGACCGTGTGGAGATATTAATCCACAGTCACCATGTATGGAAAATAAGAAATGTACTAAAGAATTTCCAAAAGATTATAGAGACAAAACTTATGGTAATTGTGATGGCTATCCATTATATAGAAGAAGAGAAGGACAAACTGCCATTATTTGTGGCAAAAACGTAGACAACAGATATATGGTACCATACAATCCACATTTACTTGTGAAGTATAATGCACACATTAATGTGGAAGCTTGCACTTCTAAAAAATTAATTAAATATGTCTACAAATATATTTACAAAGGCTATGATTCAACTACTGTAGTGGTCAAACGTGCTGAAAATAAAGAACACAGTGAGTTAATACATGATGAACTTACATATCATGTAGATGCTCGCTATGTAAGTGTGCCAGAAGCAATGTGGCGTCTTCTAAAATTTGAAATGCACGATCGCTCACATGCAGTATATCGATTAGCTGTACATTTGCCACAAGGACATTTAATGTATTTCCATGTTGGAAATAAAACAAATGCTTTGGCACAAAGTGTGCATCATCAAACTACACTAACTGCATGGTTTCAATTAAAATCTACTGACTTAGAGGCAAGGGAATTGTTATATATTGACATTCCATACCATTATGTTTTCGTTAATGGATTATGTCGAAAACGAAAAAGTCGTGGAAATAAAATAATCCCAAGAATTTACACTGTAAGTCCAAGAGACCTTGAACGTTTCTGCTTACGATTACTACTTCTAAATGTTCCTGGTGCACAAAGTTTTGAACAGTTAAGAACTGTTAATGACATAGTTTATGAATCATTTAATTTAGCTGCTCAACACAGAAACTTCCTAGCTGATGATACAGAATGGGAAAGATGCCTAGAAGAAGCAGCACTATGTCAAATGCCACGTCAGATGAGGGAACAATTTGCATTCATTTGTATCTTCTCAAATGCTCCAAATGCATTAGCTTTGTGGGACAAATTTAAAACAAATATGGCTGAAGAGTTTTTGCAACGATACAATGAGCCTATTGCACAATTAAAAGTAATAATTGAAATCCAAGAGGTCTTTTTAACTCATGGATTAAGTTGTGCGAGTTTTAATCTGCCAGATCCAGGTCTCATAGACAACATAAACTTTGAAGACTATGACACTCAACTACAAAGAGAAAGAACAGAAGAAAAACTTGCAACTTTAAAAACATTACAATTGCAAGCATTTAATGCAATCAAAAATGCCCTAGATGATGACATGCTCAAAGAGCGCTATTTCTATCTGGATGGACCTGGCGGATCAGGAAAAGCTTATCTATATAATTTATTGATGAGTTTTGTTCGAGCGCTGGCATTTGCAACCACTGGAATTGCCGCACTTTTGTTAGAAGGTGGAAGAACTGTGCATAGTGGATTTAAACTGCCAGTTCCTATTTTGGAAACATCAGTGTCGGATATTCAAATTACATCATTACAAGCAAAACAATAAATAAAAAAAGTTAATTAATTATAATAGATGAAGGTGCAATGATGTCATGCCGTGCCCTACAATGTATTGACCGTTTGCTTCGTGAAGTCATGGATAATAATTTGCCATTTGAAGGAAAGGTAATGTTATTAGGTGGAGATTTTAGACAAACATTACCTGTGTACATGGAACATCGAACCGACATTGTCGAAACATGTATAAAGGCAAGTACACTATGGAAACTATTTACCCATCTTCAATTACAACAATATATGAGATCAGAAGGAGAAAATGAATTCAATGATTGGCTCATTAAAATTGGAGAAGGAAAAACAGAGCGAATACAAGATTTACCCAATGACACTGTGCACATCCCAGCTCATATGATTTGCAAACAGGATCTTATATCAGCTATATTCCAAAGTACAGTAAATAACGAGGACTATGCAGAGCTTGCCAACAAAGTAATACTAACATGCAAAAATAAGGATGCATTACTCCTCAATAAATACATATTTAAAAAAATAAATGCACCACAAAAAAATTATCACGGTGCTGATTCTATACTTGATGAGGACAAAGAAAGTCAGACAAACTTTTCAACTGAATTCATTAACTCATTAACTCCCTCTGGAATGCCACCACATATTTTTCAGCTAAAGAAAGGTGCAATCGTAATTTTACTGCGAAATATGAACCCAAAAAAACGTCTATGTAATGGGACCAGATTTATTGTTCAAGAATTAAAGGACCATTTCATACATGCTGAAATTCTAACTGGTACCCATAAAGGAGAGAGAGTTTTCATACCAAGAATAGATGTGGCACAAAGTGAAAGTAGCCTCCCTTTTGTACTTCAAAGGAGATGATTTCCCATCATCATGACATTTGTCATGACCATTAGTAAATCACAAGGACAAACTTTCAAATCTGTGGGTATCTTTTTAGAAGAACCAGTATTTGCACATGGCCAGCTGTATGTTGCATTCTCAAGATGCAAGAATCCACAGGCTATTAAAGTTTGCATTGAAAACAATGAAAGTCAAGGTGATTTATTAGATGTTGGATGCATTTTTACAAAAAACATTGTCTACTATGAATTACTATAACTTTAATTCAACAAAATATAACAATACCAGACATGGCACAGACTCATCCAAAAAAAAAAATTCGCGCATGAGGCCCAGCACATTTTCAAGGGGCAGCAGACTGCTGGAAGATGCAATAGATTACTTTTAAATATGCTCAGAAATGTCTATTTGCAGTGATATTTCTGTCTGTACTCAATATTTTCAGACTTACTATATTTATATATTGTTGTTTGCGTCGCTCAGTCGTGCCCAACTCTCCATGACCTCATGGACTGCAACACACCATGCTGATCCACTTGGTATTCATGGCACAGATACTAGAGTGGATTGCCATTTCCTTTTCCTGTGAGCCATAGCATACGGCTCCTGGTATTCCTAGGTGGTCTCCTATCCTAGAACTGACCAGCCCCAACCGTGATGCAAATCCTCAAACAATCCATGTTAATTCCAGGTTGTGAGGCAACAAAACACGAAAAATGCCAAGGGGTGAATACTTTTACAAGGCACTGTAGCTTCCCTTAAGCATATGCCTGCTGTATCACACAGCTTTGAGCAAAGCTTAGGTGGGATTATAGAAATTGTATAATACATATTGTATAATCCAACCTTAGCTTTGCTCTAAGCTGTGTGATACAGCAGGCATATGCTTATGTCCCTACCAAGGTTCCCAGAATGCAGTGTTATAACTGTATTTCTCAGAATTCTGGGTAAGAAACACATTTTTTAACTATAGACATTCAAATGTGAACACAGATGTACTATTTATATACTGTACTACTGTACTGTGGAGGGCTTCTATAGCTCTTTTGCCCACCATAAATTAAATGATTTATATATATAAAGGTAAATGTATGGTTTGAGATAAAGAAAGATAAAAGGAGGAGCTGCAAGTGGGACATGGGAGGCGCACATATCTAAATGGCCTAGGGTAGAATAAAACATAAATACACCTACGGTATTCTGTCTTGGGTTTTCTTTGTAATCTTTTGTACAGTGCTACTGAATGTGTTACATTATTAAATAATACAAATAATTGAATAATGAAATAATATAAATAATATACATTTTCTCATAGTTGTAAGTCACTGCTACCCAGTGGCGGAGCTACTTGCCACTACAAGCTTTTGCCCCCTGGGGCTGTCCCTGAGTTTGCCCCACCATGCAAATATATATATATATATTTATATATATGTATATATATATATATATATACATATATATATTGTGACGAAGTGCCCTTCGCCACTTTGTCTTGGAGAGGACTGTTTGCCAGCCTCCTGCCCTGTGGCTATGGCCCTGGGACATATTGCCCTTTAAACACAGTATTCGGCCATACCAGAGTGTATGTCGCTCATTCTGGCCCTTTACATACAGGGGGGTCATTCGGTACTTGCCCTGTGTGAACCATGATACCACAGATAGCTATGCCATGGAGCCCATTCATATAATGAAAGACTATGGGAAAGACTTTAGCTACATGGCAATTGAACTGTGTGAAGAGGATCTGAGCGCTATTCGGTAGTTTTGTGCGCTTAGATCTGAGCTATCTGGGGATATGTGAAATGTGAGTAAATGTGAATTGCAGTAATGCTGATGGGTTGTCAAACTAGAGAATTGACCAACAAATACTTTTGTCCGGACATCCCCAGGCCGATCCGTTGGGATCAGACCATGTATGCCGGCTTATGGTCACGGGGGAGGTGTGTAACGGAACCCATCACTGTTTTACCCTGTTTTATGATTATTATGGTTAAAATATGATCCTACTATTATACTGCATATATGTTGGTTTATGCTCAGCAGAATATTGGCCCAGACTAGTGCAGACCTTGGCATGGGAGATAATCCTGTTACAGAGACTCCGCATAAGATAAGGAAGTCTATTGTATAAAGTGTTTTCATTCTCAGATAAGAACAAAGAAGGATGATCTAATCCATGTCTGATTGTATCCAAGTTGCCAGGTAGCCTCAGGGCGGTGCGACTCACCTATTGTCCCTATAGGTGTATTGTGTGGCCAACTATGGGGGATATGCGAAATGTCTGTGTGTTATGTGTAAAAGATACTTTTACTAACTTTTGAACCCCTGGTCTGATTCATGCAATTTTTTAATATGTTGTTCCCCTGGGTGAGAGCTATTGAACGGTGCTGGACTTAAAGGTGTACCCCCTGTTTTTGGGGTACATCCAGAATGTGGTTAAAATTGTGTCTGTTTTAATTGTGTTACCTGTTATCTGAGGGGAGGAGACGTGGGGGTTAAACCATGTATATAATTGGCTGTTGTGATAATTATGTAGGTGTAGCCCTTCAGAGGGCCCCATTGCATAAAAGGAGATCCCCTGTCATTAAAGAGGACTGCTTGACCCTTCCTTGTTAATCCAAAATAGTACTTAATGCATCAATATTAGATGCTTCATTTTTAAATTCTGAATACCATATAATAATATGCACGAGGGTGTAACCTTTTGTCTAGAGGACTGGTGAGTCTTCAGTACAAAGTATGGGTAATACTGGAGTCCCGATATCTATTATATCTTTTTTTATTTTTGCCATATGAGTCTTGACTCCAAGAACAAATTGGAGATTAACTCCATATACCAAATATAAACCCTGATATAGGTAGTTAAATATTTTATAAAGAAAAAGTCATCATAAGGGCACTTTTTCTTCCAGGGAAATTTGGAAGTTAATGCACTTTAGTTTTTATACATTTTCTTTTACAACAGTAGAGAAAATAATTCATATCAGAGGTATGCTCTAAAATATAAACTTGTGCCTATTAAGGGTCTGTCTATTTGGAATGGAAATCCCTTATATAGTTATCTCAGCAAAAAAAGCACAGGAGGGTTGTTAATCAACAATAACGGAGGGATCTCTCTGCACTGTGCCTTTAAAGAACAAAAGGTAAATGATATCAAGGCAAATATATGCCTCAAAGCTACTTGAAGTAGAGTCTGCTCATGCATGTTCTCTGCTTGAAATCGATATCCTCAGGATTATTAGGACAATTGCCGCCTGTAAATAAATCAAGAGTTAATTTGAAGCAGCCTCTCTGATTGGGTACTTACCTCTTAAATAGCCAGCGTGTCCTCTCCATAATCCTGATCCCTGGAGAAGCTGACACGAAACGCTTGTTTCGGTTAATTTTTATATTCACAATTGTTCATGAGCTATTTTCTTGCCCTGACTACTTTGGGCTGCACTGTAGAAGGTTTAACCACTCTAGGATTTTAACGTGTACTTTCCTCTCCTCTGCTTATTCAAAAGATTAAGAGCCAGTAAATCTACAGTGCATTTTAAGTATTTACATTCATGTTTCGGACTTCTTCAGTACTTTACATCACACAACATTCATAGGTCTTGCAGCAATAAAATGCATGTGCTTTCTATCTACAGTATCTATCTATCTATCTATCTATCTATCTATCTATCTCTCTCTCTCTCTCTCTCTCTCTCTCTCTCTCTATATATATATATATATATATATATATATATATAGTGGCAAGGATGGCCGTTTAACACAGGAACTTTTAAAACAAAAGGTTCCACAACACATAGATTTATGATGCAGGAGACTTGTTTATTTTAGGGCTCATAAACAAGGGTCCAGAAGTAGTAATAACTTTAAGAAAAAAATGAAAATAAAAATCTACATAAACGTTCTGACTAAACATTCAGGAACACCCTGATTACACAGCTTCTCTGCTCCGGAGAAATATGATTCATATTGAAAACAATGAATCCAGTCGTGCTACTTCCAGCGGAAGTTCTTGTGGATCGGATACAACAGTCTCTGATATGTGGGATAGTGCCACCTTGTGGCCAGAAAACAAACAGTCTCTTATAAGTTGTATAGTGCCACCTTGTGGTTAGGGCACCAAATAGTCTCTGTTTTATCAGTCTTTTCCACGTCTTTAAATAAGTAACAGCGGATGAAACATAGGGCCCGCCCGTCTCTCCCATATGCTTCACCCCAGGGACCCTTTGATATTGCAACTTTAACTTACTGCAAATTCACAGGTCAAGCACTCAGCCTCTTCCCTGGGGTATAATAAGTCTGGTACCTTCATTCAGTGCCTCTGACAGCTCCACATTTGCCTAGGCAACTCTGCCTGGGAATCCTCAATATTCATTTCCCTTACTTGGTGCCTTTGTAGTTTCACCTCCTGAGTCTGTAGTCACTCTTTCTGTCAGCTCTGTTCGTCCAGCGACTGCAAACAGCACACACTCTTTTCTGTTGTCCAAAACCTGCAGCCCCAGTAAACTAGGTGATCTCCTTCAGGTTTGCTTTCAAAGTTCAAAATGTAGATCCACACAGGACCAGCCAGCAAGCTCCTCTCTGTGGCTTGCACTGGCTGCTTAGCAGCAGCACACAACCTGGGCCAGAGCCTAATCAGCCACACCCTCCCCATGTCTGCTTTCCAGGCTTTAAAGTGAAGACGCACTTGGACCAATTAGGAGTTCTTCAGGAGTTTAACTCAGTCACTCCTGTCAAGAACTCTTTACACTGCTGTACTTGGTACCATCCTCTAGGGTCAAACGGTCACACGCTCTCCCGCTCAGTTCAACAACATGGTGTTGAGCCACATGCTGAGAGGCCAGAAAGGCACTGTAGTTCCAGGTTAACACACTGCCATTTCTCGCGCAGTAACCCCTGCATCCTGTAGAGCCAGACTCTTTGCCATGCAAAACATTCCTCCTCTGTGCCATCTGCATTGAGGTATGAGGCTGCGATTGAGTGGCCATCCATCTTCTCTCTATCCTCACATTCTACTACACAGCAGCTCACAAGGTCTGTCACTAACCCCTAGACTTGTTTGCCATCCTTCACATCAGGGCATAACTGGATACTGATAATATTTCCAAGCTGCACTCTCAGGTTGTTTCCTACAACTCTGTTCTTCCAGATCTTCTCATCTGAGCAGGTGTCATCAGAAAGAACAATACATAGAGCTTCTAGTCTCTTTTTCCCTTTCAGAAGAACCGTGTCTGCTTGGAACAATTGAAGCTCAGGAGTCTTGACCTGAGACGACAACACCATGCTGTTATCCTCATTGATAGCATCATCTACAATGAACCAATTGGGACGGTTCTTCCATTTCCACATTGTTGTGGAGAGGTCATCTGTTTTGGAATCTGAGCCTGAGGTCCTGGCCCGGCCTGGACTGGTTTCTTTTTGTGTCTCCCTATCATGTGCTGGTGTCTCCGATCTCTCCCAAAGAACTCCGAGTTCTCCACTTCTGCCGGTCCCAAGACCATCTCACAAACCACTTCTGGGCAACTCCAGACACTCTGATTCTCGTTGAAGCTCTGGAGTAGAGCATTTTTTTTTACACTACGGATCAAGAGATTTGTATTCACTAGAGAACTGTGAAGCTTCTGCGCCTCATCTTGCCTACTGACATCTTTCTCGTTCTGTGCTTTTAGCTTGGATAACGTATGGGGTTTGACTTATTTGTCTCTCTCCAACAGTTCCACATTATTCTGTGGTTCCTCTAATGTCTTTAGATGGGGGTTGGTGTCTGGCTCAGGTAACAACTGACTCTCTAGTACCAGTCTGTGTACCCTTTGGTCAAGCTCTGTGACATTCTGAGCTGGTTGGGCTCCTTTCATCAGCACTTTAGATAGAGTCTCCAACTCTCTCTTATTAGGTTCCCCATCTTCATTCTTATAGTTGTTATGAGATGGCAACTGTTCAGGCTGTTTCGCTTCCAGCTTTTTCTCCGAATGAATTGTGCAGTTCATCAAGCTATCTGGTGCCCAGGATTTAGGCAGAGTGATAATTTGACTCTTCCTGTTCCAGGTGGTCCCATTGACTGCCTGGAAATTCTCATCAGACTGGATCAGCTTCCTATCGCAATCTTGTTTCTGTTCTGGTATGGTTTCCTTAATAGACTCCACCAGCATATCCCTTCCCAGGGTGGCGTCTACCTCTTGGATCTGCACCTCAACCGTCTCATGGTTCGAACGGGGCATCCTCGATATCATTGTGGTCTGCGTCTCTCTAAGTCTGCCAGAACATATGTCTCAAATTTCTGATCTTGCTGGAACATCTCTAGCGGTACAGCAACTTCAGGTTTGCACTCAACCAATAGGTTAGTACACTTTTTAGAAGCCTTTAGAATATTCGGTTTCTTAGAAAAGCTGGTAGTTTCAGCATCCTCAGCTTTCACCCATAATCCATCTGCTTTTAATTGTTTCTCTTCAGCTTTTCTCTGTTTTTCTGCTTACTTTGCCTCATTCTTTACACACTTCAGCTGTATTTTCTCTTCATTAGCTTGTAAATCCTGTTCACTCTGCTGACACTGGATCTCTGACTGCATATACAAATGAAGAAGTTCATCTCTCTGTTTGCTCAGGTCCTCCCAGGATATCTTTGGCAGCTCTGCCACCCTTTCTTCATCCTTCTGTCTCTCTGGTACAAGTTCCATCACTATGTCATGCATATCAGGTTTTTTTGGGACATAGTTCAGTTCTGTGTTCAACACAGCATCTTGTGTATACAGTTCCTGAAGATCAGGGTTAGTCACTTCTGGACATGCATCACCCTGTTCCAACCGTAACACGTTTGTTTTTTTGGCTCCCAATTGAGACGCTCCTCCACCTTCTCTTGTGCCTCCCTATTAGAGCGATCGCTCATCTTCTGAGCTACACGGATAGTGAGGAGATATTGCTTCTCCTTTATGTCCTTTTGCTGCAGCTTCTGCATATATTCCTCTTTCAGCTTATGCATAGTAGGACTCTTCCACTTCTCCCAACTAGACACCTGGGTCTTCTTCCTATAGGACACTCCGTTGTCCACAAGTGCAGGCTTCCTTCTCCATTCAGGAATATAATCCGGTATCATCCTGATACCCTTAATTTTCATAGCAACTTGCCTGCCTTCCATTGTAGGCTTTTCCAGTCCCCCTGGGATAGGGTTCATCTGTACGTTTCGCTTTATTAGTTTCTCGTCTTGGCTCTCCTTGGGCAAAGTGCTCCCGGGATACTTTACATTTCTTTTAGGATCTATCTCCATATACTGCTTCTCAGGTCCTCTCAGGGATGGGGGTTTGTCTTTCACCCTCTCATTCTTCAGACTCTTTTTGTCCTTATCTTTCCCTTTGATAAGGTTTCCAGTATCTTCATCATTTTCAGGACACTCTTCCTTAGTAAGCACACTGGATATATTCATCCATTTGATCTTTTCTTTCTCTGGGTCAGAGATTTTTCTTTCCCTAGTACTCTCCACCTCAGGAGCTTTCACCAAATACAGGCGACTGCTTCAGTTAAGTTTTCTTATGCAGGCCTCTGCATTGCTCTTACCCATAAGCCATGGTCCACAGAAAGCTTCCAAAGCATCAGAGGGATCTCATTGTTAAAAGGTATCAGTCAGGAGAAGGGTACAAAAGAATTTCCAAGGCATTAGATATACCATGGAACACAGTGAAGACAGTAATCATCAAGTGGAGAAAATATGGCACAACAGTGACATTACAAAGAACTGGAGCTCCCTCCAGAATTTATGAAAAGACGAGAAGAAAACTGGTCTGGGAGGTTACCAAGAGGCCTACAGCAACATTAAAGGAGCTGCAGGAATATCTGGCAAGTACTGGCTGTGTGGTACATGTGACAACAATCTCCTGTATTCTTCATATGTCTGGGCTATGGGGTACAATGGCAAGACAAAAGCCTTTTCTTACGAAGAAAAACATCCAAGCCAGGCTACATTTTGCAAAAACACATCTGAAGTCTCCCAAAAGCATGTGGGAAAAGGTGTTATGGTCTGATGAAACCAAGGTTGAACGTTTTGGCCATAATTCCAAAAGATATGTTTGGAGCAAAAACAACACTGCACATCACCAAAAGAACACCATACCCACAGTGAAGCATGGTGGTGGCAGCATCATGCTTTGGGCTGTTTTACTTCAGCTGTAACTGGGGCCTTAGTTAAGATAGAGGGAATTATGAACAGTTCCAAATACCAGTCAATATTGGCACAAAACCTTCAGGCTTCTGCTAGAAAGCTGAACATGAAGAGGAACTTCATCTTTCAGCATGACAACGACCAAAGCATACATCCAAATCAACAAAGGAATGGCTTCCCCAGAAGAAGATTAAAGTTTTGGAATGGCCCAGCCAGAGCCCAGACCTGAATCCGATTGAAAATCTGTGGGGTGATCTGAAGAGGGCTGTGCACAGGAGATGCCCTCGCAATCTGACAGATTTGGAGTGTTTTTGCAAAGAAGAGTAGGCAAATCTTGCCAAGGCAAAATGTGCCATGCTGATAGACTCATACCCAAAAAGACTGAGTGCTGTAATAAAATCAAAATGTGCTTCAACAAAGTATTAATTTAAGGGTGTTCATACTTATGCAACCATATTATTTTATTTTTATATTTTTTCTTCCCTCTACCTAAAAGATTTCAGTTTGTTTTTCAATTGAGTTGTACAGTTTATAGGTCACATTAAAGGTGGAAAAAGTTCTGAAATGATTTATCTTTGTCCCTTTTTTTTACAGCACAGAAACCTGACATTTTAGGGGTGTGTAGACATTTTATATCCACTGTATATATATATATATATATATATATATATAGAGAGAGAGAGAGAGAGAGAGAGAGAGAGAGAGAGAGAGAGAGAGAGAGAGAGAAGCGAGTCACATTATTATGACCACCACCACAGCAGCATGTAACCTATGAAATACGGCATGTGTGGTGAGCTGGCATGTTGGGTATGTAGGCATTCTGCAAACATATCAACCATCGCTATCATGGGTAAAACATGCAATTTATCCGACTTTGAAAATGGCTTTCGGGCCAAGGGTGGCAGTATTTCTGAAAGCGTAGTTTGTGAGCTGTTCGGGTGATTAAAGTGTACCGTGACTTGGCAAATGGCACCATTGTGAATAAATGGCACTGAAACTGCAGAGCACCATGTGCCATTGATGTCAGAAGCGAACAATGATTGCGAAGGTGTGTGAGGACCAACCGACACACTACAGTTGAGCAACTCATCCATCCAAGCGAACCAGATGGCTTTTCAGGTCATTTTTGTTGTTTAGTGATTCAGTCGTGTCCCACTCTCTGTGAACCTATGGACCGCAGCTCGCCTGGCACATCTGTCAGCCACTGATACTCTGAGCTCCTTCAAGCTCATGTTCTCATCTATCCATCTCTGCCTCTACCTCTCCATTCTTTGTGTATTTTCCCAGCATCTTCCCTAGGAATTTCTGTCTGCTCATGTATGGCCAAATTGTTTGAGCTTTAGCCTCATGATCAAATCTTCTAGTGAACAGTTAACTTTACCTTTCTGTAAAGAGATACTTTGTTCAGTGCAAGTATCATCATATCCACAGTAAATGCCAAAGCAGCAGACCAAAATACACTGAAGCAAAAATACAGCATATTTACAGTCAAGTCTTATTCATAAGAAGTCTCTGGTTATTTCCAATTCTGTAAAATATACCCCAGTTGTCAGTAGCAGTAAAACACAACTCATAATTTAGACTTCCATGCAAGTCCAATTTGAGCTCCAGAAGCATCCACATTTCTGTACATACACTGGTACAAATTAATACACTTGAATGTCACTGTAACACGGATTAATCTTTCTGCTGCTTACTGCTGAAGTTGTCATAACTGAATGGATAACCAATTGATCTTAGGGAAGATATTGTTACTTTGCAAATAAGTATATAACATATTGGGATAAGATAGTCACAAAAGTACAATTTCCTTAATTGAGGCGACAGAAATTGCTTTCTTGGATTTGCTCATCAAAAAAGATAATCAGGGAGTTATTTCGACTACCACCTTTAGAAAAGACACAGCTACTAACACGCTACTTATGTGGGATAGCCAACATTGTGAGCCCCTAAAGAAGGGCATCCCCAAGGGACAATATCTGAGCATTAGAAGAAACTGTAGCTCAGACAGTGAGTTCAAAATTGAAGCCGACAAACTTAAGCGGAGATTCCGTGAGGGGGTACTCCAATAAATGCCTTAAAAAAGCGTTCCAGTATTCATTGGACTGTAATAGAACAGAGTTATTAAATAAACCCTCTACGAGAAAAACTCAGTCATAAGATGATATACAACTCAGATGCATTATGACATTAGGGTACGGATCTACTGCAATTAAAAACATCATATCAAAACATTGGCACCTACTAAGAAGCGATGAAGATTTAGAGGAGACACTCCAACCAAAAGTGGCAATCACATACCGAAGGGGGAAAAACTTGAAAGATATGCTAGTACATAGCTTCTTCAAAGAACCAAGATCTAGTAACACATAGCTAAATCCACCACTGGGTTGCTTCAGATGCAGGAAGTGCAAATTCTGCAGATACATCAAACCTACAAAAAGTTATGAACACCCGCATAGTGGAGAAAAATACATATTAAAGGACTTCTCCAACTGTTGTTCCACAAGTGTGATATACATGGCCACGTGCCTTTGTAAAAAAATCTATGTAGGAAAAACTCGGCGACAACTGCGTAGACGGATTGGTGAACACATCTATTCCATCAAGAAAGATCTAGATATGCCAATAGCACGCCACGTTAAACTTTTTCATGGTGGAAGTAGTGAGGTTGTAACCTTCACAGTGCTTGAAAGGGTGCATACAGGTCCTAGAAAGGGGACCATGATAAAAAAAACTTCTCCAACATGAAGCCAGATGGATTTACAGGCTAAAAGCACTGACCCCCAAGGGATTAAATGAGGGGTTTACTTTCTCGCCCTTCATTTAAGTATGAAACATCATTTGTTAGAAGAAAGGATATACAGTGGATATAAAAAGTCTACACACCCCTGTTAAAATGTCAGGTTTCTGTGCTGTAAAACAATGAGACAAAGAGAAATCATTTCAGAACTTTTTCCAACTTTAATGTGACCTATAAACTGTACAACTCAATTGAAAAACAAACAAAAAAATATATAAAAATAAAATAATATGGTTGCATAAGTATGCACACCCTTAAACTAATACTTTGTTGAAGCACCTTTTGATTGTATTACAGCACTAAGTATTTTAGGGTATGAGTCTATCAGCATTGCACATTTTGACTTGGCAAGATTTGCCCACTCTTCTTGGCAAAAACAGTCCAAATCTGTCAGATTGCGAGGGCATCTCCTGTGCACAGCCCTTTTCAGATCACCCCACAGATTTTCAATCGGATTCAGGTCTGGGCTCTGGCTGGGCCATTCCAAAACTTTAATCTTCTTCTGGTGAAGCCATTCCTTTGTTGATTTATGCTTTGGGTCGTTGTCATGCTGAAAGATGAAGTTCCTCTTCATGTTCAGCTTTCTAGCAGAAGCCTGAAGGTTTTGTGCCAATATTGACTGGTATTTGGAACTGTTCATAATTCCCTCTATCTTAACTAAGGCCCCAGTTCCAGCTGAAGAAAAACAGCTCCAAAGCATGATGCTGTCACCACCATGCTTCACTGTGGGTATGGTGTTCTTTTGGTGATGTGCAGTGTTGTTTTTGCGCCAAACATATCTTTTGGAATTATGGCCAAAAAGTTCAA
The DNA here is from genome assembly GCA_027410445.1 of Discoglossus pictus. Lineage (NCBI taxonomy): Eukaryota > Metazoa > Chordata > Amphibia > Anura > Alytidae > Discoglossus > Discoglossus pictus. The sequence goes on along the minus strand of CM050166.1, from coordinate 35,872,756 downwards.
CCTTGGTTTCATCAGACCACAACACCTTTTCCCACATGCTTTTGGGAGACTACAGATGTGTTTTTGAAAAATGTAGCCTAGCTTGGATGTTTTTCTTTGTAAGAAAAGGCTTTCGTCTTGCCACTCTACCCCATAGCCCAGACATATGAAGAATACAGAAGATTGTTGTCACATGTACCACACAGCCATTACTTGCCAGATATTCCTGCAGCTCCTTTAATGTTGCTGTAGGCCTCTTGGTAGCCTCCCAGACCAGTTTTCTTCTCGTCTTTTCATCAATTTTGGAGGGAGCTCCAGTTCTTGGTAATGTCACTGTTGTGCCATATTTTCTCCACTTTATGATGACTGTCTTCATTGTGTTCCATGGTATATCTAATGCCTTGGAAATTCTTTTGTACTCTTCTCCTGACTGATACCTTTTAACAATGAGATCCCTCTGATGCTTCGGAAGCTCTCTGTGGACCATGGCTTTTGCTGTGGGATGAGACTAAGAAAATTTCAGGCAAGACCAACTAGATCAGCTGAACTTTATTTGGGGTTAATCAGAGGCACTTTAAATGATGGCAGGTGCATGCTCACTCTATTTAACACGATTTGGAATGTGATTGCTTAATTCTGAACACAGCTACATCCCCAGTTATAAGAGAGTGTGCAGACTTATGCAACCACATTATTTTCATTTTTTTATTTTTCTTCCCTCCACCTAAAAGATTTCAGTTTGTTTTTCAATTGAGTTGTACAGTTTATAGGTCACATTAAAGGTGGAAAAAGTTCTGAAATGATTTATCTTTGTCTCATTTTTTACAGCAAAGAAACCTGACATTTTACCAGGGGTGTGTAGACTTTTTATATCCACTGTATTTCTAAATGTTGGGCTTCTATATATATGTACCCATTAGTAGGATCACATATTAGACCTTTAAGAAAGAGGGTTTCCACCCCCCCCCCCCCTTTTCTTTCCTTTTTCTTTCTCCTAGGATGAGAATTTATCCTAGATTATCACATAAAAAGAACCATTCACTAGTATAATTAGCTACTAGCCTTGTCATTTCCACATTTATACAATTTGTGTCATATAATTAGAGGAATGGAGCACCTTTTTCACCACATATTTGTAATTAGAATTCCTTTTATATTCAGTTAAGGAATTACTTCATTAGCACCCCCATGTAGTTTTACTTCCTTTGGGGAAGGATTAAATACTTTTTTGTGCCTTTTTCCATTTTCTTCTTAAACTACTGGGGTCACTTAGTTATCTATGGTAAAGAATATGGATTGTATATATCATATAATATCATTGTCTTTCGTTCATATATTCCAGGTTAAATATCACATTTTGAGGATATTTCCTGTCACTAAATCACAGCATTTTCACATTTTAAGCACAATATAATCTAGTTGAAGATATATATATGATGCCTCTCATCTTTAGGAAAGATTTTTTAATGTCAGCAAGTTTCCCCAATTAAGATTATTAGAGACCTTTCTGTGTATGAACCTTTATATCTCCATTCTGGAGTTAGTAGCATATCACTACATGCAGGCTCTATTATATAACAACTAGCGACTTGCCCGTCAAAAAATGACGGTCAATAAAAGAAAGTGTTGAAATGCTGTTTGTCACACAATGTGAGTGTACTGTGTGCCTCAAGTAACTAAATTCCTCAAAAAACAGAAATCTACATTACATAAAATTAAAATCACCAAAAATAAAAAATGTACATTACAGAACAAAACAAAAAAACCTAAGTCACAAAAAATAAAAAAAGGAACATTACAGAAAATAACAAAATACATTACAACCCCCCTCACTACAAAATTAAAAAAAAAATTACACACCTGAAAATGAAATACATATAATACATACATATAACACAATACAACACAATTAAATAAAATACAATACAATTAAATAAAATACAATACAATTCAATGAAATACAATACACCCCTATCTAATATACATGCCCCTATCTAATATACATACCACTATCTAATATACATGCCACTATCTAATATACATGCCACTATCTAATATACATGCCACTATATAATGTAATATACATCCCACTATCTAACATACAATACTATCTAATAATACATCCCCCTATCTATCTATCTATCTATCTAATATACAATACATGCTATCTATATATATATATATATATATATATATATATATATATATATGTAGCTACCCTAATTGTAAGCTACAATAAAATAATTATACAACTTACCTGCCCGGCGCTACTCCTGTAAAAAAAAACATTACATTAGTAAACATAAACCAAAGTTAAATAAACACAATCTACATTATACTTACCTTTCCGCGATGTCTCCGGCCTCATCGTCTTCTCCGGAAGCATCCGCGCATTCAAAAAAATTGGCTGAAAAGGCTGTCTATCAAATTCAGCCAATGACAAGACCCCATTTGTGAACCAATGAAAAAAATATACACCCCAAAATACCACGCTGATTGGATAACACACCTGTCAATCTTTATTTGAACCAATCCTAAGGCTTTATTGCCATCAGCCAATCACAATGGAATATACCCCCACGTACTGATTGGTGAAGACATCTGCGCCTTCCCATTGGCTGTAATATTGATTGATATTAACAGTAGCCAATGAGAATGCGCAAATCCTTCACCAATCAGTACGTGAGGGTGTATTCCATTGTTATTGGCTATTGTCAGTGCAACCAATCAGAATGCGCAGAGGCTCCAACCAATCACCCTGTGGGGGTGTATTCCATTGTGATTGGCTGAAGGCATCTGCGCCTTGTGATTGGTTTAAATAAAGATTGACAGGTGCATTATCCAATCAGAGTGGGATTTTAGGGTGTATCCCTTTGTGATTGGTTCACACATTGGCGCCTCCTGATTGGGTGAATTTGATAGACAGCGTTTTCAACCAATCAGAAGGCGCCATTGCTTATTTTCTTCCGGAAAAGTCTCCTGGAGCCTCCGGAAGTGCGGATGTAAGTATATATATATATATTTTTTAAACAGGGCGTGGCAGAAGAGGATCCGGAGGAGGCCGGAGACATCGCGGGGAGGTAAGTAGAATGTAGATTATGTTTATTTTATTTTGATGTATGTGTATTAATGTTGTGTTTTTTTTTTTTAACAGGTGCCGCGCCGGAGAAGGATTAAAAGAATAATGAAGGGACATGCCGGAAAGGTGAGTAGAATATTTAGAATGTATAGAATGTATAGAATGTTCATTTTAGAACTGTAAACGTGTTGCACTAATTTTAATGGACATCTGCAAAGGTAAGTGGTCTTAATTATTTTATTTTAGCTTAGACTTAGATTAGTTAATATATAGATAGCATTTATTGTTTGTTAGCTAGGGGTATGCGTTTTATATAGATCGCATAGGATGTATTGTAGATAGATTGTGGTATTTATTTAGATAGATTGGGGATGTATTATTATATAGATAGCATGTATATTAGATTATGCTATTTATTTAGCTAGATTGTGTGATGTATATTAGATAGGGGTGTATTGTATTGTAATTGTATGTATTTGTATTGTATGTATTTGTATTATATGTATTTCCTTTTCAGGTGTGTATTTTTTTTTTTTCTGTAGTGGGGGGGGTTGTAATGTTTTTTTTTTTCTGTAATGTTCCTTTTTTTATTTTTTGTGACTTAGTTTTTTTTATTTTCTGTAATGTAGTTTTTTTTGTGAGTTAGGTTTTTTATTTCATGTAATGTAGATTTTTTTTGGTGACTTTAGGCTTTTTTATTTTCTGTAATTAGAGGGGTGGGGGTTAAGAGGGGGTAGGTAGTGTAGATGTTAATAGGTTAGTGTAGAGGGTGTTTAGTTGATATTTAATGTTTTATTGGGGGTGGTATAGTGCAGTATAGTGTTAATACTTAGTGTCACGATGGTCCTTGAGGACCATCATGGCACTTATGTGGTTAATGTAGTGTTGTAACAGGCCCATAATGGTGTTAATATACCATTATGGGACTGATGGGGTTAAATAGAGGCTTATGGGAGTCTGTATTGACCCCCATGAGTGACAGGGTTAATGAAGGGCTTATGGGGGTCTGTATTGACCCCCATGAGTGACAGGCTTAATGAAGGGCTTATGGGGGTCTCTATTGACGCCGATGAGTGACAGGGTTAATGATGGGTTTATGGGGGTCTGTATTGACCCCCATGAGTGACAGGGTTAATGAAGGGCTTATGGGGGTCTATATTGACCCCCATGAGTGACAGGGTTAATGAGGGTTTTATGGGGGTCTGTATTGACCCCCATGATTGACAGGGTGACAGCGTATATTTTTTTTCTTTTACAATGGCTCCTTTAAGGACCTGTAACGCGGGAATTTTGAATTTTGATTGAAAGCGGGTCCCCGATCGCGTGCAATCGGGACCCCCACTGCGATGGTTAATGTGGGGTTAATGCAGGGCTCCGAGCTTATCACGGATCCCCTGGCGTTAATGCTGGTTTCCGAGCTTATCTCGGATCCCTTCTTGGCTAATTTGTAAGTGGCTGGGCTGTGAGCCTCGTTTTCGTTTTTTTCGGCGGCCATTTTTTCTCTCGCTTAGGGGATTTTCGTGTGTCTGAACTCCGGAATTTGGACATAAATGGAGGTGTAACTTCACTTTCAGAGGTCCTGAGTGCCCCCCCCCCCTTGCTATGCGTAAGCTTTTTATGTAGTTTGTGTGAGTATTTGGTGTGTTTTCACTGTTTTTAGTTGCGCGCGGGTCGGCCGTTATAGTCGGATTCTTAGTGCGTGTGGGTGTTTGTTACGTTAAGGTTGGTTCTGAGGTGTTTTTTTTCCGTCGTGCGTGTGACGCGTTTAACGACTCGCCAGCAATGAGCACCTGCCGCGCTCATTGCCTCATTGACTAAGTGCTATGATTTAATGGCTCGCCTCGCTACGCGAGGCTCGCCAGCAATGAGCACCTGCGGCGCTCATTGCCTCATTGCCTAAGTGCTACGGTTTAACGAGAGTTAGGGTTTACGAAGTTCTTGAAAGCAAATAACTATATAAAAAAACTCTATATTACTGTGTTAAATCCTTTCTAGAATTATATCACAGCTAAATGTGCAGCCATATTAAATTCCTCCAATTGTAAAACTCGTTGCCCATGAAAGAGGCCGCAAGAGTTACGGCTATTAAATTGGCGTTTTTTTAGCTACCTGCAAACGATCAGTGGGTTACAGGTGGAAAAACCCTACAGGCCGTGAAAATCTGGCCTCCGTCTCAGCTAAGCCTTTGATCTGTCAAGCCCGTAAATGTTAGGATTGCAAATCGCTACTAAATTGCTACGAATCCCCAAAGACGCACTGGCATTCAAACCTGTAAACGGCAAATGCAGCCAAAAATAGGCCTCCAAATAGGACCCGCAAATGGTTTAGAGAACACTGTAAAATACAATAGAAACACACCAGTGGACTTTTAAATATGGGAAAAGCATGGAAAGGCATTACAATTACTTGCACAATAATCCCCAAATACAAAATAGGCATTTAAAATAATTTTTATGTCATCATATGTTGGAATGGTCATGCATATGCCAATATGAAAAGCCATGCTGCAACATGCATAAAGCAATTAAAGACACACTATCTGATTAAATAGCAACACAAAACATGAAACTGCTTGTTACGTTATCCCTTTCTCACTCACAGAGGCTCTAATGTGTACCCTGGAATATATATATATATACTGTAATTGCTCATCACATCTACATTGGGATAAGAAATCGTGGCCAAATTACACCGCCACATCACATGTATCAAGTACCAGGGGAACATTTTATTATTTGTTGTTCAGTCCTTCATTTGTGTCCAACTCTCTGTGACCCTATGGACTACAGCGCATTTTGCTTGGTCTCTGCATGTGCTGTTCCACAGGGTTTGCATGCCAAAAATACTGCATTGGGTGGCCAGTTCCTTCTCCAGTGGACTGTGCTTTGTCTGACCTCTCTGCTATGACCTGCCCACCTAGAGTGACCCTACATGGTATAGCTCACAGTTTCATTGAAGTACACAAGCCCCTTCACCACCACAAGGCAGCAAGCCAGAAGGGGAAACGGGGGGAAAAACACTACACTAATCCACGCTAACCCATCAGGAATGGCCGCAAACACACATGGAGGCTGTGCAGAGGCATGCGGAGCAACAGCCAACTCAGCTCCATCAGGGATAGTCTCCGCTACCCCTATCCTGGAAAGTCCCACGTCATTGCTGGTGGCCATGTGCCAAGATGTATACCCATTATCATTTGCTGACCTCCCATTAAGTGTTTTGCTATCAATGTATTCACAATATCTCCTGTCATATTCCAATCACGCCATCAGGGGAATGTTGATACTCCACACTATCACAAATTGTACCTGTCATGTGTTAACCCTTTATTATTATATATTATATATTATTATATGATATCTTATGATCTTCTTCTTCTTAATATTATTATTATTATATGTATTGATATATTACATAGTAACAATAACCACAACCATTGAAAACACACTGACACGGTGAGAACGGTATAACAAAGCTTTATTTCATACACAGAGCACAATCAGAAATGGACAAGACTGTGCATTAATATCATGGGTGTGGTGTGAGTGGATACAGGAAGGGCAAGAGGCTGTTGGCCAAAAAGGGACACCTAAAGGGTTAACTGTTAGACAGCATCATAAGGATAATGCAAAGCATCTACTAGGGTCACATGTGGTCAAGACACCACTGTAACCATAATCGGATGTGAAATAGGAACATCATATAACAATCCATTTCATAGAAATAACCATTAATGCACATACAGCAACCATATGGTCTCCATCTGCTATATAAAACAGATGCTAGAAATCATGGATTATGTGATATTAATCAACTCGACTAATCAATCGTTTTCATTCTGAAATAGATGATAGGAATCTGGAAAACATAAAGAGGAGGTGTAAGAACAATCATAACAATTGCTCTGGACACTACAATAAACCAATTAACATGAATGTCATCTATGAGCAGTGATAACCATATTGATTCTGTCCTATTCAATCAACGTTCCCGGAATATGTTGAGGATGTGTTATACAACAAGGCATGCTTCACTGTGAACACAATATTTTAGCTAAGGGTGCTATCACTATCTACATGGAATATGTTCACTGTTACTCTGTTCACATTACCCCTAAACACATGCACATTGATCCTGATGTCAAACCAAGGAAATGACGCATTTTGTTTGTGGATGACATGAAATACATTAATCCGCTTTCATAATGTTAACGGGATGAAATGCAACAAAAACGCATGCATAACTACTGGTTTGGATGGGCAGATCCTAATGGCACTGTGCAAAAGCCGGGACACTATTCATTGTAATTGAAACTCACAACAGTCATGTTCATTAGTGAAGAGATACGTAGTCATATATTGCATTTCAGATCCATCTGCAGTGGTGGATGACACTGATCGAATGCCTGTATTGTACTGCTCAAAGATAAAGAACATGGCTTCATGGTCATGAGATTTGGCTATTAACACCTAGAGAGACAAGAACAAGATATCAATCATCACAATATTCTGATTAACTACAACACATCATCTCAAGGTCAATCCAGATTGAACATCAAGTGTTGAAACATAACTAGACATGTACACACTCTGTAGCCAGCCAATAGTATGTCCACCATCTTCCTCTTTCATGTCTAGGTAATGTTTGAGTGTGGGGTGCCACTACGTTGGCTGGCTAGGGATCAGGTTGAGCAGGTGGTGAGGTCTGAGATGAGGAGGCTGCCGTCTCTGGTTGCAGTTGTGAAACTAAAGGCTTTAGAGGTGTGAGCTGGCTTTTGGCTAATTGGATGAGATGCTGTTTGTCCCGAATCGCCTGTTTCTCATATCTCTCCATCCTTCGGTTGTTCCTCCTCACCTCAGAATAGAGCGAACTGTTGCTCGCCAGGAGGATGTGTGTGAGCCGAACCTGCCTTCTAAGCAATCTGAGCCTCTCAAAGTCAGGGGTGGTGGTGACAGCATTGGAGTTGGATGTGAAGGCATTGGGGTTGGAAGTGATAGCAGGAGTGCCTAAGGTGATGGAAGGAGTGCCGGAGGTGTTGGCAGGAGTGCCTGTGGTGATGGCAGTAGGGCCTGAGGTGATGGCAGGAGTGCCTGAGGTGAAGGCAGCAGGGCCTGAGGTGACGTCCGCAGGGCCTGAGGTGAAGGCATTGGGTACGGAAGTGATGGCAGGAGTGCCTATGGTGGCGGCAGGAGTGCCGGAGGTGTCGGCAGGAGTGCCTGAGGTGACGGCAGCAGAGCCTGAGGTGACGGCAGGAGTGCCTGAGGTAACGGCAGCAGGGTCTGAGGTGTCAGCCGCAGGCCCTGAGGTTTCAGCAGGAGGGCCTGAGGTGTTGGCAGGAGGGCTGGAGTGTAAGGCCATGCTGAGGTAGCCCATTGTGTGGTAGGCCATGTTAGGGGAGCCCATTGTGTGGGAGGCCATGTTGGGGGACCCCATTGTGTGGGAGGCAATGTTGGGGGACCTCATTGTGTGGCAGTGGTTGTGGCCTGCCATGACTGCAATGTTGTTGTAGCAGGTGGCAGCTGTGAGGATGGCTGAGGCCAGGACAACGTTGTCAGGTTTGGTGTGGTTTTTTGTTGGCTGCATGATATGCCGGTGGAAGCATCTGGAACAGCTGTGCATGGCTGGATGATGCATTTGAGGGCCGGGGCAGTGAATCCCACGCCTGAGATGAGGGTGATCATCTGGATTGGGAATGGCCAGCTTCTGTGGATGGTCCCAGGCCCTCTGGAATGTTCTGCCCTTCTTCGTCAACCACTCCCACGGGTGGATTTTGTTCCACCTCCAGTGGAGCCTCCACCTGTTCCTCTGTGGTCGGCCTTGTCCTCCTGGGTACTGAAATGGAAGAAAAAACATTATGTTACTAAAACATGGAGGTTAAATTTCAATCACTTACGGTTTTGAAGTCCGAGTTGCGGGCCTCATTCCAAAAATAATGCAATATGAAAATATCAATAAATATAATATTTTAGCCCATTCTGTTCTAGTTCTATTATATGTATTAACACATTGATTGCCGGGATCGATATAACACAGAAAAAAACATTAAAAAAAGATTTGAGAGATTTGAGAGATTGACTTTCATCGCTTTCCCTATAATTTAAAATACAGTAGTGTGTAGTACCCATAGGATTTTTGGCTATATTTGCAATTTACGGGTGTGAATACAATTGCGGGTGCACACGATGCATTTTTCAGCCTGTAACCAGCAGATCGTTTGAGGGTAGCTAAAAGAGGCCAATTTAATATCCGTAACTTTTACGGGCCCCTTTACGGGCTTCAGGAACTATAATTTGGCAAATTTAATAGGGCCCCATGTCTGCTTTCTTACTTGAGCTGAAAAAAGACAGCGGACTGTATTCCTGAGAATATAAATTGGTAAAAGAGGTGTGAATCAATACAGGTTGCCCCCGGGTTAAGGACGAGATACGTTCCTGAGAATGTCTTAAACACAATTGGGATCCCTGAATAATAATATTAATAATAATAATCATAATAGCAATATTATAATGGCTCATATGTGGTAATATTAATACAGTATAATACTGTAATAATAATACCCCTGTACTGTAATAATGTTATAGAAACTATTGTGCTCTTTCTTTTACTTCAAACAAACAGAGCATAAAAACAAATTAATACAAAAAGCCAGGATAATTGCATATATCAGTTAATAAGTTAAATATTATACATTTCCCATTTACTAAGTCTAGTTCTTCAAGTTCTGCATACTGACTGCAATAGTATTAACCACTACTACTTCTCCTTCAAGGTTATAGTTTATGTATTTACTACTTTTTCAGCAAATTAATAATTAAGATAAACCTAGATTTTTCACATTATTTCTAAACACTTCACTTGATGTTATCATGTTACCATTCCATGCTTTCTTGTTCTAACAATTAGCTTTCTTTCACATGTTCTTTCCTGCTGTAGAAAAGTTATTCTGGTTTGATACATTAAATATACCATATTATATGTGCCATAAATATAATAGTTACTTAATACATTAATTGTAAAAAAAAAATTAAAGAGTTTTCATATTCCATTTGAAGCTTTTAGTAATGGCACAGTGGGATTTTGGTGAGTAACACGAGTATTATGTGTACTCTCTCCACCGCACGTCTCTCCTGACCAGGTGGTATCAAGACACGTCTCTTTATAGACTTCCTGTAGTGAACACACTTTTTCAATTATGCAGATAATTGCATTGCCTTTTCCTTATGGTTTGTCCACATCCAACAGTCAACCACACAGTTTTCATGAATAGAGAGAAACCTATTTATTTATATTATTTATGCCTTCATAATGATAAAATTGATATGTTTTACTTGAACTTGAAGAGGAGAGACTGGGGATCTATTCCATTTTAAATTCGCCACCAGTGACAGCTGCAGTTGCTTTAAGTGGCTGCGGATATTTTGCAGCGATGCCGATATTCCAGACAAGCTGTAACCTTAAACAAACCCTTACCCTAACCCTCACCCTAATCCTCACCCTAACCGTTTACCTAATTCTATGGTATCGGCACAGAAATTCGGCAGCACCATCTAGCGGTTCGTGGCCACCACTGCTGCTGCCACTGCTGGCAAATTTATGGCAAATTTAAAAAGAGAATGTACCGAGACTGGTATGGTTTTGGATACCAAGTCATAATTTATATTATTTCATATCTGCAATAATTAATGCAAAGATATTATAATTGTTTATTTGTAACGCGACAACATATTCCGTAGCGCTAAACAGGGTCAAGTTCCAGGCAAAGAGAATTACAATATTAACACATTACAAAGATGGAGGGTACTGTCTTTGAGTTTAGAATCCAGTGTCCATAATGCTTTCCCCAAAGCACCATGCAAGATTGAAAACAAATGTACTATTTGAAGATAAGCATCACCAATATAAATTATTTGACATTGGTGGGATCTATAACAGCTACTTTTACATTTTATTATTTAAAATCACACTACCTAAAGGGCTTCTGTGTTCCTGGATTTAAAATATATTTTTATGAAGAAGTGAAAGTAGCAGACATAGGGCTGCATTCCAGTCTTTAAAAGTTCTGATTTACAAGTCAGATCGATTTATGAATCACTATCTAGCTATTCCAATCCAGATAAAAACAAGCCCTACCAGAAAATATGACATAAAGTGCAAAACACGCAAACCAAGTGTAGTTGACCAGTTCATATTTCTCCGAAAGCCATGCCGCTAAAACATCTGAGTCAGGGGGCCGTGGCCAGCAAGTGGCCCGACCAGACGTGCACAGGCTGAGCTCTGCACTAAAAACTGTCAAAAGTTGCTCAGTTTGGTGTAAATCTATCCCCTTTTTTGTTAAAATTTATCTGCTGGGTCTTTATAACCCATTGTCCGCATATGCCTTCTTGCAATGGGTTTGGAACATTTTTTATTGCCATGAGGCCTGTAGCCTGGTAGGCCCTAAGTGTGGCACAAACTTATTTGGCCTTCCCCTGGGCCCAGATTAACTTTAAAGGATGGAGCTAGCTCTGTTGAGGCTCCACATTGGTACGTACGGGCCCTGGGCAGCAACAGAACGAGGACGCAGGTGCTTAACGGCAGAGCAGCCTCGGCCCGCGGAGCTCCAGAGGCCCACATTGTATCCCCTCCACGTGGAGTGGCAGCCTGGAAGTAAATCAAAGTGTGAGACAGCGCAGACGGCAAGACCAGAGGCCCAATGCACGGCGAGAGAGGTGAGAGAGGCCCCGCTGCATTGCAAATGGAGGCTGCCTGTTGCGACACACATGCTCGAGGCATTTTGGGAGAGTGGAGATCCCTGGTACAAAGTTGGTGGGCTACACCCCTAGCGCTCTACTGCCTGGACAAACTGCCTACTACCCACACTGGCTGGACCGGTAAGCTATTCCCCACCGTACCTTCCTCCTTACTGACTCCCTGACAGATTGGCCAGTGCATCTGCCCTCACAGACCCAGAAGGGCAGCACAGGAGAGGGGAGAGAGAAGGGGAGGTGGACCTAAGAGTGATAGAGACCCGGCAGAGTCGCCATCTTGGGGCGCGGGCCCAACAAGCACCAGCAAACAACTACACCCATACTGTGAAGGGCAGGGTACATAAAACCTTTTGGGACCCTGAGGGAGAAAAGAGGTAAACAACTTCCAAGGCCCAGGATACCATGACTCTCCCAAATTCAACTTAAGATAGGAGTTCTCCACAGCACCTTACAGAACTGACTTTCAAGCACATAAAGAAGGGGAAGGCAAGGTCTCCCATGCTTTGTTTCCCATAACTACCATCAGTAATATTTAAATGATTTTATGTTTGCACGTTGTGGACTGATATAACATCTCAACCTAAAAAAGAGTCTATTTATATAACTTCTGAGGGCTGAGCCATGTAAACAAGAGATGGCCACAGTACAACACTGCCACCTGCTGTCCATCCTCAAAACTATCACACAAAATGTTTCCGTTATAGCTGCATGCTGATGCAAGTTTTTATAAAAAAGAATTTGGGTGTACTTAGTTACTCTTTTAGATTCAACAAATGGTTAATTATAAATACAGCACAAAACTCAGCTTAGGGTGTGGCCTTGTCAGGCAAACTGAGACTCTGGATATCAGATCACTCTGTCTTATTAAGTTTAAGCAGATGTAACCCCTTTGTGCCCAGACATTAATCTTATCTTCTGCTCCAATGGGCCTCGCCACATTTAAAATTTCAAATTGTTTGTACTCCACCTCGCTAAAAGGCAAACAATTGATCAACAGCACAGAGATTGATATTCAGCAACTGAGCAGTTCTGGAAATTCCCTGACCACTTGCATACAGAGGAATCTAACACCGCCACCGGGTGGAAATCCTTGACAATATATAAATTGAGTTATGTCAACTCAAAGTTTGACCTGGCTTTGTAGGGCGAGCATACTGACTTGACAAGTATGCTGATGGAGTAAGCAAATACATTCAGAACATGCTGGGTAAGAGGATATAACTCTGAATTAGTGACAGCCTATCAAGTCCAATCCTTTTCTACAACTGATTCTTTCGATTACTGCTGGGTCCTTGGCCAATGCATGCAAAGTGCATCATTAGGGACGATTTTGGACCTCCGAAGCAAACAATAACCCATCTCATGCTTCTCACTCAGAACCTTCGGAGAATTCAGAATCCGAGGGGCAACCAGTGGCCCTGCCCCAGCAACACATGCATCTTTTGCCTGAATCAATGGCTATGATTGAGGAAATGTTTATGGCCCATTTTACAAAAACTGTAGACTCTCTTAAAAAGCACATTAGTGATCTGGGGCAAAGAACCCAGTTACTTGAAGAAAACCTCAGACCATAGTGGAAGCGCAGGAGAGAGACAGGGCCGAGATTGGGCATCATTCCTCACGCATTTCCGTCTTCGAAGAGAAGTTCGAAGACTTAGAGAGCCGCTCAAGGTGCCTCAATTTAAGGATTAGAGGTGTGCCCAGGGCAGTCCAAGACCTGATGCAAAAAGAAAGCAGCTATCAGCAGCATCATACCGGATGTCCCAGAATCGGTCTGTGAAATGAAAAGGGCCCATAGGGCTCTAGGAGCCTCAAGAAATCAGAACTTGCCAAAGAATGTTATCATTAGCTTTCTGAGGCAACGATCAAGGGATTTTATTTTATCAGCTTCAAGGAAGATGGCTGTTATTAAAGGCCCGGACAATTTGGGTCTCCAAATATATTCTCATTTATCTCCTATCACTTTGGCCAGACGGAGAGAGATGAAGCCGGCTTTTGATGTTCTGATCCAACATAAAGTACAGTACAAATGGAGCTTCCCAAGTGCTTTGCTGTTTCAGCATAAGGGTAGCTCATACTCAGCAAACTCCTTGGAGGATTGTCAAGACCTTCTCAAACGTCTTCATTTGTTATCTGAAGAGGTGCCAGATGAGATCCTAATCCTCACACCCAAGCCGCTTCCCATCAGGTAATGGCAGGAAGTTTTGCCCTCAAAATGGACAAAGATGCCTGCCCCGCTCTTGGGCAACATTGCTCCATGCCCCTTCCAGGGTGGACTATCTATGCAAGGACCTTCCGTCTCCACAGATCCTAATTAACACTGATATATAAGTATTTTGGAACTCTTCTGTAACTGCAACTACCTCTAGACGGCTGTTGATTGTTTATTGTCTAATATGTTTATCCTTTTTATTTTTTTTTGCGGTTTGATAGAGCTTAAAAGTCTATATTCCAATGCCCTAATGTACACATAGGGACTATGTCCAGCATAAATAACTTTTCAATGCGTAGAAGGGACCTTAAAGGATAAGTACTGAAGCTCTAAGTTATTTACATTGCTATAAATCCAGTAAATTTGTTCAACCCCAGCAGTAAAAGTTGTATTAAGTCTGGCCAGTGATGGCCCCCCATAGTTTTGCAATTTGGAACTTAGCTTACCCCCCCACCCTTCCCCTGACACATACTTCAACTATGTTTCTTGTTACCCCTCCTTTTGAGGGTAGTTTGGAGGTATGGTTAGTCCATCCTCCTCCCCTGATACTGCCACTGTAGTTATGTGGCTAAGGAGGTTATGTTTATTAAACTGTTTAATATTTAGTTTCTTGTCTTGGGTGTCTCATGTGAAATTTGAAGATTTAATTGAAAGTTTAATGTTTTTATTATTTTTCTTTCTCTTTTCTTTTTCTTATCTCTTCTCATCCTGGCAAGCAGTATCCTTGCTCGATTTATTTCAACTTATTAGGGCTTACAAGCTAAGGTCAATGGCTCCGCCTGGTCTAGATCGTACTTGAGACTGATATATATTATGTAGATTAAATGTCTATACCTCAAAGCCCTAATGTGCACATAGGGACCATGTCCAGTATAAAGAACTTTTCAATGTGTAGAAGGGAACTCATAGGATACATAGGATAAGTACTGAAGCTCTAAGTTATTTATATTATTTATATTGCGTATAATCCAGTAAACCTGCTCAATCCTAGCAGTAATAGCTGCTTTAAGTCTGGCCCTCAGGGACTTATTCCCCCCCACCCCCCTGTAATTTAACTACTTTTCGTAAAGGTTCCTTCGGGATTTTACTGTCCCCTCCCGCCCCTTATTATATCTAAAAGCTCCTTGGGACTCAGCTGCGCCCCCCCTCACCCGACCTGTATTTAATTAGGTTTCCTGTTACCCCTCCTATTGAGGGTAGTCTTAAGGGTTGCTTAGTCCATCCTCCTCCCCCGATGATGCCACTGCAGCTACGTGGCTACGGAGGTTATTTTTCTCAAACTGTTTAATAAAGTGTAACTTGTTTTTTGTTTTGTGTATCTAATTCGAAATGTGAATGTTTATGGTTATCTCCATTTTTTTCCTCCCGTTCTTTTTCCCTTTCCTTTCTTTTTGGCAAGCAACATCCTTTCTCCATTTTACTTCAGCTTATTAGGGCTAACATGCTTTTGTCGCGGGCTCTGCCTGGACTCCCTGCCCCGCAGGGTTTGGATCTGAAGACGGGTGAGTCAACTCCTTTTGAGCATTATTAGGTCAACTACACTATCCCTTCTTCTCGAACCTTGTCCCGGTGGGGTGGTAAGGCCGGTAGGACCCCGGACCTTAGTTGATCAGTAGTAAAGGTAACTTGCCAATCTTTACTTCCCTTTTATTTTCTTCTTTATTTCTTCTTTTCAGTTTTACTTCTCTCTCCCTGTAGTTCCTAATTGGGGTTATTCTTTTTCTTTCTCCTCTCCACTTATTTTCTCTAGTTTTTTTTACCTTGCTTTCTTGAGTATTATTAAGCTCCCGGTTTCATATATCAGGGAAGTTTAAGTTAAGACTAGAGGAGGTAACTCCTCTCTATGTTAATCACAGAAAATGATTAAAAATGTAAGAAGGCAGCAAATAATCCACAGACTGAATGCAAGTTTTCCTTAAGCCTGGACTTATTTTATGCTTTTGAATTGTTGTGCCAAGTGCCAAGTTTTTTTTTTGTTTAAGTGTCCAGGGTTGACATAATGTATATTTACTATTTGCTATTGTGGAATCTGTACATTTTTTTATTTGATTTGCTATTGGTCATTGTTTATTGTTTATTGTCTTCAATAAAAAAGATTGGAACAAAAATAAAATAAAAACACATTACCCTCTGAGTGCACTTAAGTTATCAGATGGTACAAAAATCCTACAGGTACTGAGACCCCCCATAGAGGCATACAAATTGTCTCTGAGAAGAAGACAAGCGTCAAATCTGACTCATATTATCAGCCTAAAACCTTAACTGAGTTGGATATAAGGCTTGATTTCTAATATCTGACATAATTCAGTGGGTTAATAATGCCCCCATGAGATTCCCTAACACCCACTTCATAATCTAGCCCTGGGGGATCCCCTAGATCCTACCCAGAACCCCCCTACCCATATGAGCCCAGGGACCCCAGGATTTCCTTTAATAATCTGACTAAAACGGACGAACCCTGGAGTTTACCTACTCCCACGCGCTATTCCCTGATCCCCACTTCTAACTATAGCCATGGGGGCTCTATAGATCCCCATGGCAACTAATATTTAAACACCTGACAAAGAGTTCCTTAAAGGACCTCTGTGGCAGCAAAAAATTAACCCCCACCACAAATGGCCTTTACGGACCCCCGTGCCCCTTGGCATCTAACGTTAACCCCTAACATTTTGGTGCCTCAGATGTTAGACCTGTTTCTGGGTATATTTGACCTGCTGATTCCAAAACGTTTTCCCCTTTCAGCTCTTGTTTATGAGATACAGAACATATGCCATATACCACTCTTCACTCTGCTCGCCCATAAAAAATCAGCATATTTTTTGTCGGGATGAATCAAGCAGCTCCGTCTTAATTAAGTAATTAAGTAAATTATTTTCCTTTAGTCTCGAGGCAAGCAATTCAGAAGACTCCTTGGAAAGATGTAAGTCCCTGATAAGATCAGACGCCCACACTTTCTTTACCTTGTGCGATATCAGACATGTAAGACTCATCCTCTGAGAGCTGTGGTAGTTCACTGAAAGGTGAAACGGGTACAAGATCCAAGAGTACAACAGGTCTCCACTTGTCGCGCTTATTTTGATTGATGTTTATGATATTAACAATACAAAAATAATAGTCATCGCAGTGTTTTTACTGTTCCCTCCAAACCATTGGTACTCCAAACTTCAGGCAGCTTCTCCATTTGTCCACTGGCGCAAATGCTCCATAAAAGTTTTGCACACAATATGAGGAACCCATGGCTTATCTTGTTCTTCAAGCTTGGCACCAAAATAAGCTACATATGCTCTTTTTACAAACTCAGAAATAGGTTTCTTATTTGCTTTTAGTGTGTAATCCCCACGAATATAGCAAAATACGTCGTGATGATTCAAGCAGCTTTGTCTTGAAGTAGCTATAATCTCTACGGTGTTCAATCTGCCAAAATGAAATTATATGAGTGAGAATATACACACCCCTCCTATATGATCATAACTATTATACAGCTAAGTTACTTACCTTTTACACTCCAATGTTTTGTATGTAAAAATACAGTTGAAAATATGTAAACACTCTCACTATATCTGCTAACTTGTATGCAAAAACACAAGATCAATTTGAGAAACCTTTGAAATACAAATTAATGTAGTGTACGAAAACCATGATTTACCATATGATTTTTTTGCACATAATCACTATAATAGTTGTCATAGTGTGTAACGCTCCCAACGAACATGCACATTGGTGGCGGGAGGTTACACACTATGTGATGTGCATGCGCAATGCACTGCATCAGGGGGGAGAGACAGGGGAGAGGGGGAGAGACAGCAGAGAGGGTGGAAGAGAGACATATGGGGGAGGAGACATGGGGGAGAGACATTGGAGTAGAGACATGGGAGAGAGACATGGGGGGAGAGACATGGGTGGGAGAGACATGGGAAGAAAGACATGGGGGAGCGCGGAGAGGAGACACAGGGGAGGGAGAGGGGGGAAGAGAGACAGGGGAGGGAGAGGGAGAGGAGACACAGGGGAGGAAGAGGGGATGGAAGAGACACAGGAGAGGGAGAGGGGGAGGAGACACAGGTAAGGGAGAGGGGGAAGAGACACAAGGAAGGGAGAGGGAGGAAGAGACACAGGGGGTGGGGGAAGAGACCCATGGGAGAGTGGGGGAGTGGAGAGACACAGGGGAGGGAGAGGGGTGGAAAGAGACACAGGGGAGGGAGGGGGAAAAAGACACAGGGGAGGGAGAGGGGTAAACACAGGTAAGCGGGAGACACAGGGGAGGGAGAGGGGGAAGAGACACAGGGGAGGGAGAGGGGGACAGGGACACAGGGGAGAGAGAGAGGAGGGAAGAGACACTGGGGAGGGAGAGGATGGGAAAAGACACATAGAAGGGAGGGGGTTAAACACCTATTCGTAGCACTGTGAATGCAAATATAAAATCAATACTGCATTAGAATTAATTGTACAACAGTCTAAAGCCGGCAAATCGTCAGGAAATAAAAATTATTTTTATGTGTCATTTTGTGGTTAAATCTCAGTTATCAATGAGTTACATACATATCAGGCCACCCATATGCACTAGAACAGTATTGGCATTCATTTTCATAATTCTTTATTTTGCAGGTTTGCAGGTTTGCAAGTCTGATTGCATATCGGACCCCCAAACCTAACTGAGTGACATGTAACCTCCATGTTTTACTGCCGTAATAATGGCAGTCTCATTTTCTATTGGCTGATTTGAAATGGGCGGTTAAAGGCTTGCTGAATTGATCATGTTCCCGCCCTGAAGTGCTCCGAACCAGTGCATGGTTTACGGTTTTGGCTCGCGGCCCATAACTTGCGTCCTTTAGCAATTGAATATCATTGCAATCGGAGACCAACTGGAGCCCACCCCTGCTGTCTGAAATCGAGTTGCGGGCTTGCAAATGAATATGGCCCTATGTTTGGAACAGATTATAGTATAATGTGAATTTTCTAGAGTACAAACATTTTCAATGAACTCTACATAGTAACATCATATCCATGACAATTCATACAAAATCAACATTAGAAACCACACATATACCATTCAACCTCAGTGTTCTGCTCTATGTTTGATTAGTTTTTCCACTAAAACAATGCTTTTTGGCATCAAAAACAATAAAAAAATATTTCATTGGCAACAAACAGATTTATTGTTTAACAGAATATTTAACAAGATCATTATGATGTAAAATGTTTGACTGGGAATGTTACCTTTTACGTAGGGACCTAATGACTCATGATTATTCATGATGTTCACTGAAAGGCCTGTATAGAGTTCACACAGCGGGAGAACCGGATACTCCTGCAGACAATTACAGTATTTTCCTACGTTATTGATCTCACCTATGCACATTGCAATATCACTTTATTAGATCCAGGGAATGTCTTACATTTGGGACAAGTAGTGTTTAAATCTTAAAAATACATTTGGACAGCTTTACTAAATACATTCTGCCATCCTTAAACTAATATGTCATTTCCAAATGTTCTATCATGCATTTAAAGAGAGTGATTTAAAGATACAGGATTTTTCATGAACAAAAAGTTATTGGTTAAGAATTGATTGTGCAGTATAAGAATTTTATGGCTACACCATCCTGTAATTTAAGAACTAATTCAACTTTTCTCCAGGCAATTAGAATCTATTCAGATATAGTCCTTGAGGGGTGGAAACAATTTTTGCACAGTTATGCTTATTATTCTTATCTTGTAATATAGCAAGCAAAATTAGCTGACTTTAGATAAGAATTGTTTATGTTAATATGTTGTATGCTTGATATACAATTTGGGAGTTCTAATTCAGTGAATCTATTTCTGGATCTCCACCTTGTCGTGATGAAGGGCTTGTGTATTTCAATGAACCTGCAGGGAGGGGGTGCAATGCCCGGGGCATAGTATTGCATAGCTATACCATGTATGGTCACCCAAGATGGGCAGGTCATAGCAGAGAAGTCAGACGAATTGCGGTCCACTTGAGAAGGAAATGGCAACCAACTCCAGTATCTTTGTCAAGAAAACTGTATGGATAAGCACAACCAGAATCATAACAATATGGCACAGGAAGATGAGCCCCCTCAGTTCAAAATGGCCGACCACATTACTTGGGAAGGAGGGTGAGTACAAGTAGTACTAGATCTAATTAAGTGGTTGGGCCAAAGTTGAGATGATGTCCTGCTGTGGATGTGTCTGGAGGGAACAGGACATTTTGATGCTGCAAAGAACAATTCAGCTTAAGAACCTGAAACGTTCCAACTATCAACCAAGGAAAGCTGGACGTGGTCAAACATGAGATAAAAAGATTAAATATTGATACCCTGGGAATGAGTGAATTCACATGGACTGGAATGAGAAATCTCATATCAGACAACCACAAAATATTGTATTGTGTTCATGAAGAAAAATGGAGTAGCCCTCATAATCAATCAAATGGTGGCTAAAACAGTGTTCGGTTACAACCCAATAAATGTCAAAATGATTTCAGTTTTAATTCAAGGCAAGCCATTTATCATCACAGTAATCCAAGTCTTTGATCCAACCATGGATGCTGAAGAGGTTGAAGTCGTGTGAGGATATTCAACACCTCAAGAAAAGATGTTACTATCATAATAGGTGATTGGAATGCTAAAGTAGGGAACAAAAAGATACCTAGAATAACAAGGAAATATGGACTTGAGATACAAAATAAAGCAGGGCAGACATTAGTAGAATTCTGTGGTCATAGCAAACACCATCGCCAAACAGCCTGCAACTTGATTACACACAACTTCATGTGCTTTGGTGACAATACAAAGCTTTCAACTGATCAGACACTTCCTAGCTGATAACTACAGTGCTAGACAATACCGTTATCCAGCAAAACTGATGACTAAAATACTCAGTGAGACAAGTTGTGATGAACCTTATTACATCTACTACCCAGCTGACGCTGGACA
This sequence comes from Discoglossus pictus, assembly GCA_027410445.1. Lineage (NCBI taxonomy): Eukaryota > Metazoa > Chordata > Amphibia > Anura > Alytidae > Discoglossus > Discoglossus pictus. The sequence continues at coordinate 35,851,804 of CM050166.1, read as the reverse complement.
CTAGTTTAGAGTGAGACCTGTTTTTGCAGTGCCCGTGCAGGAATCGGCTAAAAATCTCAAGCATCTATAATACTTGCTCCACTGATACACAGAGCTACCAGCCTGCTATTATATTCAGCTGTATTATTCGAAAATGACTCCCAGGGAACCAACAACAAGAAGTCTTGTCTGAGCCCCTTCTATTGCTTTAACTCTTGACTTTCTATCTATCCAAATCAAAGCACAACATCTATTTTGTTTGGACATTGGACATCACTGTAAGAATATGATATCAGTCCCCATAGCTATGTTATTTTGTATTATCTTTTGGCTACAGATCAGTTGTAATGTTAATTCCAATTAACTTTGTACTTAACCACATTGGAGCTGCAATATACAGGGTTGTTAGAAAGGTCTTGCATTTGCTTTATTGACTAAGAGCCTCATTCTAATTCTAAATTTTTGGCATAAGTAGCCGCAAGGGTAGGCCGCACGCTACTTAGCTATTCAATTTGCAGCCTCCGATCGGCTTATGAGCGTCAAGCTGCAATCCCTTGCAATTTGCTAAATCGCAGCTTATTTCCGTCAAAGCCCTTGATCTTGCGCGGCCGCAAGAGTTGCGGCCGCCAGAAATCCAAATTCGCTATTGGATAAGTGAGCTAACCATGTTGCTAGTAGTTTCTGTTACCCTTCTATCTTGATTGAAGCCATAGATCCTCAATTTCTAGCCCATTAAAAAGGGCCTCCATCTAAAAAAATCCACCACTCCATAAAAAAATTCTAACAGAGCTCCTCATAGAACTAATGTTTTTTGACAAGCTTTTTTGCAGCTCCTGATTAGCTGACACGTGTGTCAATCATATTAACAGGACCTCCATGGTATAGGGGTTAGTATTAGCTGCCACTAGGGTCTGTTAGGGACCCCTGATATGGGGGTTAATATTATATCTGTGGTTACTATTATGGATTAATGATAGGTGCTATGGAGATCCTTATTACAACTGTTGTTACAACAGGGGTCAGTGGCGTAGCTGGAGCTTTTGCCACTTGGGGCTGTCCCTGAGAATCCCTCTTCCTTCTCCCCTTCCCTTCTCTACATCTCCCTTCTGCCTTTCACTCTCTTGTCTCTCTGCCCACCTTTGTCTCTCCCCTACCCCCTTGTCTCACCTCTTAACCATTGTCTCTCCCCTACCCCACTTGCTTCTCTCTTACCCCTTGTCTCTGCCTCCCTCTTGTCTCTCCCCTTCCCCTTGTATGTCCCTTTCTGTCTTTTATCTCCCCTCCTTCCTTGTCTCTCCCCTTCCCCCTGTCTCTCCCCTTACCCCTGTCTCTCCCTCACCCTTGTCTCTCCCCTTCCCCATGTCTCTCCTCCCACCATTGTCTCTCCCCTTCCTTCCCACTTTTCTCTCCTCCCACCCTTGTCTCTCCCACCCCCCCTTGTCTCACCCACTCTTCTCTCTCCCCTTCCTTCTCCCTTGTCCCCCCCTTGTCTCTTCCCTTCCCCTTGTATCTCCCCTCCCTTCTACCCCTTTGTCTTTCCCCTTCTCTCTTGTATTGCCCCCTCTCCTTCTCTCTCCCCTTCCTCTGTCTCTCCCCTCACCATTGTCTCTCCCCTTCCCCCTGTCTCTCCCCTTCCCCTTGTCTCTCCCCCACCCTTGTCTCTCCCCTTCCCCTCTCTCTCCTTCCTTCCACCTTTTCTCTCCCTCCACCTTTGTCTCTGTCATCCCCGCCTGTGTCTCCCACCCTGCTCTCTCTCCCCTCCCCCTCCTTATCTCTCCCACTTGTCTGTCCCCTCAACCCTTGTCTCTCCCCTCCTTCCTTGTCTCTCCCCTTCCCCCTGTGCCTCCCCCACCCTTGTCTCTCCCCTTCCCCTTTCTTACCTTCTTTCCCCCTTATCTCTCCTCCCTCCTTTTCTATACCACCCTTCTCTCATGGAGAGTGGGAAAACCTGGGGTTCCCCAGGTGATAGCGAGTATTGGGGGAAATGCCAAGCATCCCCAGGATCACAGTAGATAGGGGGATTGGTGGGTCGTGCGTGGGGCTCATGGGGTTGGCATTATAAAAATCCTTTATTGTGTCAGATATGAGTAATGAAGCTGATATAGCATCATATCTGATGCTTGTTTACTTTTCAGAGGCATTTTTGTGCCTCTATGAGTGGATGATTATACGTAGGATTTTTGGACAATCTAAAGACTAACAATGACTCGGATTTTAGAATGTAGCAGGCTTAGGCAAAATTTGAGATGAAATCTAGATTTGGGTTGTGACTTTTGGAAATTTTACACCATTCAGGTGGCACTTCTCAAAAGGCTATTTTTTTTGTGTTTTGGAATAGATTGAGAGTGATTTACGAGTCAAGTTGATCAGAAACTCTGAGGCATGGAATGGAGCTCATAATAAGGGTACAGAGGACTTTATTTAAATACACTTATGGTAGTGAATAGTATGAAAGGGTCTCCTGCAATAACGTTCAATAGATTACAATGTTTCTCAAATCATAGCAGCTATTCTTTTTTTTTTTTTTTTATTCTTATTTTTTATTTTTCAATTGCATTTCAAAAATGTACAGATTACGTCAAGAATGTAACAAATGTAAACATGTCTATACATTGATAAATAACTCTTCATTTTATCACTAAACAGTTCGATTAAATATGCTAGAAGAAGTGAGTATAACATTTGAATCTCTCCGAGGGTTTGAGAACTGTAAATGGTATTGGAGTTATAACAGCTATTCTATTTAAGATATTCTGCTTTCCTTTTCCTCCACGTGATTTTCAAGTAGAGTCTCAAAGTCAATCCTCGAAGAGTCGACTTATTTACAAAAACAAATACTTTCTCCATGTGTCTAGTTCTGAATTATTAGAGTGTAGTAAATTCTCCTCCCTTATTACTATTCAACAAAGAACTTATCAATTAGTCCAGTCTTTCTTGGACTCACCTCATCTTGGACCTCTAATTTTCCAGATGTCCCAACAGGAGGCCCACCGTTTGTATCTCACATCGAATTCCGCTGAGAAGTGACTCATGGTTTGAATATGGTCAATTTTCTGTAGTACTTCTCTAAATGTAGGGGTAGTGTGTTTCCAATGTTTGGCTATAATGCATCTAGATGCCAAGAATATCTGATTGGTTAGGAATTGCTCGCTTTTTGTTAGTTCCTTGTTTGGGAGTCCTAATAGTGCTTCTTCTGGTTTTTGCTTTATAGATTTCCCCCACAATTTCTCTAGCGTGTTGTATGTTGCCTGCCAAATATGCCTAATTTTGGGACATTCCCAAAGCATGTGGGTTAACGAACCTATATGTCCACATCCTCGAAAACATTTGTCGGAGTGTGTTTTGTTTGAATGGTGAAGTCTCGTTGGTGTGAGGTACCATCTCATGATTTTGTACCATCTCATGTTTTTAATGCGTTCTCTTTCAAGGTTATGTTTAAGGATGACATGTTGGCCTGTTTGATAACCTGATTCCATTGTTTGTCATCTAGTGTGATATGTAAGTCTGATTCCCATGTTTCTTGATAGTGTGGCTTGTTTGCACTAGACAGCTCAGAGAGGTTTTTATATATAACTGAAATGTTGCCCTTGCCTCCGGGGTTGTTAATGCAACACTGTTCATATATTAACATAGCAGCTATTCTTAATGAAACAGTAAAAATATTTTTTGGAGTGAAAAAGAAGGGCTCTAAATGAAGGGAATTTTTTTTTCTTTATTGCATCAGAAAGTGGGTTTTTGATAATATGTTACAGTGTGTTTTCTTTTCTAAAGTAAAGGTCACAAAAACTAATTTAAAAAAAACTGCTGTAGGGAGCTTGCCTTTGTTAGCCAATGAGATCTACAGACTAATGCATGTGTTCTGCATTTCTTGTGAGTTTCAATAGAGTATAAAATATAACTCTTGTAATGTTTAAAACATGCTTTTTTAAATACTTGACAAAAAAAAATGTTGTGTTCCATTTCCCTTTAAGTTGTTACAATTTATCCTGTATCATTTCATTCTGCTCAGCCAATCATAACCTGCAAAGCTTTCGGTATAGCCAATCAGTTTTGTCAGTCAGCCATTATGTGTCCAGGTGGACACATTTTTCTGAATAAGGAGCAATTACCGTAAGTTTTTCATGACTGTGAGTGAGCTACTCATAATATCCGGAAAACAGCTAGACTTATAAAATACAGCAAGCTCTCCCATTGATTTTTTACATCATAAATATTATGAGTGACTGTGTCTTAGTTTTACGCAAAATCGGTATTCAATTGAGACTTTTTCTTATGACTCATAAATCATAAAAATATCAGATTTTTTTTATTCGGATACTAAACAGCACCCGCAAATGGTTTTAGAACCATTTCTACAGCAGCAGTTAAAGAGACAGTAAAGTACTAATAAACCATTCAAAAGCATGTAAGTGCATTCGAATGTAATGCTTTACATTCCCATAGGCACAAATATGCAATAAAAAATATAATTTGTAATTATTATGGTTGCATCATTTTACAGGTTGCAAGATAATATCAAACCCAGTACTCAAGAGGTTAATACACATGGACTAAAACAAATGCTCTAATGCATTGTCTATTAAAGTTCTAGCCAATGGGGAATTTAAAAAATTGATGCTTATATTGTTTCATTTTATGTACTGTATATACCCGAGTACCTATTTTACAGAGGCACCTATTTTACCACAAAATACTGGAAATAAAGTAGTGACTCGTGTATAAGCCGAGGGTGGGAAATGTACTGCCCGCTGTGTCCCTCTGGTGCCCTTTGTGTCCCCCTCTTGTGTGCCCCTTTCTTGTGTCCCCCCTCTCTCTCCCTTGTGTCTCTTCCCACCTCTCCCTCCCCTGTATCTCTCCCCCCTCCCTAACCTGTGTCTCTTCCCCTCCTCTCCCTCCCCTGTGTCTCTTCCCCTCCTATCCCCCCCCTGTGTCTCTTCCGCTCCTCTCCCTCCACTGAGTCTCTTCCCCCTCTTCCTTTACTGTGTCTCTTCCCCTCCCTCTCTCCCCTGTGTCTCTTCCCCCCTCTCCCTTCCCTGTGTCTCTTTCCCCCTCTCCCTCGTGTCTCTTTCCCTCCCTTATCACCCTCCTCAACCCCCCTCCTCAACAGCCCTCCTCATCCTCAATCCCCCTCCTCATCCTCCCTCCTCATCCTCTCTCCTCAACCCCCCTCCTCAACCTCCCTCCTTATCCTTAACCCTCATCCTCAACCCTCCTCAACCCTCATCCTCAACCCTCCTCCTCAACCTCCTTCTCATCCTCCTTCCTCAACCTCCCTCCTCAACCTCTCTCCTCAACCCCCCTACTCAACAGCCCCCCTCATCCTCAACCCCCCTCCTCATCCTCCCTCCTCATCCTCTCTCCTCAACCCCCTCCTCATCCTACCTCCTCAACCCCCCTCCTCATCCTCAACCCCCCTCCTCAATCCTCATCCTCAACCACCCTCCTCAACCACCCTCCTCAACCCCTGTCCTCAACCCCCCTTCTCATGCTCCTTCCTCAACTCCCCTCCTCAACCCCCTCCTCATCCTTAACCTCCCTCCTCAACCCCCCTCCTCAACCTCCCTCGTCAACCTCTCTACTCAAACCCCCTACTCATCCTCCCTCCTCAACCCCCCTCCTCAACCCCCTCCTCAACCTGCCTACTCAACCACCCTCCTCAACCCCCCTCCTCATCCTCCCTTCTCATCCTCTCTACTCAACCCCCCTCCTCATCTTACCTCCTCAACCCCCTCCTCAACCTCCCTCCATATCCTCAACCCTCATCCTTAACCCCCCTCCTCAACCCTCATCCTTAACCCCCCTCCTTAACCCCCCTTCTCATTCTCCTTCCTCAACCCCCCTCCTCAACCCCCTCCTCAACCCCCCTCCTCAACCTCCCTCCACAACCTCCCTCCTCAACCTCCCTACTCAACAGCCCTACTCAACAGCCCTCCTCATCCTCAACCCCCCTCCTCATCCTCCCTCCTCATACTCTCTCCTCAACCCCCCTCCTCATCCTACCTCCTCAACCCCCCTCCTCAACCTCCCTCCTCATTCTCAACCCCCCTCCTCAACCCTCATCCTCAACCCCCCTCCTCAACCCCCTTCCTCAACCCCCCTCCTCAAAGCCTGTCCTCAACCCCCCTTCTCATCCTCCTTCCTCAACCCCCCTCCTCAACCCCCTCCTCATCCTCAACCCCCCTCCTCAACCTCCCTCATCAACCGCTCTCCTCAACTCCCCTCCTCATCCTCCTGGTCTGATGAGACTAAAATGGAACTTTTCGGCCATCAAAGAAAAAGCTATGCTAGCGCAAACCCAACACATCACATCACCCAAAGAACACCATCCCCACAGTGAAACAAGGTTGAGGAAAAGATGGATGGTGCTAAATTCAGGGATATTCTTGAGCAAAACCTGAACCACTCTGTGCATAATTTGAGGCTAGGATGGAGGTTCACCTTCCAGCAGGACAATGACCCCAAACACACTGCTAAAGCAACACTTGAATGGTTTAAGGGGAAACATGTAAATGTGTTGGAATGGCCTAGTCAAAGACCAGACCTCAATCCAATAGAAAATCTGTGGTCAGACTTAAAAGATTGTTCACAAGCGCAAACCATCCAACTTGAAGGAGCTGAAGCAGTTTTGGAACGTCATAAAGATGGAAAAGGATATAAAAAGATATCCAACGCCTTGAAAATGCCAGTCAGTACTGTTCAATCACTTATTAAGAAGTAGAAAATTCAGAGATCTCTTGATGCCAGGTCAGGTAGACCAAGAAAGATTTCAGCCACAATTGCCAAATGAATTGTTCGGAATGCAAGGAAAAACCCACAGGTAACCTCAGGGGAAATACAGGCTGCTCTGGAAAAAAGACGGTGTGGTTTTTTTAAGGAACACAATAAAACGATACTTGAACAAAAAGGGGGTACATTGATGAGTTGCCACAAAGAAGCCTTTAATGCGCCAATGCCACAAAAAAAGCCTGGTTACAATATGCCTGACAACACCTTGACACGCCTCACAGCTTCTGGCACACTGTAATTTGGAGTGACAAGACCAAAATAGAGCATTAGGGTCACAACCATAAGCGCTATGTTTAGAGAGGGGTCAAGAAGGCCTATAGTGAAAAGAATACCATGCCCACTGCAAAGCATGGTGGTGGCTCACTGATGTTTTGGGGGGGGGGGGGGGTGAGCTCTAAAGGCACGGGGAATCTTATGAAAATGATTGGCAAGATGAATGCAGCATGTTATCAGAAAATACTGGAAGACCATTTGCATTCTTCTGCATGAAGGCTGCGCATGGGTATCTCTTGGACTTTCTAGCATGACAATGACCCTAAGCACAAGACCAAGCTGACCCCCCAGTTGTTACAGAAGAAAAAGGTGAAGGTTGTGGAGTGGCCATCACAGTCCCCTGACCTTAATACATCGAGCCACTCAAACGTGCGGTTCATCCAAGACGACCAAAGACTTTGCATGACCTGGAGGTATTTTGTCAAGACGAATGGGCAGCTATACCACCTGCAAGAATTAGGGGCCTCATAGACAACTATTACAAAAGGCTGCACGCTGTCATTGATGCTAAAGGTTGCAATACACAGCAGTGGCGGAGCTAATGCATAAGGGGCCCCGTGCAAAAAAAAAATCTAGCCCCCCTGACTTTCCGAACTCCCTTTAACCTCAACGCAGTACATAAATAAAATGTATATTAAATATATAGAACAAATAAATATAGAAATATGTGGGTCTGTGTCTATATATATAACATATAACATATATATATATATATATATATATATATATATATATATATATATATATATATACTGTATATATATATATATATGGGAAGGGTCCACTGCAGGTCAGAGGGTCAAGGGGGGCCACAAAGGTCTGAGGGGGCTGCGGGGCCAGCAAGGACCAAGGCGGCCACAAGGGGAAGAGGGAGGCCACAGGGGGCTGCAGGGGCCACAGGTCACCAAAAGTGGTCCGATGGGGCTTTGGGGGCCACTGGGCCTGCAGGGGGTACAGTGGGGGGCCCCAGTGTGCCATAAGGGGCTGCAGGTGAGCCACAGAAGGTCTGCATGGGCCATAAGGGGCCACAGAGCCTACTTGGGGCCTCCAGAGGACTGTGGGGGCAACAGTGAGCCACAAGGGGCTGTAGGGGATCCACGGGAGGTCCTTGGAGGCCATAAGGTGCCATGGGGGCCACAGGGCCTGTTTGGCTGCGGGGACGCACAAGAGGTTCGTGGGGGTCATAAGGGGCAGTAAGGGCACCTAAGCCATGTGGGGGGCCACAGTGGGCCATAAGGGGCTGCAGGGGACAACAGGAGGTCCGCGGGGGCCATAAGGAGCTGTGGGGGTCACTGGGCCGGCAGGGGGCACAGTGGGATCCCTGGAGCGTTTGAGGGGCCACAGTGGGCCGTAAGGTACACAGGGCCTCAACGGGAGGTCTGCTTGGGCAACAGGGGGCCCTAGGGACACAGGGTACCCTTGCGGGCCCCATGGGACCCACGGGGGCCAAAGAGGATCAGAGGGGGCCACGGGAGGCTGCAGGGGCCACAGGAGGGCCACAGGGGCTACAGTGGGGGCCCAGGGAGCCACAGGGGACTTGTGGGATGTCCACGGGGGCCCCTCAGAGGTCAGGGGCCTCGGTGCCTTGCACCGTGTGCACCAAAAGTAGCTCCGCCTATGCGTAACTCTGCCTATACAGTATTAAGAACTAAGGGTATGCAAACTTTTGATCAGGGTCATTTCATTTTTTCTTTGTTGCCATGTTTTGTTTTATGATTGTGCCATTCTGTTATAACATACAGTTGAATATGAATCCCATAAGAAATTAAAGAAATGTGTTTTGTCTGCTCACTCATGTCTTTTTTTAAAATGGTACATATATTAACAATTCACCAAGGGTATGCAAACTGTTGAGCACAACTGTATATATATATATATATATATATATATATATATATATATACAGTGGAGGGGAAAAGTATTTGAACCCCTTTTGATTTTGAACATTTTGTCCACTGACAAAGAAATGATCAGTTTATAATTGCAATGGTAGGTGTTTTTTAACAGTGAGAAAACGCATGTCAAAAAAGTTAAAAATTGATTTGCAGGTCAGTGAGTGAAATATGTATTTGATCCCCTATCAATCAGCAAGATTTCTGACTCCCAGGTGTCTTTTATACAGGTAATGAGCTGAGATTAGGAGCACTCTCTTAAAGGGAGTGCTCCTAATCTCAGCTCGTTATCTGTATAAAAGACACCTGTCCACAAAAGCAACCAATCAATCAGATTCCAAACTCTCCACCATGGCCAAGACCAAAGAGCTGTCCAAGGTTGTCAGGGACAAGATTGTAAACCTACACAAGGCTGGAATTGGCTACAAGACCATCGCCAAGCAGCTTGTTGAGAAGGTGACAACAGTTGGTGCGATTATTCGCAAATAGAAGAAACACTAAATAACTGCAAGTCTCCCTCGGTCTGATGCTCCATGCAAGATCTCACCTCGTGGAGTTTCAATGATCATGAGAACGGTGGGGAATCAGCCCAGAACTACACAGGAGGATCTTGTTAATGATCTCAAGGCAGCTGCGACCATAGTCACCAAGAAAACAATTGGTGACACACTACGCTGTGAAGGACTGAAATCCTGCAGCTCCTGCTCAAGAAAGCACATGTACAGGCCCGTCTGAAGTTTGCTAATGAACATCTCAATGATTCAGAGGAGAACTGGGTGAAAGTGTTGTGGTCAGATGAGACCAAAATCAAGCTTGTTGGCATCCACTTAACTTGCCGTGTTTGGAGGAGGAAGAATACTGCCTATAACCCCAAGAACACCATCTCCACCATCAAACGTGGAGGTGGAAACATTATGCTTTGGGGATGTTTTTCTGCTAAGAGGACAAAACAACTTCACTGCATCAAAGGGACAATGGACAAATCTTGGGCATTGAAAATGGGTCGTGGATGGGTCTTCCAGCATGACAATGACCCAAAATACACAGCCAAGGCAACAAAGGAGTGGCTCAATAAGAAGCACATTAAGGTCCTGGAGTGGCCTAGCCAGCTTCCAGACCTTAATCCCATAGAAAATCTCTGGAGGGAGCTGAAGGTTTGAGTTGCCAAACATCAGCCTCAAAACCATAATGACTTGGAGAGGATCTATAAAGAGGAGTGGGACAAAATCCCTCCGGAGATGTGTGCAAACCTGGTGGCCATCTACAAGAAACGTCTGACCTCTGTGATTGCCAACAAGGGTTTTGCCACCAAGTACTAAGTCGAAGGGGTCAAATACTTATTTTCCTCATTGACCTGCAAATCAATTTATAACTTTATTTACATGCATTTTCTATTGTTTTTTTTTTATTACTCTGTCTCTCACTGTTAAAATACACTTAAAATTAAAATTATAGACTGATCATTTCTTTGTCAGTGGACAAATGTTTAAAATCAGCAGGGGATCAAATACTTTTTCATACACCTATATAAATACTTTCTTACCTGCCCGATTCTGCACTTCACTTCCTGGGTTGAGGAGGGGCCACGGCAGGCCAGAGGGTACTCACAGGTTGTCCGCGGGGCCATAAGAGGCCATGGGTGCCACAGTGGGCCCTGGGGGCCACAGGGACCCCAGGGGCCCACAAGGCTACAAGGGACCCATGGGGCGCCATGGATGGTCCGTGGAGGCCCACAGTAGATCTGTTGGGGCCACGGGGGATCCGCTGGGGAGAAAGATGACCCGCAGAAACTACATGGGGCTGTGGGGGCCACAGGGGACCCACGTAAGGTCCGCAGGGGCCCCTCAGAGGCCCAGGGCCTTGGTGCCTTGCACAGTTTGCACCAGAGGTAGCTCCGCCTCTGAATAAAAAGTTTAACATTACTGAAAAAAAGCTTGAAACTATGTAGAACGTAATTTACTTAGCTTGAATTGAATGAAGCTCCAGGTCTGCATAAGCCTACCATTGTTGAAAGATAAAAAAAAAGAAATAAAAAAAAGAAAGATTTCACATAATTCACGTAGAAAGTGTTCTCTAATATGTCCCTTTAAGTCGAATACATTTTTGTGAGAGATTCCATTTGTCATAGAAAACACATCAAATGTTTTACATTAAACTGAATAAACCTCACAGCTTTGCAACAATAATGAGATTCTCCAGAAATATTCAAGGTGCATGAGACTGATGCTGCACATGTGTGGGCTCCACATGATCGTTCAGTATAGACAAGTGAGGAATTGCTACCACCGCTAAGAAAAGTGATGTTCCGCTCTTGCTGCCTCACGTCACAGCCAAATGAGAAGCACATTTCCTGCATAATGATTTTTTTATCATTTCCAGTCATTTCTGAATAGAATTAGTGTCTACTGCAAATTTATCAGAATTATGCAACATAAGAAGTAATATGAACAAGTAGTGCTACCCAAAATGTACAATCAGTTACAGTTTCTACATTTTTGTTGTTGATAAAATTTGAGTAAAATACACGTTTTTTCAAGAGAAGAAATATAGTTAGAATGGACTGGATTAAAGTGGCATAGAACACAAGTTTTACATACATTTCAAAGAGCATGATAAAAATCTATTTTAGTGGCCAATAAAAATACAGTGAACCATTTGTGCTCATCTACCCCGAAACCCATTTTGTCAAAGAAAAATGCCCCGGCAATCATAGTTTCCTTGGTACTTGGTACTTGTATGAGTCAATTTACATAACTCCTTATTGGAACTTTGGTACTCGTCATTTTCTCCACTCATCGTGTCTTCTGGAACCAATTAATGAAGAGTACCAAGAGTCCAATGTATACTGTACAATCTGTTTCAAATTCCTTGAAACTAAAAGCAAATGCATAGAGAATAATGTAATATGTAGGTCTCATGGCAGACAAGTATGGCTCATTGACTTACATGGGAAAGCCACCCAGAGCATTTCAACAATTTAGTCAGTTTATTGTGCTCTGATAGCATTATTTGAAAAAAGAAAATACATTATGATACATAAACAAATGTCCCTTTATGTTAGTACCAACTAGTCGGCTTCAGCCCAGACTCTAAATGGGTCCTGCAAAATGTCAATCTTTTCATATATTTTTAGTAGTAAAGATGAGTATAAATATTTTTTCAATATAATATTTCATTCATAATATGTAAAGTTGATCTTATGTCAGAAAACTTACACTGGTTTCTTTCTCTAGATCTCATTCCATGTTTTACAGCTGCTTAGCAGTGTGACAGAGTATAGTGCCACTTCCTAGCAGTTGCCTTGTTGTTGCAAAGTGCAGCGCAATCAAAATAAATTATGGCAGGGATCTGCACCAACTGAGTTATGGAGCTCTAGAGAAATATTTTACTACTTCTATAACTGCAGAGGATACTTCAAAGTAAGAATTCCTAAGAGGGAGATCCTGTAAGTGCTGTCAATTTACATATTTAAATATGTAGAATATAGATATACTAGACACTTGTCTGTCACAAATGACAGGATAATATTTAATTTTCTCCCTACCCTGTGTATCTCCCCCTCCCTCTTTTGTCTCTCCCCCCTTCCCCATGTCTCTTTCCCCCCTCTCCCTCCCCTGTGTTTCTTTCGCCCATTTCCCTCCTCTGTGTCTCCTTCTCCCCTCTCCCTCCCCTGTGTCTCCCTCCCCATCCCCATCCCATGTGTCTCTTTCCCCCTCCCTCCCCTGTGTCTTTTTCCCCCTCCCCTGTGTCTCTTTCCCCCACTCCCTACCCTGTGTCTGCACCCCCTCGCACCTCTGTGTGTCTCCTTCCCCATCTCCCTCCCCTGTGTCTCTCCCCTTCTCCCTTCCCCTGTGTCTCTTCCCCCCTCTCCCTCCCCTGTGTCTCCTTCTTCTCATCTTCCACCCTGTGTCTCCTTCCTCTCTCTTATTCCCCTGTGTCTCCTCCCCCCATTTCCCTCCCCTGTGTCTCTTTCCCTCCCCCTCCCTCCCCTGTGTCTCTTCCCCCTCTCCTTCCCCTGTGACATTTTCCCTGCTCTCCCTCCCCTGTGTCTCTCCACCCCTCTCCCTCCTCTGTGTCTCCTTCCCCATCTCCCTCCCCTGTGTCTCTCCACCCCTCTCCCTCCCCTGTGTCTCCTTCCCCATCTCCCTCCCCTGTGTCTTTTCCCCCCTCCCTCCCCGGTGTCTCCTTCCCCTCATCTCTCTCCCCTGTGTCTCCTTTCCCCTCTCTCCCTCCCCTGTGTCTCATCCCCCCATTTTCCTCCCATGTGTCCCTTTCCCTCCTCCTCCCTCCCCTGTGTCTCTTTCCCTCCTCTCCTTCCCCTGTGTCTCTTTCCCCCATCTCCCTCCCCTGTTTCTCCTTTCCCCCCTGTCTCCCGCCCATGTGTCTCTTCCCATCCCTCACATTTGTCTCTTTCCCCCTCTCCCTCCCTGTGTCTCTTTCCTCCCTCTCCCTCCCCTGTGTCTCTCCCCCTCTCCCTCTCCTGTCTCTTTCCCTCCTCTCCCTCCCCTGTGTCTCTTTCCCTCCTCTCTCTCCCAAGTGTCTCTTTACCCCCTCTCCCTCCCCTGTGTCTCTTCCCCCTCTTTCTCCTGTGTCTCCCCCCTCTCTCCCCCTCTCCCTCCCCTGTGTCTGCTTCCCCCTCACCCTCCCCTGTGTCTCTACCCCCTCTCCCTTCACCTTTGTCTCTTCTCCTCTCCCTCCCCTGTGACTTTTTCCCTGCTCTTCCTCCCCTATGTCTCTCCATCCCTCTTTCCGCCCTGTGTCTCCGTCCCCCTTCCCCCTCTCTTTCCCCCTCCCTCCCCTGTGTCTTTTTCCATCCTCTCCCTCCCATGTGTCCCTTTCCCCCTCTCCCTCCACTTTGTCTCTTCCCCCTCTCCCTTCCCTGTGTCTCTTCCCCCTCTCCCTCCCCTGTGTCTCTCCCCTCTCTCCCCCCTCTCCCTCCCCTGTGTCTACTTCCCCCTCACCCTCCCCTGTGTCTCTACCCACTCTCCCTCCCCTGAGTCTCTTCCCCCTCTCCCTCCCCTGTGACTTTTTCCCTGCTCTCCCTCCCCTCTGTCTCTCCACCCCTGTCTCCCTTGTGTCTCCTCCCCATCTCCCTCCCCTGTGTCTCTCACACCCATCTCCTTCCCCTGTGTCTCTTTCCCCCATCTCCCTCCCCTGTGTCTCTTCCCCCCTCCCTCCCCTGTGTCTCCTTCCCCTCATCTCCCTCGCCTGTGTCTCCTTTTCTCTCTCTCCCTCCCCTGAGTTTCATACCCCATTGTCCTCCCTTGTGTCTCTTTCCCTATTCCTCCCTCCCCTGTGTCTCTTCCCCCTCTCCTCCCCCTGTGTCTCCTTCTCCCCATCTCCCTCCCCTGTGTCTCATTTCCCCCTCTCTCCCTCACTGTGTCTCTTCCCCTCCCTCCCCTTTGTTTCTGTCCTCCCTTTCCCTCCCCTGTGTCTCTCCCCCTCTCTCTCCTGTGTCTCTTTCCCTCCTCTCCCTCCCCTGTGTCTCTTTCCCCCCTCTCCCTCCTCTGTGTCTCTTCCCCCTTTCCTTCCCCTGTGTCTCTCCCCTCTCTTCCCCCCTCTCCCTCCCGTGTCTCCTTCCCCCTTTCCCTCCCCTGTGTCTCCTTCCCCTACTCTCTCTCTCTCCCCCCTGTTTCTCCTTCCCCCTCTCCCTCCCCTGTGTCTCCTTGCCCCCCTCTTCCTCCCCTGTGTCTCCTTCCACCCATCTCCCTCACCTTTCACCGCGCATTGTGGTGAGTATTGCAAATTGCAATTACGACAACTACATATGTGAAAGGCACTGTTATTTGGGTCAATCTTGAGGCTTCTAAAATAATTTTAAGAATAAAGGCTTCTGAAAGCAAAGTTACTGCAGTCCTTAGTTAATTCTTTAGTTCATCAAGCTGGTAGCTGAAGCTCTTGATTCCCTCTGTGCATCCAATGTTAGCATTGGCATTACCAAGGGTACATAATAGTAGCACTGTGGTAATATGTCTATGTGTTTCACCCACAATAGGACCTCTTCAGGAAAGCAGCTCAGTTTTCATTCTTCCAAAACAAAAGCTTATTTCCCTGGTGATTACACCCAAGATGCTATAAATCTGAAAATCTTTATTATAGGATTTTTTTTTTACATGGAGTATGGCGCCATTAAAAACGTATTATTTACTATAAGAGCACAAACTGGAGCTTTTTGCATAGAATTTCTAAAAAGAAATTGATGTTTATAGTATTTATCAGACGCAACCAGGAGGATTTTTTCAGAAATTCTAAGGAAAAAGCTCTAGTTTGTGCTCTTATTGTAAATAATACGTTTTTCAGACTTACAGTTCTCATTCGTGGCTATTTCTAACTGTTGCGCCCACTGTTGAGTGCGTCATTTCAGACTTTCACACCTACCGTTGACAGTTTCCATTACATTTTACTGTCGAAGACTAAGATCATTTGGGAACCTAGATAATATCTTCTCAGTAAGTTAAGTGAATATACTGCCTGAGTGAATGTCTTTTTAAAGATATATTTTCATGGGAAATGCAAAGCAGAACTGTATTTATACTTTAAAAGTCAAAAATTATTAGATCAACCTTTACATTTTTGTCTTGCTGATGTTTATTAAAATGCCCCTGGGAATATAGAAATGTACATGTCTCATTTATTACAATAATAATCTACACACTAAATATAACCTTTAATGCATGGTTCTATTAACAGATTAGTGTTGGTGATAAATGTTTAATAGGTTTGAATAACCCAATGTGAAAAATGTATTTGTTCAGGACTTTATATGGTTATTTATATAACTTATTTAGATTATGTGCCTCTGGAAATGTAGATACTCCCTACTGTAATAGTGACTCATTGGATAATAAAAGGACTACTGTAGTCCTACATCTAAAATAATCCTATTTTGAACTACGGTTGAAAATAGGCAACATGTTTTAGATTATAAAAAATATGGATTATGAATACAATTATAATGCTGTGAAAACTGCCATATTCATACCTCGAAATATTTCAAATGACCAAAGATGGATGCTTATATTTTTAAAAAATGAAGTTTTGTCCGGGCCGGTCGGTGGTCTGGCTCCCCTTCTGTCACCATTGTTGTCAGTCAAATCCTTCCCGGAATTTGGGACGGAGTTTAGTCCCACCTCTAGACAGTGGTGGCTAGGCAGTCCACTGGAAAGAGCAGGAATCTGGTTTTCAGACGATGCTCTACTATCCCATACCTCACTTATTACCAAATACTACATACCAGAGAGTGAACTCTGGAATTACAGAAAAATTAGACACTGGATATCCTCACTAGCCCAGGTATATGGGACTCCAAAACATTCCTGGTGGTCGACTATATGTGCAAAACTGCCCACTATCAAAGGCCTCCTTGGGTCTATATACTCATTTCTGAATGATTCTTAGAACATACAGAAACCAAAATATATGCTGCAACGGGAGAAAGACCTAGGTAGGGAGCTAGATAGAGCAACTTGGAGAGAAATTTGCACCAATCTAACAAAAGGATCATACACATATAGCTTACTGGAGACCTCAGTCAAAGTGTTGCATAGGACCTACTATACTCCATATCTGATGTCCAGACTTAATAATAGTCTTAGCGAGGACTGCTTTATAGGATGCAAACTCAGGGGAGACTTTCTGCATATATGGTGGACGTGCAAGGTAGTACAAAAAGTATGGAGGGAGATGACTGACCTATTCTCGCAGGTGACAGGGACTAGGCTGGGGCCGGAGATGGAGATTTGTCTTCTGGGGGTTCATGGGCCCAGTCTCTCAAAAGAACAAAACAAACTATGGCAATTCATGGCTCTCGCCACCAAAAGTGGCATAGCAAAAAACTGGAAAGTGGTAACACTGACCACCAAAGAGTTCATTTTAAAAACAAATTATGTTATGATAAATGAGAGACTGTCCCATGTCCTACAGAACACGATCCCCCTATTTCAGAATATCTGGACTCCGTGACTGGCCTCAGCCTACAGCATTAAGATGGGAACGTGACTGGGACGGAGGGGACCGAGGCTCTTGCTCGGGGATGGCGGTCGGGGGGAGCCCGGAAGACCACTTATACCTAAGAATCCCAGCCAATGTGGGTTTGGAGGAGTACACCAGGTAAACACTACCCTTTTCCCTTCCCTGTTTTTCCTTTTTTTTTTTTTTTTCTTTTCTTTTCTTTATGCCTTTTTTTTCCTCACCCCGTTAAATTGACATAGTTGATGTTTATATTATCCGGTTTATATGTTCTTGCCCCCTGACAAGAAATAGACAATACATTTTTTTTTTTAAATGCCATGTTTGAAAACATAGAGGGATAGACAAGGCATAATATAATAATGTTACAACAGCTCAGCCAGAAAACTAGAAAAATGCAGACAGTCTCTTGGTTAAGATGTTGGGGAATCGTGTAACTGTATGATATAACTGTCTTGTTGTTCTGTTTTTTATCCTTGTACTAAATGCAATGTGATATTGTTACCGTGTCTTCAACAATAAAAAAGAATGTATTAAAAAAAAATGAAGTTTTGTTAGGTGGTGTTCCCACTGTTCTCTTTGGTGTGTAAATTAAGCTCATACACAAACTTAATATATATACAGTGCTTCCTACAGATATATATTCTGTAGAACGGTCACTCTAGGCCAGTGGTTCGCAAACATTTTGATCTGGGAACCACGTGGGTATGTTCCACTGCATGAGAAACACTACATTTCTTCTAGTTCTTCACTGGCTTCTATAGAGAACATTTTAATTACTAATATGTTTGTTAATAATCTATCAATAACTTATTAAAGCGCTAGTCTTGCCTCTTCCCTCCAAGTTCCTCAAGAACGACAGAAAAGACCTTAGGGAATCAGGCTTCTATATTTTAAGAAAATAATGACAATAATCTCTATACAAGAGAAACTCCATGACTCCATAAGATTACTTTTAAAATAGTGCTTCTCACATATTTCTTATTAATACAAAATGTTAAGTAGTTATCAATATAATTCAATACAATGTCCAAACTTTGAATTCAAAGGCAATTCAGATCCAAAAATCATTATGGTTAAGAAGAAGTTTCTCACAATAACTTACAGTTGAGGTTGATGACAAAAAAGGACAGCTCTTTGCAGAAATAATTGGGTATGTCAGTACTTGTTATGTTCCTTTCTTCTGATGAAGCTACGATAGAACAATGAAACGCGTAAGAACACTCCAACTGTACTGCAGTCTACTCTCAAGAAGAACCTTCCAGTGGAATTGTTACCAAACTATCTTCCACCACACAGACCTCAGCAGAGATATATCTTCTCCAGCATTGAGCTTTACACCCCGCAGAGACTATTTTGGAAATGGGTTATCTTATAAATGTCTCATCTACACCTCTTTTTAAGAGAACAACAAATGTGAATGTAAACTCTTCATTAAAAAAAAAATGACTATTTTTTGTTCAACCCCCCACACCCCCTTGCTTCTCCTTTATTTTTCCTAGACTTTGAAAGAAAACTATAGGAGAAAGTAAGACATGGTCAATTGGGTTCCCTGGTGGCCCAGTGGTAAGGATGCAGGTGCTTCAACACAGCATCCTGGGTTTAAAACCAGGGAACCAAGAGGTCATACTGGTCAGTACTTGGAGGGAGACTACCTGGGAATACCAGGAGCTGTATGCTGTGGCCCACTGGAGAAAGAACTGGCAACCCACTCCAGTATCTCTGCCATGAAAACCAAGTGGATCAGCATGGTGTGTTGTCCATGAGGTCACAGAGAATCAGAAACGACTAAACCACACCATTTTTTACAAGACATGGTCATGACTAGAAAACAGAGTTTTCCCTAAAATGACCACTTTAGTGGTCTTATTAAGGGCTCTCTAAAGAATAGTTAGATGGGTTTTTTACTGTGCTTTTAAATTATTAATTGCGATTTATAACTATGTCCCCTGGCTATACAAACTCCATCACGCTTCACCCTCTGAATAAAGTATTGTGTCTGGAGTGGAGCCACCCAGGGTAAAGAGCTATCTAAATTGTCATACCACAACTGCAGTATGATAGAGAGTGATGACTACATAGTGTGTTTGTACATGGCTAGCAGCTTGGGCTACACTGCTCCCTGCTACTACTGTGTGTTTTAGAGAGTTGCTTTGAATTTAGCACTTCCCCCTGGGAGGGTTCACCATATTTCATTCATGGGATGGAGAGATACAGATCTTATTCAGCCTGGAGATCATTGCAGAAAAGTCAGTAATTGATCAAAAGCACAGTAAAAGTATAATAAAGTGGGTTTTTTTTTCTTATCAAGCCATACCGACCGCCGGTGTAAACAGTACAGTGCACTGGGGGCCAGGGGGGAGAGAGACAAAGGGGTTATTGGGGGCACAGAGGGGACTTTGGGAGAGGGGTTACTGTGAACAGAGGGGAGAAGAGCAGGGGGAGAGGGACAAAGGGGTGACTGGTGGCACAGAGGAGAGTTGGGAAGAGGGGTTACTGGGGACAGAGGGGGAGAAGGATGAGGAGAGGGACAGAGGGGTTACTGAGGACAAAGGGCGAGAATCGCTGGGGAGAGGGACAAAGGGGTGACTGGGGGCACAGAGGAGAGTTGGGAAGAGGGGTTACTGGGGACAGAGGGGGAGAAGTATGAGGGAGAGGAACAAAGAGGAAGGGATGACTGGGGGCACAGAGGGGTTACTGCCTGGGGACATAGGGGATACTGGGGAGAAGGACAGGGGGAGGGACATAAGTGAGAGGGGAGACTGGGGACACATGGGAGAAGGACAGGGGAGAGAAGGACAAAGGGTGACTTGGGGCACAGAGAGGACTTGGGGTAAAGGGTTACTGGCGCAGAGGGGAGAAGGGCAGGTGAGATGGGGTAAGGGGTGACTGGGGGCACAGAGGGGTTACTGCCTGGGGACATAGGGGATACTGGGGAGAAGGACAGGGAGAGGGACACAAGTGAGAGGGGAGACTGGGGACACATGGGAGAAGGACAGGGGAGAGAAGGACAAAGGGGTGACTTGGGGCACAGAGAGGACTTGGGGTGAAGGGTTACTGGCGCAGAGGGGAGAAGGGCAGGGGAGATGGGCTAAGGGGTGACTGGGGGTACAGAGGGGTTTGGTGGGTAGAGGGGAGAAGGGCTGTGGGAGAGGAACAAAGGTGAGAGTGTAGACTGGTGAAACATAGGAGACTGGGGACATGGGGTGCAGGGAAGAGGGAAGACTGGGGACACAGAGGGTACTTGGGGAGAAGGGTTACTTGGGACACATAGGGGACTTGGGGAGAAGGGGCACGGGGGAGACAGGAGAGGGGACACAAATATGAGAAGGGGGACTGGGGACAAGGAGTAAAGGGGCAGAGAGGGGAAGTCCTGGAGGGACACAGGCAAGAATAGAGACTGTATATATAATAATATAAAATAGGTTAGCACCGGGACACTGGTGAGAGGGGAGACTGAGGAGGGGCCAGGTTGATAGGGTGGCAGGGGCAAATTTAAAAACAAATACAAAATTATACATATATCTATATCTAAATGCTGTAGATAGATAGATAGATAGATAGATAGATAGATAGATAGATAGATAGATAGATAGATAGAAAAAATTTTCTCTGAAAGAGGGATTTTTGGGAAGTAGATGGTGCTGTTTTCTGTTGGTGAATTCATGCAGTTAGAGAAGATTTTGAATTGAGGTATAAGGTTCACATGCACACAATGTAAATGTGGCATCTAAAGCCTCTAGTGCTTTCATTTTGTTTAATGGAGTACTCAGAAATAAGTAGCACACATAATCTGGTCAGAAAAGAAAATGGAACCCCACAATAAAGAATAACTATATATTTCAGTTATTTGCTTTCTAAAAAAAAATGTGCCCATTACCAAGTTATTCAAGATACCATATAGAAAAAAATGACCTCTGTGGCCCTTTAATGAATCAATGTCAGACAGAGATTTCCCATGAGTTATTTTTCCCTTTGTGGATGCACTTGATACCTTTTCAATGTTGGGCAAATTACTCTGGAACTAATAGAATTACATACCCCACACAATTCCATCAAATTATATTATCTGTAACCCCCTCTTTAAGAGGCCACTTTAGCTTGGCAAAACTTATATATGTGCAGTATGTACGGTAACTAACAATTTTAGCAGCTCTACAAGTCATGAGCATAAAATTATTTTTAGAGATGATCTTATAGAACTAATGTAGTTCTTTACTTAAAAAAAGGTTTTAAAATGGGCAAAATGGGTATATAATGGAACTATAGAACATAGATGATTTAGAGAAATAATTGTCCTTTCTAGTGCTTAATAATACATCTGAATACTTTAGTTCTTTTAGGGCAAAATTAATAATATAAACATATCAATATTTGAAACAGCGACAAAATATAACCAATTAAAATAAAAAACAATGTTCCAAATAACCCTTTGTTTATCCTTAAAATAATGAAATAATAAGACTGTTATCTAATAAATAGGATATTTATTATATTATTTGGTGCAAAAGTTGCAATCTAAAGTCTGGTAGTTACCTTTAATTGCCTTTTAGTAATGGTGTGAATTGATGAGCAAGGAGTTAAGTTACATCAGATGGTAATCCTTCCTGTTTTCTTGCCTATATGGATCCAATCTAATCCCATACAGCTAAAACCAAGCTAAAGATCTTAACACATGAAGCTGAAATAAATTGTAGTCCTATCCTCTTATGGTAGCGCACCAAAAGACAGCAGCAGTGGCGGTGAGCATTCGCTAGATTGCGCTGCCGATATGCCAGTGGCATATCATAGAGTCAAGGCTTACGTAAACTGTTAGGGTTAGGGTGAGGGTTAGGGTGAGGGTTAGTTAAAGGGTTAGGCTAACATTATAAGCTTAGAACTTCTCTCACATATTAGCAGCGCTGCAAAATATCGTCAGCGCCATCAAGCAGTTGGGGGCCGCATTGCTGCGGCGGACCTGTCCCGACACCATAACAGGATAGATCCTAAATTGTAACTGTTTATAATCAGTCACCCAATAATCCACTGTTATACTATTGTAACATAAGGGTACCAATCATTATATAGGGAGGCACATATACACACTGTTGTAATTCCTACACTGTTCACCTGATTTGGATGTAAATACCCTCAAATTAAAGCTGAAAGTCTGCAGTTAAAGCACATCTTGTTTGTTTCATTTCAAATCCATTGTGGTGGTGTATAGAGCCAAAAAGATTAGAATTGTGTCGATGTCCCAATATTTATGGACCTGACTGTATATTCTGTAATCTTTAAAACATAATCTTTTAAAAGCATAATGAAAAAAATGGATTCTTGGTCCCTTTAAATTTAAAACACATAGAGAGATTTGTGGTAGTGAAAATGTTGATGAGGAATGGTATAATATTATAAAACTTAAATATATAGTCTTAAATAACCTCTAATCATATACAGCTGTTGCAAATTTTTAGTTTATATCTGTAAATAATATTAATATTTTCCAAGTAGCAAAATACCTTGCTGTCCCATTCAATAAAATGAGCCATAAAGGACTAGCTCACTATGCAGCACAACTGGAAAAAAAGAAACTAAACTAAAGTCAATTCACTAAGATTCATGAAGAGTATTGGAAGAAATTCGCTGAGAATGACAGTGACAGACCCCTTCATGATATTCATTAACATTATTCTAATAAGTCCATGATGCATTCACTAAATCACCACCTACTTTTCTATTACGCATTAGTAGTGACCGAAATGTGTAATAAAAAATAGTGATTGGGAAATTAAGATTTTCATTAGCGTGTAACACTAATTAAAAAATGAATAGAGATAAGGAAAATAAAAAAGTTTATTTTAATTACATGATGCAGAATGTATTAATTAGCAGGAAACTTTACATGAAAAAGGAGCTTAACTTTGGAGTAAATAAAGCATAATGACAAATGCAGCTGCCAAGGTGAGCCAAAAATAGGTCATCACCAATTAGCATTATGTGTCAGCTATAAAAAAAGGTCTGACAATTAACAATTTCATATGTGAGATTTCAAAGCAACATGAGGCAACTGGGTTTCCATAGCCTAACTGCATCAATGGGAAAAACTTAAAAAATATATAGCAGCATATGACAAACATGGCATGGGCACGGGATATATGCTGAATGCCAAAAAAGTGCATCCTCAAAAATAACTACAGAAAAACTGTACATCGTGGGCTTCACAAAACTGGAATTTATGGCAGGGCTTCCATTTGGAAACTGCATATATCCAATTCAATACACAAAGATGTATCCCGGGTGTAAAGAGCACCAAACCTAGGCCCTGAGCAATGGAAAAATGGGATATGGTCTGATGAGACATCAATCACCCTATTCCCTACATCTGGACAGAATTACTTTTGCCAATGCATGCCTTCAATCCACAGTTTTTGTTGCCAGCTGTTAAACATGGCAGGGAACAATAATGGTCTGTGCAGCCATCTCATGGGAGTCATTAGATCCAATGATGTCTCTTCATTGTCTTATAACATCCAAAGAATATGAGTATATATTACAGGACTAGGTACACCCTGTGATTCAAAACGTTTGTCTTGTGATGTTCCCATATTCCGGGATCTTAATTGCCCACACTGCTAAACAAATGTATGAACACCAGGTCATAGTCAAACAACTTTCATGGCGTTTCCAATCACCAGATCTAACATCATTAAAACTCTCTGCGATGTTCTAAAGCTTAGAGTGTGAAGTACATTTCTTCCTCTTCATCCATCATAGAATTGGAGTCTTTTCTTTCTGAAAACTGGTCCAATATCCCAATACACACAGCATATATATATATATATATATATATATATATATATATATATATGTGGCACGGCTTTTGGGTGAAGCACACTTCTGAGACATCATGTACACGCAAAAAAATACCTGAGAAATGAGCGCACCCACACCAGCGCAAACTCACCCTCTTTCTCCAGCTATCCAACTCGTCTCCCCATGCGCCAGAAGGGTGGCATGACTAATTACCCCCTCACCCCCCCAGTATTCACCTGCATCTCCCAGCCTGCATCTGCCATCAGCCAGGCTGCATTTCACATCTAACCCAGGAAATATATAATTTAAAGAGACAGTTACTTACAGACTAGGGTAAGCCGATTTATAATTAAGTAACTGTCACTTTAAATTATATATTTCCTGGGTTAGATGTGAAATGTAGGCTGGCTGATGGCAGATGCTGATAGCAGATGCAGGATCAGAACACAATAGTCTAAGTTGGTGAAGTGAAATGAGAAAAATATATACATAAAACTATTTTGTAGAAATAGAAGACAGAAAATTGGCATGTGCGCATGTATTCACCCCCCTTGTTATGAAGCCCATAAAAAGCTCTGGTGCAACCAATTACCTTCAGAAATCACTTAATTAGGCAAATGATGTCCACTTGTGTGCAATCTAAGTGTCACATGATCTGTCATTACTTATACACACCTTTTTTGAAAGGCCCCAGAGGCTGCAACACCTAAGCAAGAGGCACCACTAACCAAACACTGCCATGAAGACCAAGGAACTCTCCAAACAAGTAAGGGACAATGTTGTTGAGAAGTACAAGTCAGGGTTAGGTTATAAAAAAATATCCAAATCTTTGATGACCAAATGGGAAGAATATGGCACAATAGCAAACCGGCCAAGAGACGGCAGCTCACCAAAACTCAGGGACTGGGCAAAGAGGGTATTAATCAGGGAGACAGCACAGAGACCTAAGGTAACCCTGGAGGAGCTGCAGAGTTCCCCAGCAGAGACTGGAGTATCTGCACATAGGACGACAATAAGCTGTACGCTCCATAGAATTTGGCTTTATGGCAGAGTGGCCAGAAGAAAGCCATTACTTTCAGCAAAAAACAGAATTTTGAGGTTGCGAAAAGGCATGTGGGAGACTCCCAAAATGTATGGAGGAAGGTGCTCTGGTCTGATGAGACTAAAATTTTACTTTTCGGCCATCAAAGAAAACACTATGTCTGGTGCAAACCCAAAACATCACATCACCCAAAGAACACCATCCTCACAGTGAAACATGGTGGTGGCAGCATCATGCTGTGTGGATGTTTTTCAGCAGCCGGGGATTGGGAAACTGTTTAGAGTTGAGGGAAAGATGGATGGTGCCAAATACAGGGATATTCTTGAGCAAAACCTGTACCACTCTGTGAGTGATTTGAGGCTAGGACGGAGGTTCACCTTCCAGCAGGACAATGACCCCAAACACACTGCTAAAGCAACACTTGAGTGGTTTAAGGGGAAACATGTAAATGTGTTGGAATGGCCTAGTCAAAGCCCAGACTTCAATCCAATAGAAAATCTGTAGTCAGACTTGAAGATTGATGTTCACAAGCACAAACCATCCAATTTGAAGGAGCTGGAGCAGTTTTGCAAGGAGGAATGGGCAAAAATCCCAGTGGTAAAATGTGGCAAGTTCATAGAGACTTACCCAAAGCGACTTGGAGCTGTGATTGCCGCAAAAGTTGGCTCTACAAAGTATTGACTTTAGGGGGGTGAATAGTTATGCACATTTTCTGTTATTTTGTCCTATTTGTTGTTTGATTCACAATTTAAAAAAAAAAACATCTTCAAATGTGTGGGCATGTTTTGTAAATTAAATGATGCAAATCCTCAAACAATCCATGTTAATTCCAGGATGTGAAAAATGCCAAGGGGGGTGAATACTTTTGCAAGGCACTGTGTATATATATATATATATATATATATATATATATATATGTATATATATATTGTGAAAGGCTAACAACCTATTAATGATGATGAAAGAAGAGAGTGCAAAAGATGGCCTGCTGCTCACCAGTTCCTGGAAAAGAGATGGGGAATAAGTGAAGGCAGTGACAGATTTTATTTTCCTGGGATCTCTTCAGATTGTGGCTGCAACCATGAAAATAAAAGATGTTTTCTTCTGGGGAGGAAAGGTATGGCAAGTGTGCACAAATCAGTAAAAAATAAAGAAACATGCAGATGTAAGAGCTGGACCACAAAGGCTGAGTGCCGTAGAATTGATGCCTTTGAATTGTGGTGTTGGAAAAAACTTCTTAGAGTCCCTTAGACTGTAAGAACATCCAATCAATACTACAGGAAATCAAGCCGAACTGTCCACTGGAAGGTTTGATCATGAGGCTGGAGCTCAAATATTTTGGCCAAATCATGATAAGTCAGGATTCCCTAGAGAAGACTCTGATGCTGTGACAAATTGGAGGTCCATAGGGTGATGGAGAGTCGAACATGACTGAACGACTAAACAACAACAATATATGTAGCCAAAACATTGATCTATTTGACCTTTTATTAGTTCTTAAAAATGAACAATTTTCTCTATTCCCGAAGCTGCTTATAAATAGTTATTATTGTCCTTCCCTATTCTCCAGCTCTGATATTGTTTTAAAACTTAGTATGTTCTAAAACATTTCACCCTGTAGTATCTATGGCCCTACATGTGAATCAATCAATATGTACATTAAGGCTTCCATTGGGTTAAGTCACTTTTAAGACACTTTTTCACCTTCAGTCACCAAAACATGTATTTCAAAGAACTACCGTAATCTTTACTGCCCCTCTGACGAATAGAGGATATAGGACATTGTATTTGTGTCTTTACAATATAACTTTTAGTGACTAAATCACTAAATGATAAAGGTTTTTTTTTTGCCATCACTTCACAGCCCCTGCACTTAAAGGGTCCTGGGACTGGGTTTCCAAAAATACATTCAGCACAATAAATCCTGTCAACTGTATGTATGAAAAATGTATTACGTATATAATAGAACAAAGTACCAGATGCAAAAGTAAAACAAATTAATATACATGAAGTGTAGTCACTGCCAAATTTTAGCGTGGTCATTCAAAATAGAAAGGAAAAGCTGGAATGAAGAGAAAAAGGACAAGCTGGAACGCTTTGTTATAAGAACAGAAATGTTTAAGACAGGGGTACATCCAGGACTGTGCAATAAGAGTAAAACTAAATTCCCATTGTAACGGTCCAACTTTCCAAATGTTTCGGTATTCAAGATCTGCGAAAACATCTTTTCAATTTATTGAGATCGGAGCGTTTCAAGGCTACACCAGGAATTGCAGCACTTTTTGCCCAGTATATGCTAATAAAGCTGTGCAGTCAATAAGGAGCCACAGAGGTTAGTTGAAGGCTATGACTCAAATGAAATAAAGATTGAATTAATCTTAGCCTAAAGGTAGCGGGAAAATCAGCTAATTTCAGTGCTACTTTTCTCATAAAAGATCAACTTTTCTATTCACCATGGACATTGGATTCCGAGCTCAAAGACAGGGACCTCCTTCCTTTGCTAAATGTTAATCTGTATTTATCTTTGTCTGAACTTAATTTATGTACAGCGCTACGGAATATGTTGGCGCGTTATAAATAAACTATAATAATAATAATAATAATCACATGCACAATTTTGTACATAGGTACAGTGATTACTAACAGCGTCACACCAGGAAGGGATAGCACCAGGCTCAATAACCAATCACCACTGTGTGAGGGACCATAAAAAGCTGAATGTTGATCTGAGAATACATATACATAATGAATGTCTCTGTGGTACGGTAACCTCAAGTGGTTTCTTTTCTAAAGTGGCGCTTTGTGGGGAAATAGTTCCTCTATAGTGAATGTGATAGGTACCTATGGAGCCAAAAAAGTATTTTTACAGATATTTTTCTGATACAGTTTAAATGGTGAATTGCATTCAGGGCATGAAAAAAAGAAATTCGGTAAGTATGATGGTTCACATGTTCACACTGCTCCATAAGGAGATGTTTTTTTCTGTTACTCTTGTTGGCTAGGACCAAAGATTCTTTTCAAAGATTCTATTTAAATAATCTTCGAAAACTAAGATTTTCTCTGAAAATGCTATAATTTTTATGATTTACATAGCTGTTATGTTGGTTATTTACTTCATACTTAACAAACCTAAAGTCTCCTAAACCACAGTGGTCCTTTAATGCAGTGGTTCTAACATCCAGTGCAGGTCCCAGATACCTTATCCACCGGTCCTGTGGGATGAAGAGAGTCTAAACTTTATTCACACCATTACCATTAGTCACAATTATAGATGGATGATAGAGCTTATAGGTGTTAACCTGTACTTTATTCAAATCAGTGCAAAGCTGAATGTAAACTCATAAAGTCACATGAGGTGTCACCTAAACCAAAAAGGTAATGCAGATAAGAACTAAAATCCTGCCAATTTCATCGGGTAAACAGAATGGGAGAACTCAAATCATATGATCTGAACGAGAGACACTTTTCTTGTAGCATTAACCTCACTATCATAGACGGACAACTTGGTTTACTGTGGTACAACTACTAGTACAAGTCTCTCTTCACTGTCCAATACACCTGTCCTTGCAGAGCATAATTATAATGTATTATCTATCTCTTCTTAGCCTTTTTCCTTTTCATACTAGCCTCTTCCTAACTCGTAAAAGATATGAAAAAAGTACCTAGTGGAATTTTTTTTTTACTGAAAATGTAACCATTTTGGTCTTAGTTTAATGGGAAAGCACAATGCTTTGGCAGACTTGATACTCATCAATGTTTTCATAACATTATTGATCTTCTGGTATAAGCCACTTTGAACTTTTATACAGAAAAACATATATATATATATTTCCTGTATTTCAAATGTTTGGTAAGAAACAGGCAGTGATTATCAGAAAAATATGTGTTATATAGATATGTTCAGTGAACTTACAAAGTTATAGGCAGGAATGTAAAATCCAGCTTTGCACATCCACAGGGAGATTACATCACCAAGTACACAGAGGAGAGGCAGACAGGTACAGGGTTTGACCTTTCAAACAAAGTACTTGCTGCAGGATGAATCACATGGTTGGGTGGGGTCTGAGGTCACAGCTGAATCAGAGCGCAAGGATATATTTATAGAGAGAGTACATATCCCTGGCTGCTTTGCAACACAGGAACCCCAGAGTATGATACAAATGTATTAGCTAACCTCTGTTTTCTCCTGATTGGCCAAAATGAATTTAGAATTTTATGCTAATCTTATCTTTTCAGGGGTGTCAACTGACAAAAGCTTCAGCCTCCAAACTGAAGGGATTTAATATATTTGGAAATATATTAAACGTGAAATAAAGTATTGTATTGTGGCAATGTGCCAGCTTGAGAATGTTGTGTCTGTAATCCTCATGTCACCCAGTGTGTTCCCCATCATTTACCATGCTTCACAGTGCTGTCTTGAATTTATATTTGCATTTACAGTGCTCCGAGTTTGCGGCCTTGAACCACGAGTTAGGGGCTTACGGACACGAATAACGAATCACGGGCTTGGAGGTCAATCAAGGCCGTAGGTCTTACTGTCAAATCGTAGTACTTCATAAGCAAATAAAAAAGCCATCCTGTACTTTTATTAAAAGAGAAAGTGATGTTAGGTCTTAGAATTAATAGCACAACATTCTCAAACTCGCAAATCGGCAAAAATAACTATTTTATTGCATGTTAAATTCCCGTCAACCTCCAAGCCCGGTGGTTGGATTCAAAAGTCCTACAGGCTCGGAAGATGAATGAACTACAGATGGACTACAGAGAGAAAAGGGTCCAGCTAATTAGATGACTTATTTTTTACACAGTATATTTATTTGTTTTATACAGTTCACATATAAACATTGAATAATTTCATAAGTAAATTAAAAAACTTTAATGACCTTTCCTATTATTGACCTGCCACTTAGGATTTTGTACCTTTGCCCTAGGGTTGGGTTTAGAGTTGGATTTAGGGGTTAGGGTTAGATTTAGGGGTTATTGTTATCTCTACCTCACCACCTAGTGACCGTTGGCCACCACTGTTGGCAGGAAGAGAACAGGAAAGATCCAGGATTAGGATTTTGTTAGGGGTTAAGGTTAGGAGTTAGGGATCAATCCTATTATAGTTACAGCACAGGTCTGCCGAAGTGCAGCGACCAACTGCTAGATGCATGTGCCGATATTTTGCAGTGCTGCCAATATGTTAGAAGTTGTAATCTTAGAATGGTAGCCTAATCCCTGAACTAACCCTTACCCTAATCCTCACCCTTAAAGACTGTTTACCTAAGCTTTGACACTATGATATGGCACTGGAATATTGGCATCGCCATCTAGCGGTTGGTCACTGCACTGCAGCGGCGGACTGGTGCAATAACCATAGCCGGATATGACCTGAGTTAGGGTTAGGTTTAGGGTTATGGTTAGGGTGGGTGAAAGAAAGATAACAGGAAAAATCAAACTGTATTATTCTGTATATTAAGATGATGTACATATGGAAATTACAGCCATTGCACCATATTTGCATGTATGTTTCATATTTGTTATTTGCAATACTAGATAGCCTTTTATTTATAAATATTTTGTTATGGAAGCTTTCAGTGAGTGACAACAGATCTTTTTATTTTTTATTTTATTTTTTTAACATTGATTTTTATTAAAGACATAAGACACAGCATTGTACTTTACAATAAAAGTGTCAGATAAGTTATACTGTCTTCTTCAATAAAGCTTATAATTTAAGCTACTGTCTAGCAGCCTCATTAAATTGGGGCTACGTTGTAGAACGTAGCCTGTAACTCCAATTTTACGTTCTACGGCTATTAAATTAGTCCCGTAATGTTGCTTGCAGAGGATAGATCCATCACCAGGTCTCCTCCTCCTCGATCCACACCCCCAAGTCAAAGAGGTACTGAATGGGGAATCTAGCCAAGGGTCCCAGATTTTCTGGGAGTGGGGAATTCTATCTAAAATGCTATGGGTTAATCGCTCATATATGAGCAAATAATTTAACTTTCTAATTACGTCCTGAAAATTCAGTGTATTCCAGCTACTGGATATATGAGACTTGAGCGCAATAGTCATAAGCTGAAATAATTTGTTTTGAGAGGAAGTTAGGTTATCACTATGTATCCCCAGTAGGCAGGACTCCATCTTAGTTAGAATCACTGTCTCAAAGAGTTTGGCAGCAAGCTGGGTTAGTTCCCCCTTATACCTTGGTCTATTGGGCATAACCACCAAGGCCCTCATTCAATTGCAATTTGGCCAATTGAATATGGCTCTAAATAAGCATATAACATATATTTTTTAAAGAAGTTTTTAGTTAGTAAACATCTATCCTCAAGCAAGGTTTACACTAGCTAAAAACTTCTTTAAAAAAAATATGCTATGTGCTTATTTAGAGCCCTATTCAATTGGCCATATCGCAATTGAATGAGGCCCCAAGTGTGGATATGGTCCCCTATTGTTTGGCAGCGTCTGAAGCACAACAACAGACCTTTTAAGGACTTGTTAATACAATGATGGGTCCTATTCTGTTATGCTGGTGCAGCACAAGGCAGCAGCATTGTGGCAGTGAGCATCCACTAGATGGCGCTGCCGATATCCCGCTGCCATATTATAGAGTCAAGACTTAGGTAAACTGTTAAGGTGAGGGTTAGGGTTAGGGTGAGAGTTTGGATAAGGGTTAGGGCTAGGGTTAGTTCAAGAGTTAGGCTAACATTATAAGCTTAGAACTTCTCTCACATATCGCCAGCGCTGCAAAATATTGGTAGCGCCATCTAGTGGTTGGAGGCCGCACTGCAGTGGCGGACCTGTCCCGAAAATATAACAGGATAGATCCCAATGATATTTAAATCTGCAAATGAATACTTAGGTAGTTTGTTTGAATATTAAAACAGGGAATCTTCTATATCCCTTTAAACCATCCATATATAGCTGTTCTTAGCAGTTAGCTTAATCGGACATTGGAAAATCCTGGAAAGCAATATAATTGTATTATTCCATATTATTTATATTTTTTTACATGGTTAAAATTTCCAGGTTTTTTACAATCACTGAAACATAAATTATCGCTGATGACACGAAGTTGTGCAAGGTAATTAAATCAGATAATGATGTGCTTTCCCTCCAAAGGGATTTACATAAAATTGAGGAATGGGCATCTAAATGGCAGATGAGATTTAATATGAATAAATGTAAAGTTATGCATCTGGGAAGGAAAAATAGCCATGCTATTTATAATCTTAATGGATCAAATCTAGGTGTATCAGATATTGAAAGGGATTTGGGAGTGCTTGTGGACAACCACCTACGTAACAGTGCTCAAAGCCAAGCAGCAGCTGCAAAGGCAAATAAAATATTAGCATGTATTAAGAAGGGTATAGAAGCCAGGGAAGCAAATATAATTCTGCCACTATACAAATCTCTAGTACGCCCTCATTTGGAATATGGATTACAATTTTGGGCACCGCTTCATAAGAAGGAAATTTTAGAGCTGGAAAAGGTACAGAGAAGGGCAACAAAACTAATAAGGGGAATGGATGGGCAAAGTTATGAAGAAAGACTAACCAAATTAAACTTATTTTCTATAGAAAAAAGGCGTCTAAGAGGAGATATGATTACCTTATATAAATACATCCAGGGTCAGTATAAAGATTTGTCAGGGCAGCTTTTTTTGCCAAGAGGTTTTCAACTGACAAGAGGACATCCCTTGAGGTTAGAGGTAAAAAGATTCCACCTTAAAGAAAGAAAATGGTTCTTCACATTAAGGGTGGTTAATCTGTGGAATTCTCTACCAGAGGAGGTGGTGACAGCAGATTCGATAGATAACTTTAAAAGGGGACTGGATTTATTTCTAATTAAAAAGGGAATTCAGGGTTATCCTGGATAATTAGAGAGAGAGCGTATTGATCCAAGGAGAAATCCGATCGCCAGTATCTGGGGTCAGGAAGGAATTCATTTTTTTTTCCTTTGAGACAATTGGCTCAATTGTGTTTTTTTCTGTTTGCCTTCCTCTGGATTAATTAATAATTAAAAAATAAAATTAAAATTAAAAATACATAATTAAATAATTGATTAATAATTATTAACAACTAATTAATTAATAACTAATCCGCATATTGCAGATCAGAGGAGATCTTAAAAGGTCGAACTTGATGGAATGAAAGTATTTTTTCAACCTTAATTACTCTGTAACTATGTTACTATGTAAGTATCAGCCTTATTCAATTGCAATTCGGCAAATTGAATAGGGGTCTGTTTAAGCACACAGCATATTTTTTATACATACCGTAAGTTTTGAAGACCTCGCTTTTGGATAGAAGTTCACTAACTAAAAACTTCTGTAAAAAAAATATGCTGTTTGCTTAAATAGAGCCCTATTCAATTTGCTGGATCACAAATTAATAAGGCTGATATATATGTTTAGGGCTCTAAGGACCTGATCTATTTGGTGTAACATTTTAAGGATTGCTCATTAAATGTGACAATAATTGAGCATAAACTATATTCATTTAAGTAACTACTGGAAGAGACACTCAGGAGCAGATGCAAAACAACAAGCATAAAAACATTATTATATCTGAAAGGTTGAGACCGTTTCCAACCATTTCTGACATTGCACATTCCCAGCTGGATAGTGGATCTGCTTCAATTAATCCGACCTTTAAACCTGACCATTCCCACCCAAACTAACCCTAAGCAAATAAAGTGTGGGCAGTTATAACTGTACTATTGAGGAACATCTTAAAATCTTCTGGCATAAATAAGAAGCAATTTATTCAAAATTTTAAAGTGTTAACAGTGTTGTAGAATTTAAAACAATGGTCGCCAACATTTTATAAATATAGGGCCATTGTGATAATATTTGTCCTGTATAGTCTTTTTAGTGGCAGGAACAATGTTTTTTTCTCTACAAGGTGTGCGATTTCCATTAGTCCTACTAAAAGAATGGTAAATCGCTGCCATATCCTCATTGGGGAAACAGAAGATCGCCCCCTCAAGGCGCTGATCAGTAGAAACTAAAAATGGCTGCTTAGAGATTCCATGGCAGTAAATTTGCACATTAAAGTATTACAAAAGGTTATATTTTATTTATAAGACTACAGTGGTCCTATAAAGAGTGAAACTGACAAACTTTAGAGCAGGAGATTCAAAAGACGTCAGTATACAAGAAAGATCATTTACATTTTGGTCTATATGCTTTACAGTTTATGTTGTTACTCTGCTTAAAAGTACAGGAATCCATTTTGTGTTTGTTACCTCACATCCTGACAGCTGGATGATGGTGGTTTGTCTGTAGTTATCAGGATGAAGTAAAGATCTCCAGAAATATAAACAGCGCTCTCACACACAACTTCCACCAATGTATCATGAATCCTCTAATTAAAAACTAGCTGTATTCATTTTTCTGGCTTAACTATGCTCTTAGACTCGAGGTTTATATATCACATATAATAGTTGTCGTTATTGTGAATTGTCGGTATCGCTATGTTAAAAATTACGGGCTTGCTCATTCCGGGGCTCGCGATGAGCCCTGAAGGCTCTTATTGTGAGGCCCGTAAAGTAGAGGCGGGAGAGGCTCGCATTGAACACCGAAGGTGCTCATTTTGAGGCTCGCGATGAGCGCCGAATGTGCTCATTGCAAGGCATGAAAGTGGTGGGCCGCTCATCGCAAGGCCCGTAAAGTAGATGGTGGGAGAGGCTCTAAAGTAGATGGTGGACAGGCTCGCATTGAACGCCAAAGGTGCTCATAGCGAGGCATGAAAGTGGAGGGTTGGAGGGGGCCTGCGCCTTTGTTGCTCATCGCGAGCCCCACAATGAGCGGCAAATTACCTTTTGGGTTTAGTCTCCCTAAAGGTAATAGGGGACTCCAGACGTGGACCCCTTGCTCGCTGTGCCTTAGGGAGTTCAGCTGCACCTCACTGACGAGGCCCATAAAGGCCGAAACGCGTCTGGGGTTTGCTGTTTCTCCTGTTCAGGGTAGAATTGCCTGGTATTTCGGGGCTGGGTCACTCTTTTGAGTGGGACCAGACTGATATACTACAGGATATTTCTCCCTGTGAAGGGCACAAGTGAGCTAAAAGAGGTTGCTCTCAGAGTAGCTTATCATGGCTATAGAACTAACCTATTAAGGTTGGTTCGTTCTCTGATGAGCACCTCTGACTTTGTTGTCTTGTATATGCAAATTACCTTTTGGGTTTAGTCTCCCTAAAGGTAATAGGGGACTCCAGACGTGGACCCCTTGCTCACTGTGCCTTAGGGAGTTCAGCTGCACCTCACTGACGAGGCCCATAAAGGCCGAAACGCGTCTGGGGTTTGCTGTTTCTCCTGTTCAGGGTAGAATTGCCTGGTATTTCGGGGCTGGGTCACTCTTTTGAGTGGGACCAGACTGATATACTACAGGATATTTCTCCCTGTGAAGGGCACAAGTGAGCTAAAAGAGGTTGCTCTCAGAGTAGCTTATCATGGCTATAGAACTAACCTATTAAGGTTGGTTCATTCTCTGATGAGCACCTCTGACTTTGTTGTCTTGTATATGCAAATTACCTTTTGGGTTTAGTCTCCCTAAAGGTAATAGGGGACTCCAGACGTGGACCCCTTGCTGACTATGCCTTAGGGAGTTCAGCTGCACCTCACTGACGAGGCCCATAAAGGCCGAAACGCGTCTGGGGTTTGCTGTTTCTCCTGTTCAGGGTAGAATTGCCTGGTATTTCGGGGCTGGGTCACTGTTTTGAGTAGGACCAGACTGATATACTACAGGATATTTCTCCCTGTGAAGGGCACAAGTGAGCTAAAAGAGGTTGCTCTCAGAGTAGCTTATCATGGCTATAGAACTAACCTATTAAGGTTGGTTCGTTCTCTGATGAGCACCTCTGACTTTGTTGTCTTCCAATCAGGAGAAAGCAGAGGTTAGCTGAAACATTTGAATAAAACTCTGTGGTTCCTGTTTGTGCTGCAAATCAGCCTAGGATATGTAGTGTGGTCCATGTTAGAATGTGCTATGGCAGCAGCACAGAACACAGCAGAGAGAGGAAGCAGCAGGGAGGGTCATATTCCAGAAGTGACTTAGAGGCTGGCATCACTGCTCTCCTATTGGCTGAGAAATACACAGCTGGTGAATAATGGGTTACAATTGGGCCCTTAATGCTGCATGCTGATTGGGGGATCAGGTTCCTGTGTAGTCACCCCTGGGGACATCAACATAATCATTAGAGGGATTAATAAAAATAAAATATTTTAAGAAATGTGCTGCATATATAAATGATGCTTTTTACCTAAAAAATACAAAAATGTAATAATCCAGGAAATTTGGATATGCCTTTAAGAACCCTTCAGGATAATTATAAGCCATATTTCCTTTAATGCTTGCATCTGTGACATTTCCACCTGAGAGGCATATATGCATGTACTCCCACAAAGAAATGTAAACTGAATGTTTTCATTAGAATATATAGGAAATAACATACAATAAGTTATAATGTAGAGAACTCACAACCAAACATAGGTGCTAATATATGTTGTATGTGCCTTTAAATGTAAAATGTTATGGTTATTGAGAGTATAGTTAAAACCAGTGATTCATTTCACGTTTCTACTGCTGACTTTTCAAATGGCGCTGGCTCTCTCTAGTGGCTTTCTATGGTATTTTATAGCATTCTGAGTCATACTGTCCACTCTGGTAAAATTACTAAAATATGCTGAACACGTTTTGATAACTGTCCAGACCATGTCAGTTCTGCAGTTGTGCAAATAATTAAAATTACTATGTGTGTTGAACATCTCATATGGCTTAATCTACATACAGTAGAATAGTACATCACACATAGCCAGCACAAAAAAAATTAAGAGCTGTAAATGACTGTGTTTCTATTTACCAAATATAAGTGTATTGTCACACTTGCTGGCTTTCAGTTTAGCTCTGCTGCGCTTACGTATGTTGCATAAAATATCTCTTTTAAGAGGATTAAGTCAGCAGTTCCATAAAAGCAATGATCACCTATGACAACCTTCTCTCTACTACTACACTTTTGAATACTATTACACCGGACATTATACTTGTCAAGTTTGATATACACAGAAGAATCTGGACCCGTCCTTTGCACATAGAAGAAAATTGTGGCGTCATACATGCGCCGACAAATGCAAGCCCAACAACTGCCCGTTCTACAACTGTGCGCCGGACACAGGTAAGATGGGCTTAGGGGTGTTAGGGTTAGAAGAATAAGGTTTAGGGTTATGTTTAGGGGTCTTAGACCTCTAACCCTAAAACCCCTAAGCCTAACCCTAACCCTAAGACCCCTAAACCTAACCCTAACCCTTAGACCTCTAACCCTAAAACCCTAAGCCTAACCCTTACCCTAAGACCCCTAAGCCTAACCCTAACCCTTAGACCTCTAACCCTAAAACCCCTAAGCCTAACCCTAACCCTAAGACCCCTAAACCTAACCCTAACCCTTAGACCTCTAACCCTAAAACCCTAAGCCTAACCCTTACCCTAAGACCCCTAAGCCTAACCCTAACCCTTAGACCTCTAACCCTAAAACCCCTAAGCCTAACCCTAACCCTAAGGGTTAGGGTTAGGCTTAGGGGTCTTAGGGTTAGGGGGGTTCAGGGCGTTAGGCTACTCTAACACTGTAACCTTGCACGCTTTTAACGGCGCGCAATTGACATCCGCTTTACAACAGCATGTAACTATCCTGGGCGCAGAGGATGGAGTGTCCTGAAGAATATATACAACAGGTGTTGGAGTACTCTAGGTGATATCACATCCTAGTATAAATGTCCTGTAGGTAATATAGCAATGGAAAGACTTCCCCTTTCATTCATATGACTGACATTCTTAAAGGTATATGGCCGTTTCCATGTTTTTAACCTTTGAAATCTAACACACGTTGCTTAAATCAGAAACACACATTACATTGAGTTATTTTATACACACACCAGGAG
The DNA here is from genome assembly GCA_027410445.1 of Discoglossus pictus. Taxonomy (NCBI): domain Eukaryota; kingdom Metazoa; phylum Chordata; class Amphibia; order Anura; family Alytidae; genus Discoglossus; species Discoglossus pictus. The sequence continues at coordinate 35,814,145 of CM050166.1, read as the reverse complement.
GTGCCTACATAAGTATCTGATACTAACCAATAGAAACACTGCAGTCAAGTACGCTTTTTAAACCTATACTAACCTTCAAGTTGTAGCTGTCTCTGATTGGCAAAAATGAATCATGCATTCTGTGCTAATTTAGCTTGGGTTTTCAATGGCAATCTTTCTCAAAACTGCCAGAAAACTGAAGAAATGAATGTTTATTTTGGGATTTTTTTCATGCATAAAAATGTTTTCATACACTACTGATTCTCCTCTATCAGATACATTTCATAATCCATTATACTTCTATATACCTTTAACACAGAAGCTTTAAAATGTTTTGATTTTAACCCCTATGAAATCCTACAGCAATCAGATACTAAGCTTGGTCCGTCCACTTCTGCTTGTAATGTAATAGTTATTATACACCTTTTAATGAGATTTAAGAGATTTATTAGTAATTCAAAGAAAAAAATTAGCTCAATCACAAGCTAAAATTATCTGAGACTAAAAACACGCACAGAAAATATCCTTCCAGACATTGTATGCATATACATTGTAATAGTGTCTTCAACAAATGTTATGTATAGGCATGTATGCCAGTCTGATGATTTTAATGATATTAAGACCTTTAATGTAGAGGGGGTTAGAGATCCTAAATGTCTGCTCCCCCTCTGCCCAGAAACACTAAATTTTAATTAACACACTAGTGCAGAACATCTTGATATATCTTAACTCCTGTCACTATCTTTTAAACCCTTCCTACTTCTGGTTGCTTCCTTAGTCCTCCCTCCATTTGGTTGTCACCCCACCTCCTTAATCCACCTCCAGTCATCATCTCAACTCATCCTCCCTCCACTCATCATTTCTTCCTTCTCTGCACACCACTTTGTCCTCGCTACTACAATGTGCTCATCATTTCCTCCACTCACCACCTCCTTAGCTTTCACTCCCTAACTCCTCACCCCTGTCTTGAGACATTACATTATCTGATCTCCCTCCTCGTGCTCATCTTCTCGGATACTCACCCTCCTACTGTTGTATTCTATTTTCCTCCCATTGTCATCTAGACCCATCCTCGCATTGTTACTGTCATCTAGTCACTACCTGCCCTAGGTAACTATAATGTTTTATGCTGTAATACATCAGTTACTATTTGTGTGCCTCCCCCATGCTCCAGTTACTAGATATACTATCATCTTGCTGTTCACATATATGTGAGTTGTGTTGGCGTATGACAGGAATATATTATTGATCTTCTCTCCACTCACCACCTCCTTAGCTTTCACTCCCTAACTCCTCAACCCTGTCTTGAGACATTACATTATCTGATCTCCCTCCTCGTGCTCATCTTCTCTCATACTCACCCTCCTACTGTTGTATTGTATTTTCCTCCCACTGTCATCTAGACCCATCCTCGCATTGTTACTGTCATCTAGTCACTACCTGCCCTAGGTAACTATAATGTTTTATGCTGTAATACATCAGTTACTATTTGTGTGCCTCCCCCATGCTCCAGTTACTAGATATACTATCATCTTGCTGTTCACATATATGTGAGTTGTGTTGGCGTATGACAGGAATATATTATTGATCTTCTCTCCACTCACCACCTCCTTAGCTTTCACTCCCTAACTCCTCAACCCTGTCTTGAGACATTACATTATATGATCTCCCTCCTCGTGCTCATCTTCTCTCATACTCACCCTCCTACTGTTGTATTGTATTTTCCTCCCACTGTCATCTAGACACATCCTCACATTGTTACTGTCATCTAGTCACTACCTGCCCTAGGTAAATATAATGTTTTATGCTGCAATACATCAGTTAATATGTGTGTGCCTCCCCCATGCTCCAGTTACTAGATATACTATCATCTTGCTGTTCACACATATGTGAGTTGTGTTGGCGTGTGACAGGAATATATCATTGATCTTCCCTCCACTCACCACCTCCTTAGCTTTCACTCCCTAACTCCTCAACCCTGTCTTGAGACATTACATTAGTTTTTTTTAAGAGTATATTTTAAATATACAACTACAGTGACCCTTTAAAGGAAGACTGTAGCCATATATTTTATTTTATTTTATTAAAAATAGGTCGTATGTTTTTAGAATTAAAAAAAACACAATGGGATTATGGCAGTAATAACTGTCCTTGCATTCAGCAGTACTAAAGGGAAGTTCATTAGTATACGAGGACACATTTACCTCAAGAAGGAAAAACGGAGTAACAGAGAAGAAAACAAAATGAAATTCTGCAATAAAGAATACTTGCATATACAAGTTGCAAATTTTACAGGATGTGTTTAGTTTTTTTCTTTCTAATAACATTTTGCCCACTATGATGTTTAGTTAAACAAAAGACAATATAGGCCATTTGGGACCACAATGTTTTTTTTAAATAAGATAATTAGTGCTCCAGTGCTAAATTTTGCTTAAGAAATCTAATTTGGTCTTTATTTGGGGCATATAAATTCATAATTGAATAATTTTGATCATTAATTGATCCTATCAGATCAAAAATCTACCTTCTTGATACTGTTCAACAAACTCTTCAGATATTTTTAAACCTTTGTTAAAAAAGATACCCCTCAGTTTTTTTCCTATATGTAGCATTATAGTAGTTACATAGTTACATAGTAATTGAGGTAGAAAAAATACTTTTAGCCCATCAAGTTCAACCTTTTAAGATATCCTCTGATCAATATGCAGATTAGTTGTTAATTGATCCAGAGGAAGGCAAACAGAAAAAAAAAACAAGTGAAACTTTGCCAATTGACTTAAAAGGTAAAAAAAATAATTCCTTCCTGACCCCAGATACTGGCGATCGGGTTCATCCATGGATCAATACTCCCTCTCTAATTATCCAGGATATCCCTGATAACCCTTTTTATTTAAAAATATATCCAATCCCTTTTTAAAGTTATCTATTGAATCCGCTGTCACCACATCCCTTGGTAGAGAATTCCACAGATTAACCACCCTTACTGTGAAGAACCCTTTTCTTTCTTTAAGGTGGAATCTTTTTACTTCTAACCTCAAAGGATGTCCTATTGTCAGTTGAAAGCCTCTTGGCACAAAAAACTCCCTTGACAAATCTTTACACTTACCCTGGATGTATTTATATAAGGTAATCATATCTCCTCTTAGATGCCTTTTTTCTAGAGAAAATAAGTTTAATTTGGTTAGTTACTTTCTTCATAACTTAGCCCCTCCATTCCCCTTATTAGTTTTGTTGCCCTTCTCTGTACTTTTTCCAGTTCTAAAATGTCCTTTTTAGAAGTGGTGCCCAAAACTGTACTCCATATGCCAAATGAGGGCGTACTAGGGATTTGTATAGTGGTAGAATTATATTTGCTTTCCTGGCTTCTATACCCTTCTTAATACATGCTAATATTTTATTTGCCTTTTGTAGCTGCTGCTTGGCATTGAGCACTGTTACATAGGTGGTTGTCCACAAGCACTCCCAAATCTCTTTCAATATCTGATACACCTAGATTTGTTTCATTAAGTTTATAAATTGCATGGTTATTGTTCCTTCCCAGATGCATAACCTTATATTTATTCATATTAAATCTCATCTGCCTTTTAATTGCCCACTTCTCTAATGTATGCAAAACCCTTTGGAGGGAAAGTACATCATGTTCTGATTTAATTACCTTGCACAAATTCATGTCATCAGCAAAACTGTACTCCATATTTCAAATTAGGGCGTACTAGGGATAAGTCGTTAATAAATATGTTAAAAAGGAGAGGACCTAATACTGATCCCTGAGGAACCCCGCTTACAACATTAGTCCAATACGAGTATGTTCCATTTACAACAACCCTTTGCTTCTTATCTTTTAGCCAGCTCTCAATCCGTGAGCATATATTTACTGCAATTCCTGTATCCATTACTGTGCACAGTAGTCTACCATGTGGCACTGTATCAAAAGCCTTTAAAAAATCCAAATAGACTACATCCACTGCGTTGCCTTGATCCAAGTTCCTACTAACCTCCTCATAGAAATTATTTAGATTTGTTTGACATGGCCTATCCCTCATAAATCCATGTTGACTCCTACTTATAATCCTGTTTGAATAAACATATTCTTGTATATTATCCCTTATTAACCCTTCTAAAAGCTTTCCCACTACAGAAACGAGGCTTACAGGTCTATAATTCCCCGGATTTGTTCTTGCTCCCTTCTTAAATATAGATATCACCTCTGCTTTTCTCCAGTCATCTGGTATAGACCCTATGTTGAGTGAATCTTGAAAAATTAGATATAATAGTTTGGCTATTACAGAACCCAATTCCCTTAGTACCCTTGGATGTATCCCATTAGGACCTGGAGCTTTATTAACATTTATTTTTTCTAACCTCTTTTGGATTTCTTCCTGTGTTAACCAATTTTTAGTGATGGTAGTGTAGCACCATTATGTTGCCGTGTCCCAACCACTGGAACTTCCATTGTATATACCGAAGAAAAGAACCTATTTAGCTCATCTGCCTTTTCCTGGTCACTAATTGTCGGATGGCCTGTGTCACATTGTAATGCTCCTATAGCTTCCTTCCTGGCCTTCTTCCCATTTATATATTTAAAAAATATTTTAGGGTTAGCCTTACTCTCCATTGCAACTAATTTTTCATTTTCTATTTTAGCCAGTCTAATAGCCCTTTTGCAAGCCTTGGTGATTTCCTTGTACTCCCGTAAAGCAGTAAAGCCATGTGGGATGTAATTTACTCCTTTTACTTTTATTTTCACATGGTATATGCCAATGTGTATGTATATTTAGTACAGATTTAAATGTTGTCCGTTTATGTTCAGTATTTTTACCTGTCAGTTCTTTGTCCCAGTATTGCTGCCCTTGGACCATTAAAATCTGCCCTTTTAAAATTCTGAGTATCTCCAGTGCTAGATTTTGAGATTTATACAGCCCTAATAAATTTCCTTAACGTGTAAAACCGTAGCCCGTAACGTAGCCCGTAAGACTTGCAGCTATTAAATTGGCCCGTTAAGCAACCCACCAACTAGCGGGGTAAGGGCGAAAAAAACCTACGGGATGTTGAAGATTGAACTCCGCGGCCGCAAATTCTTTGTTCTGTCAAGTTTGTAACTGTTACGTTTCAATCACACTATTAAATTGCAACAAATTCACTGGCGTTCAAGCCGTAACCCGCAAATGGAGCCAAAAAGCAAAAGGGTACTAGGGAGGACCGGCTAGGGGGCTAAAGCCCTATGCGTAGCACTGTAAATGTAAATATACACACACTACTGTACATATAAGTAAAGGGAAAGTATTACATTTAATAGCACAACATTATCAAGCTCGCAAATCTGCAATATAAAATACTTTTCTTATTGTTTAATTTCTGTGTTATATCGATCCCGGCAATCAATGTGTTAATACATATAATGGCACTTGCATGGACATGAATGTCAGATTTACTGATTTATTAATCTTGCATTATTTCTGGAATTTGGGTTCGATCAAACCTCGTAATTGAAACCCGTAAGGCTTTGAAACATTTTTCAGTGACATAATGATGACGATTTTATTTGCTACTGGCTCTGTAAGTACCTCGTAACTACGGGTTTTACTAATTGATCATGTTCACGACCGCACATCCAAGGTGCGAAAAATGGTTTTCGCACTTGCGTCTCTGGCCCGTAACTCGCGGGATGGTGGAATTTAATAGCTCTGTAACACAGCCAAGTTTCAAGCCCGCAGCCTTTGCAGGCTTGCCGATGCTGCTACAGGCTTAACATTTAATGGGACTGTTAGTATTCTAACATACATGTCATCACTTCTCTGAGTGAATATACCATGAAATCTTAAGCATGTAAAAAATAATTTTTGGCAGCACACAAAATGTAAGATGTTGGCTAAAAAGAAAATGTTTTAGTTTGGTTTATATGGATCCAGTCCGCAGGAACATTACTATGGATTTCCCAATTTTATGGAAATAAAAGCTGTACTTTGGTTTTGCAATAGTTGGATAAGCTTTTATCATTTTGGCGGTTGGCAGGCATGAACATATTACCACAATGCCAAGGCAATATCCTTTTAATATTGAATTGCAAAATAGATGTTCCAAGGTTGATATGTCTGCTTAAAATTAGCAAAAATAGAAAAAGCTGCCTTAGTAAGAAGTACATATAATGACCAGCTTACAGGCAACTATAAGTCAGTAATGGATTTTTATATGTGAACGTACAAAAACAGAAACTACGCAATAAGGAAGTTCCCAGGGGTACTTTTCCACTGCAACAGACTACCCAAAGGTCACTGGCATTTGTAGAATTTACCTTCATAAAGAATCCATCCATGTTTTATTACTATGCATAAAACAAGGTAAAACAAACAAAGTTGGATGTTTGGCTGTGCCTTCACCACACTTGCTTAAACATTTCATGGAATGATAGAGGAGGCCCAAAGAAATGTCCAAGGCTGCTATACTTATGAAATAAAATAAAGATTTCCAGAACTGTTTATGTTAATATTTTTCACTGTCCTTTTAAATGACCCCAGATAGGAGTTTTCTAGCTGGTAACTTGTTTAAGGACCTCTATGTAGGATCCCAAAAACGTACGTAGAAATACACTCAGCTATTACAAGCAAAACATACAAAATAATACTGCACTTTAGGATATTTGGAAGAAAAAGGACTGTGCACATGGTAACACCGGTATTTTCCAATTAGGGTCAGGTCCAATACCCACGTGTGGCCAGTGGTAGTATGCAGGTACAGTCGAGCTCAACCCCTTTCCATTAGCTTTTTCCAACAACTTGAAATCAGAAACCAGTCCTCTTGGAGGGCCAGTGATGAGTCGTATTTATAGTATTCCTTTTTGAAAAACTTGACGTGATAATGTGAAAATGTTTTTGCAGAGTTTAAAATGAATAAACACAACCGTTACGTTTTAACTATTGTGTTTAGTTTTGTTGTAATAATGATAGCAGTTTAGCCATTTCCTACATGAATTAGATACCTGGAGGAGGTGAGGAACTATTGGATTCTGTTGAAAAGTGATCTCTAAACAGCACACTTGACAATAGAAGAGTGTGGAACCAAAAGACAACAATGCCCTTTAAGTTACAAACAGATTGTTAAATAATTAGTATATAACCAAATAAATTGTAGTGTCATTTTAAGAAATGGTAACTAGTAACAAAATAATAGCTTTGTGTTTGCTCACACAGTGTTCTTTGAAGTCCATGGGGAGTGACAAAATTGAAATTTGATTAAGTGTTTGGATTTGGAACCGTCACAGTTTCCCACATCATGGCAATATTTTCTATCTGAAGAATTTGTTTTGTGTGAAATTTTAGTGTAGACATTTATTTAAAAAGGTGCGATCTGTTCAAGAGAACATTCTCAATATGACACTAAAGTGCAATAGATTTAATTCTTTATTTCATTTTTCTGTGTTGTATTCATATAATTTACTAGGGGCATATCATCTGTGCAGTGTATATGTATTATGTAGAGTGTTTTGCATAAATATCACATATATAGTTGTGAGCAAGCGGGTTGATGCTAAAGCTGCAGGTTTGCAAAGGCGCTCCTTGCCAGCAACTGCGGACCTCGCAAAATTTACGGACTTGCGAGAAACAAATACGAGACGCGGAACTTAAAAAAAACATTACGACCTCGAAAAAATACGACACAACAAATACACACAACAAATACATAAAAATAAATACACACAACAAATAAATAAAAAGCTTACCTACAGCAATGGGGGGCAGCCAGGACCTCGAAAACTCAAGTTACACCTCAATTTCACACAAAATACAAGAGTTTAGACACCCAAAAATCCGCTAAGCGAGAAAAAAAATGGCAGCCGAAAAAAAATGAAAACGAGGCTACAGGACTCTAAAGACGCAAAACACCATCAAACACCTACGGATTTTCCGAAAAACACGGACACGATCCAAGAACAAGGACGCCAAATCAGCCACAGACGCGGACCACACATTAGGCACCATTTTACAACATTAACTTACACAATGCGGAAGTACACAGCTACACTAACGGATTTTCCTTGCTCACGCACACTATTTACACTACACACTGCACACATTGCTGACACTTACACAGCAGCTCCATTGCCCTCAAAACACACATTCTATGCTGCAGCAACATCCAAATAGATTGCCAGCTCTTCTGCACAATGCTTCCTGCAGATATTACTTCAAAATAGGTAAAGTATATTCATGTATTATTTTATTAATTATTTCATTAGCATTAGCAAAAAAAAAATAATGCTCATAGCACACAAACAACCAACAGCCTTGCAATGAGCGCCAAAGGCGCTCAGCACGAGGCTTGCAATGAGCGCCAAAGTATCTTGGAACACCAACAAAATTTACCGACCTTACAATCTTATTGGCGTCATTTTTTGACGGGCAAGTCGCTAGTATAATTATATTATTTGGGACAGTTGGCAAATACGTCTGTTCCCATCCACACAATTGTCTATTTCCAAATACCAGGCCATTTTTTTTAATGGGATAGCCAGTAACCTATGCAGGACAACAGTGTTTGCCTATTTGTCTAAAAACAGATATCTGATTTGTAATACGGTCATACCCCGTTAAGCGCGGTATATGCGTTCCTGCATGCAGGAGCGCTATATGAAAAACGAGTGAAACGGGACTTTTTAACACCATAGCACTGAACATCGCTATTGCGAAACAAAATAACGCTAAGAGGGGAATTAAATGCCGGCAACGCAATTTAAAGAGGAATATTTAGCTCGAACCGCGTTATCTCAAAACAACGCTCAACAGAGTAGCACAAAGCAGGGTATACCTGTATATGCATATATTTGATCAACCTAATGTTCATAGGAGTTCAAAATGTGTACTCTTAGTCATTGGTACCTGGGGAAACCCCTAAGTGGGCTCAATTAGTACAAAATACATGCCTGGGGTTAATAGGTTCTCCTGTTTAAAGGAAAATTGTTTGGGATATCATGACTGAAAGATTTTTGGATGGGATCATATGCTACACTATAGGATATTTCTCCTTTGTGGATGGCACATTTAAGTCAAAAGAGTCTTTTCTCTGAGTGGGCCAAAGCCCATCACACAAGTCACAATATTGTCCATGTATGATCATTCTCAGATTGCTCATCTATTACTTGTATTACATATATCTAGTAAAATAAAGGGATTTCCACCAATAGCATTCTAGAAATTGTAGTTCTACAGCCTCCATATAATCAGCAGTAAATTCATGAAGAATGGGTTTGGTGAGGTTTGAGTGCACATAAAATGAAACAACTTCAGGATTTAGCCATGCCTTCTTAAATCCTGAGTCAAGTAGCAGATTTTTCAGACATCCAGATTTACAATTGTTACATGGTTTCTCTGGATATTGTTTCTTAGAAATGATCACATATGTGTTTTTCAAAAACACTAGTTTCTATAACGGATAACATGTAATTTCTCACTAACATTGTGTTGAAAACAGCAATAAATTTAAAATGTGTATGCCAAGATAACTCCTCCTCCGCACTCCTCCCGCTGGGTTTGTATGAAGCTGAATATTTTTAGGTAGATAAAATGTGCATGCTATAAATGTGTGGACTGAAGTCTGGAATACTTATTTTACCTCCTCTCTGTCCTGTTTAGACAAGTTTGATATGTAATAGCTTGTTTGCTCTCATAATGAAAATCTTTACAACCCTACAAATGCCATTACGCAGTGGATGGTAGGGGAGGAACTTCCTTTCTGTCCAATTTCTATGTTCCTATGTTAGAAAAAAGTTTAAAAATCAAGTAATAGTGTTTTGCTTTGATTCTGTTTAATCAATTTGAGCAACAAATGAATAAATACACAGAATCAAAATGTCATGAGCTATTGATTAATTAATAATTTCTCAGTAAGACTATGCATATGATTATTAGGATAAATAAAATAAATAATAAATGAATACAGATATACAGATTATTATTAAATAAAACTAAAATACATCAACAGTAGAATTCTCAATGTAAGGTTAATCCGGTATATGCAAGCTGGGAAGCCCTTTCAGCCCATGTCAGGAGAATCAATTCTAACTGGGAAAATTGCTGAACAGTGCGTCCACTCGTAGGTGAGCTTCAGAGACAAACCGGAAAGGTCTCCAGCTTTACAGCCTTATTAAATTGTGATTTGGCCAATTGAAAGGGGCTCTATATAAGCACAGAGCATATTTTTACAGAAGGATGCAATCATACCTCTCCAGAAATATAATCAATGCTCTCACACACTCAGCTCCCACTAATGTATCATAGATCACTCCAGGGTCCTGCAATGGGGTCAGAATGAAAAGTATTTAAAATTAAATATGATGCTCTTAGACTCAAAGTTTTCAAACATACATTATATTTATTATGCAGTGATCCTTTGTGTGATATTGCGCTATATCGTGGCAGTGTAAGCTCAAACTTTTACAAGCTGATCCAGATATTGCAAAAAAAATACAATTTGAGAAATCTACAGTAATGTTGTTTATGCTGGCTGAATCCCTTTAAACCAAACTCCAAATCTTCACTTTGGCCAACCATTTCATTGTTTACAGCTGCCATTAACAAATTCCAAGGTTTCAAGGTATCTTCACACAGAAAACTCATATACACAGAAAAAAATATATGTCTTGATAATAGATAATTCACCATTTAGTGCTTAAGCTATTATCAATTCAAGTTGTTTAAAATAATTATATTAGACTTCCCTAGTCTGTCCAATAAGCAGTTAGTGCCATCTGTAAGAACTTTTGGAAGTTATAAAGTTAAAGCTAAACTATGAGTCAGATTCACTAAGGTTCTCAGAGACTGTGTACAGGCTTTGATGGCTGTTTTCATTTTACGTTTCCAAAGAAAAGCACCATGGTGTCCCCTTCTCAACTGTTAAGAATCTTAGTGAACCTGGCCTTTTCTACCTGAAAAGGATTGATGAGAATGTCACTGCTTGAACCCTATGAATTTTTTTATATTTGTAAAATGTCATACAATAACCGTCATTTAGCAGCAGAATTATCTCCAGATTGAATCCTTAATTCTCACTCTGAGGAAGTAACTGAGTATATGAATTGTGTAAGGGCAGAATTTTAAGTTTACAGTATTTATTTTAGTATTGGTGATACAAGCACTCACAGAGGTGCTCAAATCATACTTATTGTAGAGCTTTTTGGACCAGCCACTGGGTGCACAAAAGAGATGGCAAAAGACAGTGTGGTGGCCAGCCACAGAACAGTTGAGATGACTGCAAGTACTGAAGGACTACTGCGGTCAAATTATTTCAGTATGGTGTTTGAGTAACAAAACTTGATAATGTGCTACATGCTGGTAAAAAGTAAAAAAATACAAACACACCCTTTGCATTTTACATTTTTATATGAAAATATTCCTTATTGAAGTGTTTCATTTTCTTGACCCAGGCATGATCCATTTTGGGGCTTCACAGAGAAATTAAAGATGCAACTGCTGAAATAGGAGAAAATGGGCCCAAGCTTTATTAATTTACATCGTAAATTACCATAACATACTTTACAACTTTATTACCATATTCGGGGGAGGAGCCCGGCCATGGACAGTTACCTCACGCCTTAGGCCCGTGCCCCGGGCCCCCAATGCTTATCCTTAAGCACGCCCGTGAGGTGGGGCCACGCCCACTTAGGCCAATGGGCTGGGAGACTCGCCTCCAGCCAATCACTTATAAATTAGAAACAACATACAATAAGGCCACTGTCCCCATAATATATTCAAATATATGCAATAAAAACAAAGTTTTTCTTCCTCTTTTTTTTTTTTTTTTTTTAGAGAATTATTTACAACATAACACACCTTATTCCAACATAACTTCAAACCTAGCCAACTACCAGGGGTGGGAGGATGGGACTCCTGATGCAGGCCGCATGGTGACTGAAGGAAAGCCCATGAAAAGGGTGGAAGTCAAGCCCCCCGACGCGACCTGCAGATCCGACGCCCCAGGCTCCGCTGGGTTACACGACGCTGCGTGCTAATCCAGGAAGCCTGAGAAGCCTCCGCGCCATTCATGACCCAGGCATGATCCATTTTGGGTCTTCACAGAGAAATAAAAGATGCAACTACAGGAATGGGAGAAAGCTTTATTAATTTACATCGTAGATTACCATAACATACTTTACAACTTTATTACCATATTCGGGGAAGGAGCACAGACAGTTACCTCATGCCTTGGGCCCATGCCCAGGGCTTCCAATGCTTATCCTTAAGCACGCCTGTGTGGTGGGGCCACGTCCACCTAGGCTAATGGGCCGGGCGGCTCACCTCCCGCCACAGAGCAGACAAGGGACCCTTCCTGTGCCTGCGATCGATCCCCCCTGTCGCTAATAAGAGCTAAAGCTCATTTTTACTCCCTTCCTTAAACTCCAACATGATGAGCTCAAGACTGATCTCTGTTAGGTGTACGTTGTCTGCGCTGCAAAAGTCGTCCGCCGCTCGCCATCTGCTTATTAATCTTCTGGCGAGCTCTGTCTAACAATGCCGGATCCCTTGCGTTCCTCCAGGACTGCCTCTTAATCATCTACGATCATATGATAAAGAGGCCAGGAAACTTTTTCAACCAACTTTCCACGTCACATTTCATCATTTTTAACTTGCGTTGCATAGGAACAACCCCCAAATCTTTGCCACCTGTATGAATTAGCAGCTAACTAGGCCTTCCATAGAGATGTGCATAACCATCCAGCATCCTGATTGCTTGCGACCATCGCATTCCCTGAATCCCGAACCACATCAACGTGTAAGTCTGTGACCTGAAAGCCGTTGTACTTTATCCTCTGTGACTGCGGCTAACCGGTGGGCCCAGTACACCTAAGAATGGCCCATGATCCATAGCTGCTTCTTTTCCCTGAAAGCAGAAAAAAACACCCGTTAGACCGCCGCCGAAGACCGCATGTAAGACCTAAAGCGGTGAGATTCCCATCTCCCAATCTGTTTTACCATGGCCCCTGGCAGCCCTAGTCTCACTACCTCCGTACCCGCCCTTATATGAAAAGAGTGCGTCCCGAACTCCAACTGGTTGAGCAGCAACTGTTGTAACGATCCTTTTAAAACCTTCTCAAACTGGTACTAAGATAAAGACATCAGCGTGTATGAGCAGTGAACAACGTCCTCTTCGGTTGCTGCTAAAGGTACTTCCTTGCACACTCATATGGGCAACACACCGTACCCACCTTGTGCAGTACCACGTCTTTCCTTTTACCGGCCTGGTCTGTCTTTGACCACCTCAACCACAACACCATCTTGTCTTCCCTCAGACAGTTGTTCGCGACCAACTCCCCTATCCTAAACGCGCAGAAGTACGCCAGAGAAAAGGCCGTACGGAATAGCAGAGATTCAAAAAGGGGTTTTGCACGTTTCCTCCAATACCTGCGCCAAGTGCAACAATAGTGAAAAAGTGATCGGCCGTCTCACATCCTGCCTGCGATCACCAGTAAACATCCCACGTACAACCTGTCATACCACAAATTCCTTTGTGAGGTATTTTTGCCCAGCCAGCTTAAACATAAAAGCCAGGGCTGTGAACTGGCATCCCACTGATGCTTTTGAGCCACCATCCTCCACACACCGTAACAAAACCCAAAGCAGGATCCCCAGAGATTTTTCTTCCGATGTGGCCCCCCCCGACCACCTGTACCAGATCCTGCCACTTGGCCCAGGATGAAACCGCACGTATCACACGAAGCCGAACCCACGAATAAAAAATCATCTAAATAGTGCATAATGCTCTGGTACCCAGTCTCCAACCTCGCGACCCACTGTAAGAAGGTGCTGAATGCTTCAAAGTAGGCACACAATATGGAGCACCCCATTGGTAGGCATAGGTAAACAAAGTAACTCCCGTCTATGAAACAACACAAAAGTTGATGACTCTCAGGATGCACCGGCAACAGCCAAAAAACCGCTTCCACGTCTGCAATACGCGCACCAACCCGCGCTTTACACACCATCTCTGTCGCCCTATCAAAAGCCATAGGCGACGGCTGAATGCTCTTTTGGAATGCCGTAGTTAACGGAACCCTCTTTAGGGTACGACAAGTGCTGGATTAAACAGAACTTCCTCTTCTCGTTCTTTGGGGAGATCACCAAGCTCTTCATGGGGCGGTCCTCAAAGGGCCCCGTCATGTGACTAGACTCGCTTTGCTTCAGATTTTTTCCAACGCCACGCCCGGAAATTCGTATATCGAATGCAAGTTAACTGCCCTACCAGCAGCGTACACAAACTCACACAGAATACGGAAGCCGCCACGGAAACCCATTACCAAGAGGTCGGCTGCTACCATTTTTCCCACCGATCTACCGTAGCGTTTTAACCATGGCAGCATTGTGGACCGGCGTATGGGCGCCCTGCCTTTTGGAAGATGGCTTGTCTCCTCTGGACCCATCTTTTGGTCTGGCGCATCTTGCAAGGAGATATTCCCCCCCACAATTTGAGAACCCGTGCTTGAAACAGCAGTTGGAGCCCACTTAGAGATACCCTTTTTGTAGGCGTAACACGCCTTGAGACCCGAGGTGGAGCCTCTAGCATGGGGGTCATGATATTGAGCCAATAGGCCACCGCCCTATTACTCGAGGCCATTGATGCATTCATCGTACCGCCACCATGCCATGCCCCCTAGGTCCTATAAGTATTCCCGATCTCTTCCAGATATACAAAGAGACCTGAACACTGCTCAGGGTGGAGCTCCCCCAAAACACAGGCCATGATGGAGAAGGCCTGGACTCTCTCTTCCAAATTTTTTCTTTTGAGGCAAATGTGCCCCGAAGTTATCCAGAGAGCATAATACAATGGGTCTCATGGCCCCCTCTGACGCTCTGCCAACTTCACTAAGCGTTGGATTGACTATTGGAATCGCTAGCCCAGCCAGCAGATTTACTGTCGTTACAGGGGACGACCTCACCTGAAGCAACCCCCCAGTGGGGGGATTGATCTGCCCACGCATTCCTGGCTAGACCTCCATCCCATCACCCTATGTCCCGATCGATAACCGTAATGTTATGCGTGGCCAGGAGAGATTTAATCTACTCCATAAAGCTTGACCCCTAGTGTAACGGATCCCTACATGCAGTTTCTTCTAACTGTGTAGATAGGGCATGTTCACCTGCTTCTGAAAGCCTTGGCAAGGAATCCACCATCAAAGCATCCCTCCGTCTTTACTGCCGTGCCGGGTGACCGTGACCGTCTGGCCCTCCGTGGGCTCCGTCCTCTATCCGACCCCGTGCAGGCACAGCTGCACCGGCAAGACCTCCTGTTCTTTGATTTCGGAACTACTCCTAGACCTGGGAATAGAAGGGGAACAGCCGTTAGCCCTCAATTGCCTACGCAAGGGTGACCAAACCATTAGCTCCTCCTCTGAGGACTGGCCTTGCTCCCTTCCCCGCGCGGCCAGAGCAACAAAATCATTATAGTGGGGGACTGTAGGAGCTGGTTTAGAGCTCCCGGCTTTTCTATTACCCTTTGGGCGCGTAGTACGGGCTGTATCAGGGTGTTTTTTGTGCTGGAACGCGGAGGTGACCCCTAAGGCAAAGTGATTGGCAGTGGCCGGAGTTCTAGGCCCTTGCCTTCACCGGCCGTGGGCCCTGCCCTCTCTGGAGTGGGGGGTATGAGCTCCTGGCTCTCCTGAGCTGTACCCTTCCTGGTCAATCTGGCCCTGTCCAGTGGTAGACGGCTGTCTCCTGGCTCTGACTGTTGGGTTTGGGGAAGTAGCCCACTAGCCGATCCTTTATTGCCCAGGCCACTAGTCACAGCAGACTGGGCCTGTGCAATGTTCTGAAGGCCCTCAGCAGAAGGCAAGGAAGATACCATCCTAGCCTGCACCCATCCTACACCATGGCTTAAGGTCCTAGCCCTGACCTCAGCCATCAATACCTCTACCTCCATAGCATCCATGAGGGGCAACCAACCGAAACCTGCACAGGCAAACAAACAACAAAAAAAACAAACACACTGCATGCTAATACTATGCCCCTTATGCGCTGTTATATACTGCGGATTGTATATCTCAAGTTCCACCATACTTATCTCCCAAGCCACTAGAGCCCCATGACCTCCGTCCACTCCTGGCGCAGCCCGCGCGGTGACTGAAGGAAAGTACACGAAACGAGCATAAGTCCCGTCCCCCCGACGCAACCAGCAGATCCGACACCCCAGGCTCCACGGGGTCACGCGATGCAGCGTGCTGTCCCAGTTCATTACTGTGCTTCCCAAGTGTCCCTTGTTTTAGAATACATTCACCTGTTCCTCTTACCCTCCCAAATGTTCTTCTTTTGAAGAAGGGAAACACATAGAAGTGAAAGACCCTGCTTTAGAGCCCAGACCATGTCCCATTTTCTCCAGCTCTTACTGGTGTTTTCTCTCAAAGTCTACGAGAACTGTATGTATCGCTAACATTTAGTTTACATATTTGCCTGAATAATGGTAACACAACCTAATAGTGCATATTTGTTTAAGATAATAAATGTCCCTCTTTAGTCATTTGAAATGTTGTGAGTTTTGAAATATTGTGAGGTGGGTCTATGTAAACTGAATGAGTTTTCCACTCCAACTAGTGGTAAAAAATGACAGTAGTATCTGCCATGTTCCCATTGTGCAGTTACAAAGTCCTGGTTATTCTTTATTTACTAGCAGCTTGCCCGTCAAAAAATGACGGCAAGAAGAGTGTAACGCAGGTAATGGTGTTTGTTTGCAACATGAATTTTGTTGGTGTTCCAAGATCCTTCGGCACTCATTGCGAGCCTCGCGCGTCTGTGGCTAATTTGGCGTCCTTGTTCTTGGATCGCGTCCGTCTTTTTCGGAAAATCCGTATGTATTGGTGGTGTTTTGCGTCTTTAGAGTCCTGTAGCCTCGTTTTCGGTTTTTTTCGGTGGCCATTTTTGCTCTCGCTTAGGGGATTTTCAGGTATCTAAACTCTTGTATTTCGAGTGAAATTGACGTGTACCTTCAGTTTTCGAGGTCCTGGGTGCCACCCTTTGCTGTAAGTAAGCTTTTTATGTATTTGTTGTGTGTATTTATTGTGTTTTTAATGTTTTCATGTGCGCGGGTTTCGGGCGGTAAGGTCGTATTTTTGTGAGGTTGTAATGTTTTTTTTTCTAAGTTCTCGGTCTTGTATTTGTTTCTCGTAAGTCTATAAATTTTGCGAGGTCCGCAGTTGCTGGCAAGGCTACACGAGCCCGCAGCGTTAGCAACGACCCGCTTGCTCACAACTATATATGTGATAGGTCCACTGTAGAGTAATTGAATTATAATTATATATTATTAAGTGAAAGGGATAAAGGTACTTACTCACAATTTAGGCAGGTGATTTTCCACTATATTTCCACTATGGGTATATTTTGTTATTAACACTCCTCCCTTGATAGCAAGACCTCCATCTTGTTAATGCTGCAGTTGCATATTAATCTGCAACACTGATCCATCTATGCTCACTCCCATGATTTGCACTTGGTTATTGGATGCCACAGGTGACAACACAGCCATTAGTGACATAAAATTAGTATGTGTCAAATTGTGTGTGGATAATTTGCAACTGCAGTTTTGCAAGATGGATGCCTGCTATAAAGAGAGGACAGTTAATAATAAATGGCTGCACCCATATTAGAAAATTAAAAGCTGAAATCATGAGTAAATAGTGTTATCCCACTATTTTAATAATATTTTGATACAATAAAATATATTATAAAGTGGAAGGTTGATTAAATGGACAACTTTTTTCAGTGATCCTTTAAATATAAACATATAGATAAAACAATTTTATATATCTATAAAACCTGTATACTTTCATGAGCCTCACGAGTAGCTCGATTGGAAAATACCCAGGTATGTAAATCTGGGAACAGTGTTCAGCCATGTGTGGTTGCTATGGTAACATCCCCTCTGAAAGTCAATGTACTTGATTCTGGGAGCTGCCTCCTAGCAGGCCCCAGGAGGCCTCGGCCTGTGCGCAGCGAAAAAAGCTGCATTTGTTGTCAAAATGCATAGTACATTTATCTTGGGTCACAGGACTGAAAATTGGCATTGGCCTAATAAAGAAGAAAGCATTGGAAATATATCACATGCCAAAACAACAAATCAAATTGCTTCTTGGCATTAAAAAATTCCCAATAATTGCCTCAAAATGAATCACACACAGCAAAATAGCCTTTTATTTCCAATGTGGTCTGTTAGTGTCCAAGTAAAAAAAATGTGTTACAATAATGTTTACACCAGGGTTGCAATTAACAAATACAATGACATTTAATAGACTGTTCCTTTCAGTTCCTCTGTGAGATACTCAATTTTAACCTTCAAGAAGTTAATTTAAGTAAACTAGCATTGTATTCAGGCATCTAATGAGGTTTGTGATGTCTCTGGAGAAATGTGCCTAGATAATATCACTTCTATTTCGTAATACAGTTGCTTAAGGTTAAATTAATCCATTATTAGGTGTAAATAGTGGTAAATTGTTTTCACATTTATGGTCAACAGATACAGATCTGGTGTGTTTATTGCTTATGTTCCCCTAAGTCCATTCAGATCCTCCCACATACAGTTACTACCTCTCCTTTGTGCCACAGTTTAACATACAGTACATTTATAAATATATACTTCAAAGATAAGCAGTGGGGTACTCTTGATCTCAGGGCTCATTCCTGTTCCTGTCCCTGGATCTGTGTCTAGCTCCTTGACAGTGGTTATCAGATGGATACCTATTGCTGGTTCACATTCCATGCTTGGTTCTTCCACGAACCCAAGATCATGGTGGCTCTCCTGCCCCCAGGCCCTCCACTTGACCTGATGTCTGCAAATAATCACATGTGCCCCCTTCCAGAACTGCACTTCTCACAGAATCAGTACACTCTGAGGTCAAACGACAACCCAAACAGCTGTATGCTTCTAGGGGCTCCTTACACCCTTTGAGCCAAGTCCCACCCTGAGCTGCTTTCTCTAGCAGCTCCACATACTTGGCTTCTGGCTGGATCAAGGGTTCAATCAGTTCAGCCTCCTTGGACCCTGGATCTTGTCCCAATTCTTGGCAGCGCTCCCCTTTCTGGAGGCCCAATGCCACTTGCTGAATCACACTGCAGTACCTCCTGGAGCCTCTCCATTAACTCCAGCCTGTAGTAGGTAGGCCGTTGTAATGCAATAGCCGGTACCATCCGGCTATCATACTGCTTTTCCACACAGAGCACTTCCCACACCAGATCCGCCAGCCATTCTGAAAACTCATGTCCTTGCTGGAGCCCCAAGAATGCCATTTACTTAGTGATGCAGCCAGATCCTCTTCTGTGGTAAGCCAATGTACCACCGCGCCATCATCTTTGTGATCTGGCTTCTTTTCTCCTGGATCACCTCTGCTAAGCAGGCACTCAATGAACTGGTCTGGTCACACTCTACAAATCACCTGTAGGTTTCTGCAACTCTTCCCAGCTGCTGAAAAAAATGTTGTTTCCTCAGTGGATAAGTCTCCAAATTCTATACTGGCTGCTGGTTTCTGCTGAAATCTCTTGCTGGCCAGCTACCCTTTCAGCTGGACCACCTTTAGCTGGGCTGCTAATGGGCTCTGGACCTCCATAGGCACTGGAGAGGGGCAAGCAGGCACCTCTCTTCTCTTCGGCTGGACTTCATGCCTGATCTGTGCCCGGAGAGGCACCAACTGATCCAAAGTTGGATCCTTAGGCATAACAGCCCTCCACCTTTGAAACCTCCTGGATACCTCATTCTCGTAGGAAGCCATCCTGCTGCTTTTTTCTTCTGCTGAGATCCCACCGCTTACCACCAATTGTCAGGACACAGGGGTGAGGGGAAGCAGCCCCCCCCCCCAAACCCTCTTGTTTACTCTCACAGGAACACCCCTGTATGATTTGGGCATCTCAGCAATCAGCTGGCTTCTATAGGGGAGAACTGTCTCAGGACCTCAGGAACACAGGACCAGGAACATATGTAGATCCTTTCAGAGTGATATCTAGCAGTAACAAAGCAGGCAAAAAGCAGGCTTGGCAAAATAATAAAAATGTTTCTCTCTATTATTCTCTCAAATGACAGAGACATCTTTTTAACTATCAACCAGCAAAACAAACTTTAACAACTGACTCTTTTCATGACAGTTACATGTTACATCACTACATTCGAACTCCGTTAACTCTCCTGTAAAACCCATTCTCTGGTTGTCCAGTTATCACAGTTAGTCAGTTTAGAAAAGAGCAAGGCAGTGATGGAAATGAACAATATATATATATATATGGGATAATAACAAACTGCTGGAACACATGAAGGTTTGTCAAGGTAAAATGTCATGATTTTCCTTTGCATCATTTGTGCCTTTTTGTGCTTTGTTTAAAGGGACATGGAAGGTTTATGGATTTTACTAGGTGAATAATATACCTGTGTATCTATTTACTTTTTATATACTTTATTTTAGTGGTTATAAGTTCTGTTTTTATTGACTAAAATCCTACAAATTGTAACTGCTTGGGACTGCCCTTTGCAGTTCATGAATACACAGTTTCTGCTGTACTTACTGTGCAGTGTCTCATACTAACCAATCAGTGACCATCTCTCAGAAATATGCCGCAACACGCTGCCGAGACATGGTGCCTGATAGGCTAGTGCACCACACTGAACATGCAGCCCTACAGAGTGAGAAAAGTTGGCTTAGAAAATATATCTAGTGCATTAGTGGTAGAAATCCCTTCTCTGTTCCTCAAGGCACTGTTCAGATTCCTCCCATTTAGTGTTCATGCACAGAGGAAATATGAGAGAATGTTGTTTCTCTATTATATTAATTGAGGGAATTGCATCACTTTTGTAGTCAGTCACTGCTTGACTGGTAATGGCCTTGGCAATTTAGAGTGTGTATCCATAACTTAGCTATATATTTTGCTATGCTACTCAGACCCCTACCTAGCAGTCTCTACCAGGTCTTACAGCCCCCTGACTAACACTGATTGAATTTAGAATACAAGAAAAGAGTATAAAGAGTTGGGAATAGAACTGGTGTGAAAATTAAATGACAGTGGAGGGCTCTGGAGTAATGTAATCAGAGAGAAAATGAAACGAGAAGAGTAAAGTAGGGTGAGATGTTTAATGCAAATGTAATTAGATAGGATGATAGATCATGCAATTCTATGTACCAGCATACATGTCAAGGATGAAATCATAACTACTGCAAATGCAGTGTTTATATAATCTTAAAAATGGTGTCCCATTTGCTAATAAAGGGTAGGAGATTCCTAAGGGAAAACATTACTTTTGAATTGTGTATCTCACTTGGTACATTCACAGACACTTACTAAACATTGCAATGTAACTCTCATTATTAATTACATGTGCAGCAAAAAAAACTGTTATCCATGTAATAAATCCATTTAACTCACCCTCTGAATTATTTATAAGAAATCTGTAATGTATGTTTTTTTCTAAGTGGAATCAGCGGAAGGAACTGCAATGAAAGAGTTGTTAATTTAGAGAAAAAAATGAGAATCCCAGCTTTAACTTTTACTTTTGCAACATTGGAATTCACGGATTAGCAATCTAAAAATAATAAGAGTTCTGGACAGTTTCCTTCTAGTTATCAACAATCAATGGCCCAAATGCATTTAAGGGCAACAGGTCAGCAAGACGAGCAAGGCATGCAAGAACAAGTGGTCTTGATTTGAAATTGGCAGGTATTATAAAAAAACACTACTTTACAGAAAGAGTAGTAGATAAGTGGAACAACCTTCTAGTAGAAATGGTAGGGTCAAACAGTTAAGGAATTTAAGCATACCTACAATAGGCATAAGAATGCTCTGAGGTTAAATTTTAGGTAGATGGGCTTTTTTTTGTTAATTATTTTTAAATCTATGTGTCTATGTTTCTGTTATAGCAAGTCCTGATTTCCAAATCAACTTAATGGACTAAGCTATTTGCTAATGGTGTCACAACGCTCTTGTCTCGCCACTAATTACATACCATATAATTCATAGCATTTCTAATCTTAACTCTATTTTGAGTGTGTTGTAGCTCTGTGAAATGACAGCTAGCCAAGCTAATTAACCTCCCTAGCTTATTCTAGCTTATTAATTAAATAAAAACTATTTTAACACATATATATATATATACAGGCCTATGTATGGTTAATATGCTGTTCAATACATTTTACTGTTTGTTGTTTTGTACAAATATAAAGTACAATTGCACTGCTCTTTAGATGATTCCTAGTTAGATACTTCTTCATTTCACACAGCCTAAATTGAATGCTAAAATATTATTGTATTTTGCAATTCCTAAATTCCTAAAAGCATGGAAATGTATAACAAAAAGATTAATGAGAATCCTCGCTTTTTGTATACAAGTAGATTGCATGGGTGTCGGAGTTAAAGAAAATCTGTGGGGGGGGGGGATACCGCATATAATATAAAAATACCACACAACTGCTTCTGTACACACATTGAAAAATCTGGGGGGATTTGTCCTTCTTGCTCCCCCCCAGTTCCTATACCCATATATTGTATATGTAATGGTGTTCAGAAGTTGAGGTTAACCTGACAGATCACCTTCAAGGCGGGATCCTGGCCAGGTTGGCAGTAGATAGTTAGTTAGCTGTTCTTATATCAGGGGCAAGCAGTAGAGCAGACTGGGTAATAATGGTCACATGAGAGAGGTGGCAAGTGGAATAGTGAAGTGTCAGGACACCAATAGAATGGTCAAGATAATTAGCAAGGGTCACATATGGAAGCCAATTATAATCACGGCAGAGCAGGAACACCCTTAAACTACATCCGTGCTCTAGATAACACTGAGCATAATTTCATAAGAGGTAATAAATTACATACTAAAACATTTTGCCTATTTGAAATATAGGATCACAGTGGGTCTTTAACATTATTATTAGTGTGCTTTTTAATATTCTGAGACTTTTAGTTTTTCTTTAAAGGTATCACCTTCGCTGAAAGCGGTTTTAGATATTTGCTTTAGAAAAGTATATTTCCTTCTCCATAATGCTTTCCGTTATAGCTTAAATAGAAGCTAGGACTGAAAAAAACTTTGGAATATAACTAATCTAACTCAGCTGGGTATGAGATATATTTCCAAAATGTAGATGATCTTATTATTTATTTACTATAGGTGTCTTCTTCAAGCCTCATTATTTTTATTTCCGTTCAAACCTTGACTTATCATTTTTTTCTAATACTTATATTTAAAGCAAAAGTAAGATTTTGTGTACAATGTTTGAGAAGCAAAAGCCAAAGAGTGACACGAATGTTGTTATAATATTATTTAATAAGAAAAATGGACCACTGTAGTTTAGTAAAAACTGCATATTGTTGAGGAGTATGTAACAAACTAACAACATTAGTATATATGCAAGTGAGGGAAAAACAATCTTCTATTCTATTTCATATCATGTGGAATTCCATGTTAAAGTGTTTGTTTGTCTATAGTTTGAGGGGTGGGTTATCATATGGGTCATACATATAGTTATATTCTAACATCAAGGGCTATTTGAAGAGGATGTTTTAACACAACACAGTTCATATCTTATCTGTTTCTACTGTCCCTCACACTTCTCCCCGGTTTCTAATCTTTTTACAAACAAAGACAGAATGTTCATCATCATTAATACATAATTGCTTGATAAACTCAAACTGAGTTGATAAGAAGACTTCCATAGTTCTCTTACACAGCATCAATAGCAAAGATGCCTTGATCACCTGGCAAATAGCAGCAGGAATTACACAATTCTAGAGACTAACCTGAAAGTTCTTCATAAATCAACTCTGTTTCGTTAAAAACTCAAGACATTACTGTCATGATTTATGGACTCATATTGCCAGTAATTTATGAATATGGCCAAGGGAGCATGACATTGTTGCATTGGGATTATGTGTTATTGTGTGGTTATATGTTGCCTGTACATGGTTATTATGTATACTAGTTAAAATATATTATAAGAGGGAAAATGTTATATAGAACATATGTGGAATTGGTAAAAATGCTCTGCATATCATTGCTCACTCGCACATACAGACCTTGGGTCAAGACAGATGTATGTACTTCAAATAGTCCTAAGCAAACACTTGAGTTTAACATAAAGGTTTTTTCCCTAGCCAACTATAGAGATCTGGGGAATTTGATCTCAAGAGCTTTGATAGCCCAAGGTTGCAAGCCAGATGGGCTGACATCACACATACACAAATGTACACAAGGGTGTGGTATTGGAGATTATAAATATGTTGTTTTGATCATTCAATAGAGGCTGAGAGATAGTTTTCACATATCCACAGTGTGAGACTATTTCTGTGTGTTGTATCCTGACTTGGGGTGGTCTTGCCATGGACCACTAGTAACCTGTATGCAGTATTCTCTGCCTGTACCTCTTCAGAAGCCATCTTTTGTGCCACAGAGAACAGAAACTACATGATTATGCTGGGGTAGGTTTGAACTAGGTTCATATCAAGCCCCCTTGAAGAAGCAGATCGTAACAGTTACCCACTATATTTCAGGGGGTGCCACCACCAAGGTTGGCACTGGTACATCTGGTGGAAATGTCCTTTGGTTAAACATTTGTGGAAGTCAGTAGAGGACATTATTAAATCTATATACACTAATACACTACCCAATACACCTGATATAAATTTTCTGTGTTTTTACCATCCTGGCATAAAATCACATAGTAAAAACTAATTACAACTATATGTGGCATGGGGAAACTGCATATAGCTGGACACTAGAAATCTCTACTTCAAATTATATCGAGAATCAAAGAAATATATATACACATGTTTTTGAAGGTCATTTAGACCACTATGGAAAAAAAGTCCTGTTACAACTTAGATTTGGGGGGCCACATGCACCTCAATTTTCTTCTTCTAGGTTGTTCTTTGGTGTTCAATCTCAGTAACCAGCCATTCAATTCTGACCAGCTACAGACACAAACAGATCCCTTTTGTTAGGATATAAGTAGCACAGACGTATGTTTGCTTAGTACAAACAGACTCTGTTTATTGTTGTTTGCATAGAAATATATCACAAACACCAAAAGACTTCACACCCCATCACCAAGGTAACTGACCCCCATCACTCATTTCTATATCTTATTTCACAGAGGCTATAAACTAACTTCCCACTTTATGACTATCTGAGGCCAGGGAGGATGCATGCATGATTGCTCTCAGTCGTCGTACATACACGTAAATTCTTGTAGAAACTTAACACTTTGTCCCATAAGTGACTGAAGTAACTTTATATAATATTAGCATGTCCTGAACACTAAGCATTGTATAAACAATTCTTATTAGGCCCAAATACTCACAGGCCATGCTCCTTGGAGATGTGGGGTACCAGATCAGAGCCTGAGGCCTAACATTTATCAGGGTTTTACGGACATAACAAAATTGTCCTTGAATTCAGGGCGGTGACAGTTCGATCTTGAGCCATACATGCCCTTGCTGGTGGGGTTTAGGGGTCCCCCATCCTGTGCCCCATAAGTCAGTCATGACATATCTACTTGGTCTACTGCATTATAGTCATTAGAGAAGGATGTTCCCTAAGGTCCTTATTCTATCTTCTCGCACCACCATTGTTGCAGTTTTAATGGATGGTTGAATCAATACTTTTCTTATCAATCCCATTTCCTATACTCATCTGTCCCCCTCAATGCCTCTTCCCCCTGCTCTTGAAACAACTGGAAAAAATCTTCATATTTTCAAAAAAGCAAACTAAAACATGACACTTTAGTGGTCCTTTAATAACATACTATATGAATCATTAATCACATCTTAAAGGACAACTGTGGCCACAGGTTTTCTAGATCGTCTCTTAAAAACAAATTCTTGATAAAAGTTAAATATTTTTTTAAAGCAAAAACTTAAATAAACACACATTTAATTATTACACTTTTATATGCAATAAATTGACTGTTGAGTTCTACCTTTACTGTGCTGCTTCTTTCTGTTATTGTCTCAGGAGGTATTGCCCTAGTTATGTGTGTGTTACTTAATTTGGCATTCCCTGCAAAGACACATATTTAGCCGTTTACGGGTGAAGGGTAGCAGCTACGGGAAGGGATCTTGGGGGGTAGCAGCTATGGTCAGGGATTTTGGGCGGAGCAGCTATGGGAGAGGAGCTGTTATGGAAAGGGGTCATGGGGATGGGAGCTGTTAATGGAAGGGGTTTAGGGAGGGGCACTGAGTGAGTTGGTACCAACTGAGTGCAAAATAAAATGTTTGCATTCCAGGAGGCATGAGCTGCTGGGGGCAGACCTTTGTAGGGACTATTTGGAAGGTTTCAGTGAGTGAAAACAGAGTAAAAATTATGTTTAGATATGCAAACAATCTTAGACACACTTAGACTATTTTAATATTTAAAACAGGGAACCCTCCATATATTAACTGTACAATTGTAAATGTGTGAATGTTTATTCATAGGAAGTTATTCAAATACAAATCTACATAGGAAACACTAGAGGGCAGCAAATGTTATTAGCTTATTGTTACCATAATATGGAACGTAAATACCGATATGAGAATGGTTGTATAGCAAAACGTTTAAAGAAATAATTCATAACCTTAATATGTATAGCCCGGATGACAGAAGAGAGAGGGCAGATATGATAGAAGCCATTAAATATTAAAAAATATTTCAAAAGTCTGGAAGGGAATTATCTTCCATAAAACACGATTTGAGTAATTTGGTACTACGTTACAGAAAGAGTACAGAGAAGTGAAATAACCTTGCAGGAAAAGTGATGGGGACAGATACAGTAAAGTAATTCAAGCATGTCTGGGGTAAGCACAAGGACCTGACAGTCAATAAAGACAAACTGTTAGGTATATAGAATGGGCAGACTAGATGGGCCTTTTGGTTCTTGTCCAATATCACATCTATGTTTATACACTTTTATAAATATAAGGCATAGTTACTATGATAAAATGGAAATTAATGTTACTAAGATACATGCAGCTCAAACTGTGTGTGTAAAAGTACTGTAGTTAAAAAAACTGATTTAAATATATTAAAACCGTGTTATACTATTTCTGCAATCAGTTTTAGTTTGGAACGCATAGCGTGAACTGTACATCGCTAACAAAATAAGGATGAATACATCATCAGAATATTGATTATTAGAACAATAACACTAAAGCAAATGTTTACCTATGCAATAAAGAGTGCCCCTATAAATAACTGCCATTGGCTAGTAGAAAACTAGATTAAGCAAAGCTAATGTGAATGAAAAGGTGAATTTAGGAAGAACAAAGCTTTATAACTTGTTCTTTAGTATGTCTTTCTGTGGGATAGCGTGTTTATCAGATGGTATTTCTGTCCATGGGATAACGCGCCACCCAACTGTCCGTCTCTTGTTTTCTCCTAAAATCTCAGATAATGTTAGAAGACTGCCATGTGAGTTCTACTATAAATATGTGTTTATGAAGCGCAATGCACAGATAAGGTGTGTGTATTTATAATGCTTGGTTTACAAACCATAGAGTGGTGGTAACACTTCTTCTTTCTCCCCCGTCACCCTTGTTGCAGTCGTTTTTTTTTTCAAGAATATAAGCAACCGAAACTGTATATGTATGTATGTGTATATATATATATATATATATATATATATATATATATAATGAATACCTTTTTTATTGGACAAACTTATTCAAAATGTATCAGCATCACTTTTTGACTTGATAAAGAGAGGCATTATCTCTCAAAAGCTTGTCGCTTTATTATGAATAAGTTTGTCCAACAAAACTGCAATACTCTGATTATTCAACTGGATTACTGAACATTTCCCACAAAATACTGGGAAAACTTAGTGACTCGAGTATAAGCCGAGGGTGGGAAATGTGCTGCCACCTGTGTCCCTCTTGTGCCCTCTGTGTCCCCCTCTTGTGTGCACTCTGTGCCCCTTTCTTGTGTCCCCCCTCTCTCCCCTGTGTCTCTTCCCCCTCTCCCTCCCCGTGTCTCTCTCCCCCTCTCCCTCCCCTGTGTCTCTTCCCCCCTCTCTCTTCCCTGTGTCTCTTCCCGCTCTCCCTTCCTTGTGTCTCTTTCCCTCCTCTCTCTTGTGTCTCTTTCCCACCCCCTCCCTTATCACCCTCCACATCCCCCCTCCTCATCCTCCCTCCTCAACCCCCCCTCAACCTCGCTCCTCAACCCCCCTCCTCATCCTCAACCCCCCTCCTCACCCTCCCTCCTCACCCTCCCTCCTCGACCCCCTCCTCATCCTCACCCCCCCCCACCTCATCCTCAACCCTCTCCTCAACCTCCCTCCTCAACCCCCCTCCTCATCCTCAACCCCCTCCTCATCCTCAACCCCCTCCTCAACCTCTCTCCTCAACCCGCTCCTCATCCCCTCTCCTCAAACCCCCTCCTCAACTCCCCTCCTCAACCTCTCTCCTCAACCACATTCCTCAACCCCCTCCTCATCCACAACCTCTCCTCATCCACAACCCCCCTCCTCAACCTCCTTCCTCAACCCCCCTCCTCATCCTCAACCCCCCTCCTCAACCTCCTCTCTCTTGTGTCTCTTTCCCTCCCACTCCCTTATCACCCTCCTCAACCCCCCTCCTCATCCTCCCTCCTCACCCCCCCTAAACCTCTCTCCTCAACCCCCCTCCTCATCCTCAACCCCCTCCTCACCCTCCCTCCTCAACCCCCCGCCTCACATATTATAATTGTCAAACTGTGATTCGTCATCACGCTTGCGACGAATCACATTTCACAACGCAAAGGCCATCGGATCGCGAACATGTGCATTGGACACATGTGCATTGCGCTGCCGCAGGCGCGCAAGCGCAATGCGCGTCGCAAGATGCACATGCGCAGAGTGCGGCGCGAGACGCACATACGCAATCCGCGTCACAAACTGCGTACGCGCAATGTGCGATGAGCTGCATGCGCGGCGCATAAGGAGAGGGAAGAGACACAGAGGGATGGGGGGAAGAGACACAGAGGGAGGGGGGGAAGAGACACAGAGGGAGAGGGGGGGTAAGAGACACAGAGGGAGGGGAGAGAGACACGGGCGGGAGAGACACAGAGAGAGGGGGGGAAAGAGACACAGAGGGAGAGGGGGGAAAGAGACACAGAGGGAGACGGGGAGAAAGAGACACGGGAGGGGGAAAGAGACGCATGGGAGGGAGAGGAGGGAAAGAGACAGGGGGGAGAGGTGGGGAAAGAGACATGGGGGGAAGAGACACGGGGGAGGGGGGAAAGAGACACAGGAGGGAAGAGACACAGGGAGAGAGAGGGGAAAGAGACAAAGGGGGGAGAGGGAGGAAAGAGACACGGGGGGAAAGAGACATGGAAGGGAGAGGTGGGGAAGAGACACAGGGGAGGGAGAGGAGGGGGTAAGAGACAAAGGGGAGTGAGAGGAGGGGGAAGAGACACAGGGGAGGGAGAGGAGGGGGGAAAATACACGGCGGAGGGAAATGGGGTGGAAGAGACACAGGGAAGGGGGATCAGACACAGGGGGAGGGGGGGAGGGGGAAAGAGACACAGTGCAGAGGGGAACAGACACAGGGGAGGGAGAGGGGGGAAAGAGACACAGAAGGGAAAGAGATACAAGGGAGGGGGTTAGAGACACAGGAAAGAGAGGGAGGTAAAAACATAGGGGGGAAGGAGATACAAGGGAGGGAGAGGAGGGGGAAAGGAGACACAAGGGAGGGAGAGGAAGGGGAAATGAGACACAAGAGAGGAAGTGGGCAGGGGGAGAGACTCGTGATGAGCGCCAAAGGTGCTTATTGCGAGGCCCGTGATGAGCGCCAAAGGTGCTCATCGCGAGGCCAGTAAAGTAGAGGGGGAGAGGCTCCCATTGTGTGGCAAACAGCATTGCCAGGCTTCCCTTTTTATCGCCGTCATTTTTGAAGGGCAAGTCGCTAGTGTATTATAATCATGAAATAACTGACATGTAATAATTTTAGGTAAACATTGACATCCGTTCCATATGTCCAGTAACATCCAGGTAGACCCTTACTCAGGGCTCTGGGAGCTTTGAATATCGAAGTACAGAGCTATTACATGGCTCATGGGAAAAAAAATGAGCCAGTACATCTAACTGACTCGCACATAGGCTGTGCCAATGTGTGCCCAAGTCTGAATCTCAATACACCACACTAGCCCTAACATCCTCATGTATATATATATATATATATATATATATATATATATATTTATAGACCACTCCACATGGCAGGGCAGGGGTTACATAATGACTCCAAAAATTACTTTGTGTAGGGGGAATTAAGGCGACATACATTTAAGAAGATCAATGATTTTATGTATTAAAATTAAAACTGAAAAGTTGTACACCAAAAATGTACTTAAACCATTACTAACTCGATCATAATATGCAAGCTATATCTAAATGAATCACCTATAGATAATCTCTCCTCTAAATAAACATACCCCTTCTGGATCGCTACCTTGTCGTGGTGAAGGAGCTTGTGTACTTTCATGAAGCTGTGAGCTAAACCATGTAGGGTAGCAAAGATGGGCAGGTAATGGCAGAGAGGTCAGACAAATTGCAGTCCACTTGAGAAGGAACTGGCAACCCACTCCAGTATCTTTGCTAAGAAAACTTTATGGACAGGCACCACAAGAGACATAACGATATGGCACCGGAAGATGAGCACCTCAGGTCAGAAGGTGCCTACCACATTACTGAGGAAGAGCAGAGGGCAAGTACAAGTAACACCAGATCTAATGAAGTGGTTGGGCCAAAGCCGAAAGGACACCCAGCCGCGGATATGCCTGGAGGGGAAAGGAAAGTCCACTGCTGCAAAGAACAATTCAGCATAGGAACCTGGAATGTTAGAACTATGAACCAAGGCAAACTAGATGTGATCAAGAATGAAATGACAAGGTGAAACATTGATATCCTGGGAATTGGTGCGCTTAAATGGACTGGAATTATTTTTGTAATATTTTATTATGTACTTTTTTATTTTTTTATTTTTTACTATAAGCAATTTTACTGTTTTCTCCCCACCTTCTGTGTGCAATTTTCTACGCAACACCTTATATCCTAGAATGTTGCTCAGGGCAGGGTCTCCTTCTCCTCTTGTATGTTTAAATCTGTATTGTAATCAATCGTTATACCACTACTATCATAAATTGGAAACAATGTTATCATAAACCATCTAATAGCTTTGAATAAAATTGCTTTAAAAGTGTGAATAAATAAAAATATGTAAAATAAATTTCTGATTGTAGCGCTATTGACTCTTGATTTTATGAGCCATCAGACAAACTTTAAATAGCAGCTGTCTGTCTCCTGGAGATTATGTATTAAAAGCTAAACTGTACAAGTGGAAATTCACAGAGTCAATATGGTCATTCATAGGAAGCTATACAAGTGTAAATCTAAATAGGAAACACTAGAGGGCAGCAAATGTAATTTTCTTATTGTTACCAATACATGAAATGTAAATAAGTGAATGGTTTTAAATAAAATGTTTTAAAGAAGGAATTCATGACCTTAATATGTATAGCTCATATGACAGATATAATAGAAACCATTAAATATTTCAAAATATTTTTGTATTTAATTTATATATATATCACATATATAGTTGTGAGCATGCGAGTTGTTGCTAACGCTTGTGGGCTTGCGTAGCGCATAGCGAGGGCAGCGGGCGAGGGCCTCAGTTTCTGGCATGGGGCGCCGAAGGCTCTCCATGCCAGCAACTGAGACCCTCGCAAACTTTACGGCGCAACGCAAACAACACGACACACCAATTACGACCCTCGCAAACTTTACCTCGCAACGCAAACCACATACGACACACGTTAACACACATTACGACCTCGCAACACTCGGACGCAACTCGCGAACATTAAAAAATTCAAAACACAATAAATACACACAGCACACACATAAAAAGCTTACCTACAGCAACAGGGAGCATCCAGGACCTCAAAAAAGCAACTTACACCTTCATTTCACTCAAAATAAAAGAGTTTAGACACTAAAAAATTTGCTAAGCAAAAGAAAAAATGGCCGCCGAACAAAACAAAAACGAGGCTACACACGCAAACACCATACGAGACACGTTAGCACACCTTATGACCTCGCAAAAATCGGACGCAACACGCGAACATAAAAACATTTAAAACACACTAAATACACACAACACACACATAAAAAGCTTACCTACAGCAAGAGGGACCATCCAGCACCTCAAAAAAGCAACTTAAACCTTCATTTAAATAAAAATAAAACACTTTACACAATCGCTAAGCGAGAGAAAAAATGGCCGACGAACAAAACGAAAACGAGGCTACAGCACTCTAAACACGGAAAACACCACAACACACTCGCAAAACACCACAAGAAATTTGCAAAACACCACAAAAGACCTACGGATAATCCGCGAATACGCATACCACACATTACCCGCCATTTTACGCCAATGCAGAAGTACACCACTACGCTAAAGGTTTTGTCTCGCGCACGCACATTATTACACTGCACACATTCAGCACGCTTACACAGCAGCTCCACACCACTAATGCTGCAGCAACATCAAAACAGATTGCAGCTCTTCAACACAATGCTTCAAAATAGGTAAAGTATATTAATTTATTAATGTATTATATATTTCATTATTACACACCAAACAGCATTAGCTACCTTACAATTTCATTGCCGTCATTTTTTGACGGGCAATTCTCTAGTATATATATACTAACAAGCTATCAGCCTCCACAGGTTGTGTGCCCTTGTTATTAGCACTGTGGAGGAAGGCAATTACTGGAGACTTTAAATGCTTTTACGAATTTACTATCAGCCAGTGTTACAAAAAATAAACAAAAACAAATAAAAGAAAACAGACCACCAGAGCACTACCTACACTGTGACAGTTTCCTAACTATCAGAGCTCCCATACAGATAAACCTGGATGGAGCAAAAGCAAAACAAACAGTCCAATACACTGTTTTCAGTTATGGATTTAAAGACTCCCACAGAGAAAATGGGCCAGCAAGATCATACATTTTTCATCTACTGCACCTCAAACGCAAATGGCTATGTCTTGAAACCAATTATAAAGAGAATATATATTGGTGCTGGACCCCTTCTGGAAAGGACTACCTCCCGGTATGCGAGAGTGGGTAGAACAGTGTGTAGCAGGATCCAAGTCCTGGACGCATATTGTTTTCCAAAAAGTTCGCCTACCAAAGAGGCCACAATAACTTACAGAAGGAAAGCTTGAGAATTCTATGAAGCTGACCAGAAAGAGTCAGAGGAGAGTTTAGCACCCAGCTCAAAAGAGAAAAGGAATGATTAATTAAATATGGAGCAGGGGAAAAGGGCATATGGCAGCTCAATATCCAAACGGCATGAGCTAATGCAGTGTAATCTAGGTCTGACTGTAGCTCACTGTTACGTAGTTAATCTAGTCGGGTGGCTGAGATAAAACATCCCTTTATCACAAAAGTAACAATAAACAGCCAGAAAGTCAAGGGGTTGATTGGTTAAGGAAAAGCAGTTACACTGCTGTCCAGGGAGTTATAACACCAGACAACGGGAGGCTAGGAAAATGATAAGGCATTGCCTATGTGTATGAAACAGACATGAACTGCCTAACAAAAACCAGATGGATCAAAGCACAAGGGATGACAGCCCAAATAATAGTCTTGGTAGTACCACATCTCCCATATGTTGTGGATTTGGGAAGACATTTTACAAATTTTCTACAAATAGAACGCCATGTGCCAAGTCATTAATCTGTTATGAACTCATCAACCGACAGAAAAAGGTACTGAAGTCCCGTAGGGAAAGGCAGAAGGAAAAGAAGAGGGGGACAGAAATAAAAAGGAGGAAGGACCGAGATGAACCCAGGCAACTTCCCATAAAGAGACAGCAGACTAATCCAGGAGATGACCGTGCCAAATCAAGTGGTGGTTAAAGAACAGCAACATGTTGTAAACAATTTTGGATTAGACCAGGCAAATGATCCTCTTCTACAGTATGTCTGAAGGGAAGTGGTAGATGTGAATGTAAAAATTGTGCAGGGAATGGATGAAATAATCCACAAGGTTAAAAGATCTCCTCTTTATCTCCTCTATCCCCTTCTCAAAATAAGAACAATTGCCGGTGCCTCAGGTTCACAGGAAGAAAGTGTTAGAAATGGCCTACAATCATCTATTTGGGTTCTCAAAAATCCCTTGATACCATTTCCTATTATAGAGGAACCATTTAAAAGGATGAGGTCATCAGAACATCTTGGTTATACTGGACTATGCCACAAGATTCAACGGAACTTTGAAAGGGATGATACAAAAAATGGTGGACAAGGATAGAAAGAACTGGGACTTATTACTGCCCTTTCTAATATTTACAATACGAGAAGAACCTCAGGCCTCTACCAGATTTTTCCCATAGTAGATTTTGTATGGACGTAATCTAAGGGGAATACTAGATACTCTGCAAGAAACTTAGCAAGAATAAAAAGTCAGAGGGGGAAATTTTGTAATGTCCAAGGTCTGGGAAATATAATTTCTCAATTTACCCACATAGAATGAGCACAACAGCATAAGAAAATGTACTACAAATATGACGTCCAGTCATCCAGGTTCGGAAATTTCAACCAGGTAACAGATTAATGGTACTCGTACCTACAGTTGAAAGTAAGCTCCTGGCTAAATGGAAGGAAGTTATAGATGTTGTGGGAGAAGTGAACAAAAGATCAAGCAGCCTGAAAGATGCATTAAGGTCCAGATCTATCATGTGAATTTGTAAAAAACCTGGCACTAGAAAGAGGCTAAGGTAGTGGCAGTATGCAGTGTTACCCATTGGAAGTGATGCTACCTGTTGTATAAATATTGTCAGAAATATCACCATAGCAGAGGGAAGGAGTATTATAAATAATTCAATTCAATAGAGATGTATATTCTATAAACCCGTTCGACTAAAGGTGGTTTCCCATGATATTGCCACTAAATACGGAGTAAAAAAAAACAACATACTGAATACCTAAGGCAAAGAGGGAGGAAATATGGACAGAAGGCAAAAAAAAATGACTTAGTGGTTATTGAGGAGTCCAGCAGTGAATGGTGTAGCGCAATTGTCCTAATTCCCCAACCTGATGGGACAATTCACTTTTGCAGTGATTTATGAAAGCTGAATGAAGTATCCCAATTCAATACATATGCCATCCCAAGAGTGAATTAATTGATAGACAAGTTGGGTACATTAAGATTCATGTCTATATTAGATCAAATTATATTGGCAGGTTCTACTAACAAAGGCCCATACTCTATTGGCCAATTTGTAAAATGATACATACTTAAAACTGCTCTTAAAATTGCCATATATTCTATCTGATTAAGAGTTACCCGCCCACAATAACTACGAACAAGGCAACGCCACATATTCTAGCTTATAACTTCATTGGTTTTAGTATAGCTTGAATATTACGAGGGCTAATTAATTAAAGTTACACATATTACACACAATATTCTATTAGACCCATAGCTCTAATTCACAAATTAAGACTAACCCGCAAATGAAAAAAGCGTTAAGTTTCAAAAATAATAGTACTAAATAGAACTTGCAGGAGCTTTTTCAAACAAACACTTTTTAAAGCTGTAGCAGCAATTAAACACACAATACTGTACTTTAAAAGCATGGGAGGGCATTGAAACACATTAGAATTAATTGCACAACAGTCTCAAACCCACAAATATGCAATTAAAATATTTTGTAACGGTTATTTCTGAGTAATATGGATCTTGATACTCAAGGAGTTAATACATATCATGATACCCTCATGGACTAAAACAGATGATCTAATGCTTTTTTATACAGTGTTAAATTGCTTGATTGTGAGCCCCATTGACAAATATTACTTATTGGCACTAATTAATTCTTAGCCTCTGATTACATCTGTTACATCTAACTTCTATGTTTTACTGATGCCATAATGGCGGTTTCCTTTATGGATGGCTGCGTCTAAGAAGTAAAGTAAAGGGCCTGCTTAAATATTGCAAGATCGTATGATCATGTCTCCTGAAATCCTACTTAAAAAGGCATGGTTTATACGTGGAGGCTGGGATGTTAATTGCGGGCTTGAATCAATAGAATACATCTAAGCATTTAGAAAAAAAACACAGCAGCAAAAATTACGGGTAAGAGTCATTTGCTGCTTCTAATAGAATAAGGATCGAAGTCAGCAAGAGAAAGGCAGCCTGCTGTACTGCTGATGGTCTTTCCAATATAATGTTTTACCATTTGGTCTATATTGAGCCAAAAGGCTTATGGACAGGCTCCTAAGACTACACTTATATAGATGGCATAGTAATTCCTACCACAGAATGGTACTCTTACTTGCTTGAAGTTTTGATTTTTTTAGAAACCCTGAGAAGATAAGTCTGACAGCTAAACCAGCCATGTGTGCACTTGGATTGTCAGAAACTAAGTATTTGGGATACACAGTAGGCAGAGGACTGGTAAAACCTCAGCTGAATAAAGTGGACATTACACAAACTAGGCCAATGTCTTTGAGGAAGAGACAGGTATAAGCATTTCTGGATATAGTTTGTACTATCAAAGATTTATATCATTTTGCCACAATTGCAGCCACCTTAAATTTTAAATAACCAAGCAAAGGGCCCCAGACACTGTGTAATGTAATCACCACACTGAAATGGCTTTTGAGGACCTAAAGATAGTGCTGTGTCAGGGACCAATATTCATAGCTCCAAATTTTCAGAAACACATACTAGAGTTTCTCCTCTAAGATCCCTTCAACTAATAATAATCTTTCTAACTTTCACTTCTTCCTGACCCTTTTTATTCCTTATCTGTTACTCTTCGCCAGGTCTTTGCCACTTTAATTCCCTTTAGATTATAAGTACAGTCTTGTAGAGTGCTTTGGAAAAAAACAATTTCTACAAAGATTCTAAACTTAGAACAGGGTCCCTTATTTTCTAAATGTTGTTAATATTGTATTTTCCATGTTCTTATCCCCTGTACAGCGCTACGGAATATGTTGACAAGATACAAATACAAGTTAATAATAAATAATTATAATACTACAAACTGATGCCCATGGGGTTGGATTAGGAATTGTAGTGTCAAAAGAGGTAGAGGGAGAAGAGCACCCAGTGATGTACATAAGCAAGAAACTACTACCAAAGATCAAAAGATAGTCAGTGGTCGAGCAGGATTGTCTAGCGATAAAATGGGCCACAGATTCTCCAAAGTACTATTTACTGAAGAGGCCATTCAAGCTCATCACAGATCATGCCCCCTTAAAATGGATGCATGAATATAGGGAAAAGAACAGCAAAGTGACTAGATGGTTTCTTTCATTATAGCAATTCAAATGTACTGTGGATCATTGAGCTGAAAAGAAACACAGTAATGCTGATGCCCTATCCAGAGTCCACAGCATCTCATCTCAAGTCACTCAATCTCATGGTGTTGAGATGAGGGGGGATATGCTACAACGTGAGGCAAGGAATCTATGTGAGACTGAGCAGAGTATAGCAAGTCTAGAGAAGTGGCAGCTCAATCAGTGATTGTACCTGAAATCAGGCAGGAGGGGATTCAAGAGGCCTATGCCAAAATGAGTGTTTTTTTTCTTAATTTTCAAAACCATGATGAAGATTAAAACAGAAAAGGTACTATTTATTTAGACAATATCATGTAAAGTAAACAGCACACTCCAAAAAGTGTCATAAGGGTCCCTGTGGTGGGGCGTTTGGAGAGAAGGGTGGCCCAGTGCTTGTGGGGAATTACGATAAAAGCGGTATCGGAAGAAAACCTGAGAAATAAGTATTTTTGAAAGTGAACTGTATATAAGGAACTGGTTTCTTTTACCTGATAGCCAGAAGCTACTCCAGAGCTAGTCAGGGTGTTCCTGCGTTTAGTCAGCATGTTTACATAGATGTTTATTTTGTGTTGCTGAATTTAGCCATTTACTTTAATGTTTTTTATATTTTTATTAAAAAGGATAAAAAAGACACTTGTACTCTCAGCTGTTTTTATATAATATACCACTTAAGAAATGGGTCTTTATGTATTCTGGTAGTTTGGCCCTTGGGGCCCCATTTCTTATATATTATATCATAAAATCTTATATTTTCACATATATATTATTTTAACGCATAATTGCACAATATTCCACAGATAAAATACTTAAAAAACTCAATACATGGCAGCCTTGCAAGTATGATGTAACATAAAATAAGACTAGAGGCTGTCCTAGCACATATATATTTATGTGCTTAAGATTTTTAACTAATATGGTTATAAAAGCATTTTGCTAAACATCTTCTTATAGATACCATACAAAAAGGCTATGCAACAGACTGGGGTAACCTGTACTTACCACCTCTTGCTCTCTTCTAATCACAATAGGGCTCTTACTAATCACATGCTACTGTACTGCATCAGTCACTCACTGGTCATGAGCAGCTTATTTTAACGTAAGCTGTTTCATTTGGACTTGTGGTCCCCAATAACAGGACCCACTAAACCAAACTCAAACCTGTTGTCTGCGGCTGATTCCCTGATACTGCTCCTGGTTTTCGCTCTGTCTCACACTCTATTACACCTATTTCAGAACATAATATAAATGTCTACCAGCTTGGACCTCTCTCCATGATGACCCACTCACAAAAGTACCCCTCTCCTTCTGTCAACAGCCTTGCTCTTCATAAATGGAGAGGCCTTACAGGACTCCCACTTCATGCTCTTTGAAATGTGCTTACAGGTTAAAAAAAAATGTATATATACACTTTAAATGGCCTGTAGTTACAGGCAAAAATACTAATGCACAATACATCCGAAATAGGTGTAAGAGTAAAACAAAAACCAAGAGGTACTTATTCCATTCTAGAGATCTTTAATCTGAACCTAAATACTTTGTTCAGTTTTGGAGATGGGTTCTACCAGCAGATGAGGTCAAGGATCCCAGGTGGAGGAAACTATTTTTCACCTTGTTTCCAAGACCCATAGGGGACTTGAGTTAGACAGTGCTCCACGGTGCATTGAGAGTGCCTGGCTAAATTCAAATTTCACTGATTCTCTAGTCACTGGTCGCTGGTAAGGGGGGGAGGGGGTACAGTGCAATAGGGCCAGGGACCTCCTCGTTATTAATCTTCTCTTGACATTAGCCAAGCTAGCTATTTATAAGTACAGGAGCAGCATCTGGCAGGGGTGGTTCAAATGCCATGTGAGGCCATGTTCCGGACTCTGGTGCCCTCCTGTGTCCATGCGGACCTCGCAACATTTACGGACCTACGACAAAAAAATACGAGACGCAGACTTGGAAAAAAAAACACTATGACCTCGCAAAGATACGACTTTAATGGCGGACCCGCGCGAACCTGAAAACATTAGAAACACAATAAATACACACAACAAACACATAAAAAGCTAACCAACATCATGGTGGGACACCCAGGACCTCTGCAAGTGAAGTTACACCTCCATTTAAGTCCAAATTACAGAGTTTAGACACCTGAAAGTCACCTACCCGAGAGAAAAAATGGCTGCCGAAAAAAAAAAAAAACGAGGCTACAGGACCCTATAGACGCAAAACACCACACAGATTTTCCGAAAAAGCCGGACGACATCCAAGAACAAGGACGCAAAATCAGCCACAGCAGCCTACCATACATTAGGCGCCATTTTACAACAATCTTACACAATCCGTAAGTACACAGCTACCTTAACGGATTTTCTTCGCACACGCACACTATTTAAACTACACACTGCACACATTGCTGACACTTACACAGTAGCTCCACAGCACTGAAAACACACATTTTATGCTGCAGCAACATGAAAACAGATTGCCAGCTCTTCAACACAATGCTTCCTGCATATATTACTTCAAAATAGGTAAAGTATATTAATTTATTAATGTATTATTTATTTGATTACCATACACCAAACAGCATTAGCTCACTTAAAATTTCATTGCCGTCATTTTTTGATGGGCAATATTCTAGTTTTACATAAAGGGTAGTTGATAAATGTAACAATCTTCTAGTGGAAGTGGTTGAGACCGGGAAAATTAAAAGGTATTAATGTATTTATGCATAAGGCTATCCTGAGGCTTAAATATTATTATTTATTTGTAATGAGCCAACATATTCCATAGCGCTATACATGGGTTAAGTTCCAGGCAGAGACAAAAACAATATAAACACATTGCAAGAATGGAGGACCCGGTCTTTGAGCTCAGAATCCTGTGTCCATAGAGCTTTCCACAAGGCGCCATGCAAGATTGAAAACTCACAAACTTATGATCTTAACAAGTGTAATTAAGGGAGGATGGAGAGAATGGGTAGACTACATGGGCCTCTGATGGTTAAATCTTTTTTTTTTATGTTACTACACTCTTCTAAAACACATTCCTATATCAGGCAACTAGTACATATGAACATCGTTGCACAGAGACAAGGTGGCCATTCATAACCGTGCCAATATCGGCCACAAGATTATAGGAAAAAAACATTAATACGGCCGGGCCAAAAGAAAATTAACAAGAATGTAACTCATTCACACCCATATATAGTTGTAAATCATGCCAGTCATTTGTTATCCATTCGAACTATTTCATTCTATAAATCATTCCAAATCGCACAATTCGTATAGAAAAGCTACTAGAAGGCCATTAAATGCATGCAACATTTTAATGGCAAGTGAAGACGCATGAAAGCTTTTGATTCATTTGTAAATAAAAAAAACAATGGTGGTTCATGTGTTTTCAATCACGCCTTGGCCAGCATCTTAAATAGGAACCTTCCTGTCCAGTCAGCATTTTTTTCCCAGTGAAAGCCTGGGAACATGGCAACTTGTCGCCTGCAGCTGTTGTAATGTCAGTTTTAGGGTTCCAACAGCTGCAACATAAAACTAAAAAAACTAACACATTTAAAGGATCCCAAAAAGTATGTTTTTGAAAATTCAGCAGCAAAAATGTCATTAAGCTGAATTTTTATTTAATAAAAAATATTTTTTAATTACATTTTATTTTATTACTTAAGCATAATAACAAATACAAGGTCATGTTTTTTGTTACAGTCATAAACCAGAAATATAAGAAAAAGATGTAAAAATAATAATTAGAGAAAGAAGTGTATCTGAATTGCTGTTAATAAAATAAATGACAAAAGTCTGATATATGTAGTTAAAGTCTTTATGAAACAAACACAATTTGAAACAATTAAATAATGAATTAGACAATAACCTTCCATTTATAAAAATTTGTTACCAAATATAAATACAAATATAAATATTCCCCTCGTTAATCTCAAATGCCAAAATGTAGAAAAAATTAAATGGAACAGATATTTATAGGTAAATAATCAGGGGCAGGTAGGGGTTTTATTACCAACAAAAAAAGTTACTGGGGCATTACCATAAAGACGTTCAGAAGTACACCATGTAGTATGGTCAAATTGGTTTACATTTTAATATATATATATATATATATATATATATATATATATATATATATATATATATATACATATATAACACAAAACATAAAAAACACTTTATTTATATATATATATATATATATATATATATATTTATATTATATATATATATATATATATATATATATATATAAAACAAAACATAAAAAACACTTTATTTTATTTATTTATATATATATATATATATATATATATATATATATATATATACACCCACACATATATATTTATATATATATATATATATAAAACATAGAAAGACACTTTATTTATATATATATATATATATATATATATATATATATATATATATATATATATATATATATATATAAAATATATATATATATATATATATATATATATATATATATATATATATATATATATATATATATATATATATATAGTTTGTTTTTCAGGTCATGTGCATATAATTTTAAGACTATCCACAGCAAAATGTGGTAAGAGCTCTCCCCCTCATCGGTAACCACGACAACAGCCATGTGACCTCACTCTTACAGTCCTTTTCCAAGTTTCTGGAATGCCCGCCCACTCTCGGAGCTTGCCCATTGGTCTATTGCTTCACCTGCTCGGGTTTTGGTTGGGTGTTCTGGATGCCCTGGAACGCCAGTCAAACTCAACAGGAAGTAAGCGGTTCCTGGGCATGGAATGCAGAGAAGGTGAGTGCAGCAGGGCAGGGCACAGAGGTGACTGGCAGAGCTGAGTTTGTTATGGGTATGGAATGTGATACAGTATGTTTATAGCTTGTATACATCCTGTGGAAAATGGCACGGGCTGGGACTCTATATTTATTAGGACACAATGATGCAGGGTGTATATAACCTGTGACTGTAACAGGGACCATGGCTCCTGCAATGTTACTGCTGACCTCTAATATTCTAGTTATTATACTTTTTTTTTTATATGATCCATCCAAAATCTGTATCCTGCATGACAGTGTTAGTATTCTGCAGGTCAAATATTGCTAAAATATAACTGTGTGTATGTATATGTGTGTATATATATATATATATATATATATATATATATGTATATGTATGTATGTATGTAGTGTGTGTATAAATAAATATATATATGAGTGTGTATATGTGGGAGTGTTTTGTAAATATATCACATATAATTGTCGAACTACGATACCTTGTAGCGCTTTGCGTCGTGCATATGGCGCTCATCGCCTGCGAGCCATTGAAACACACGGGACAGGCAGAAAGGAGTGCAGAAGGCGTTCCTGCGAGGCTTGCAAAGCGAGGCGAGTCTTTGAGGCATTGAAAAATGCGAACTTAGCCTCCAAGCACTTAGGAAACGTGGGATCGCCTTAGACTGCAAGCAGTTGACGAACGCAGGACTTAGAAAAAAAAAATACGAGGTCGTAAAAAAAGATTATTATTTTAAAAAAATATGGACATATGTATCTGACTTTGTGATGAGCGCCGAAGGTGCTCAGAGGAGCAAAAGTACACCGGAGGAGAGGCTCGCAATGAGCGCCAAAGATCCTTAGAGTACAAAAAGCTTGACATTGTGTGGCAAACAGCATTGCCATGGCTTCAAATTTTATTGCTCCGTCATTTTTGACGGGCAAGTCGCTATTATATATATTTTTTTTATTAAAAGATACATTTGTGTGCTTAATACACTATATTAATAATAAAATAAAAAAGTATTTAATC
The DNA here is from genome assembly GCA_027410445.1 of Discoglossus pictus. NCBI lineage: Eukaryota > Metazoa > Chordata > Amphibia > Anura > Alytidae > Discoglossus > Discoglossus pictus. The sequence continues at coordinate 35,771,042 of CM050166.1, read as the reverse complement.
CAATCAGGAGAATATATCGCCGCAATTAAAATCTATATATGTATATGGCAATTATGATCTTAGATCAAAGCATGCACAGAATTAAAAGGGGGTTGTTTATTCACAAGTATTAAATATACTTGTTAGATAGAATAAATAGCCACAAAAACACGTATAAAGTAAAGCAAATAAAGGTAACCTTGTTTATAAAAATAACTCAACATTTAAGGACAATACTCATTTTTGCACCAGCGACTCATCGGATCAACCTTTGCAAAAAATACATATGAAGTATAAAAATATATATAAAAACACAAAAGCATGTGTATTAATACCCCCTATTTTAAAGTATCTAAGGACACTCAAAAGGCAGCAATTAGGCATCACAGGGTTGTGCAGAACCCTTCTTACCTGCTGCATCTCATCCAAAGGTGCACAGCAGAGATTGGATTCACCCCACCAGTGCCTCACTGTCTTCACTGTCCGCCCATGTCCTTGCAGAGTATATATATATATATATATATATATTTATATATATATATATATACAATATATGTGCTTGTGTAAATAAATAAATATATGTATAAATAATAAAAAAACAACATACCCACAACTTTGAAGATGTTTTTTCTTTTTTTATTGTGAAGCAAGCAACAAATAGGGCAAAATAACAGAAAAAGTCAATATGCATAAATATTCACCCCCCTAAAGTCAATACTTGGTAGAGCCAACTTTTGCGCCAATCACAGCTCCAAGTCGCTTTGGATAAGTCTCTATGAGCTTGCCACATCTTACCACTGGGATTTTTGCCCATTCCTCCTTGCAAAACTGCTCCAGCTCATTCAAGTTGGATAGTTTGCGCTTGTGAATAGCAATCCTTAAGTGTGACCACAGGTTTTCTTTTGGATTGAAGTCTAGGCTTTGACTAGGCCATTCCAACACATTTACATGTTTCCCCTTAAACCATGCAAGTGTTTCTTTAGCAGTGTGTTTGGGGTCACTGTCCTGCTGGAAGGTGAACCTCCGTCCTAGTTTTGGTGGGCGGCAGGTTTGCTGTTGTGCCACGTTCTTTCCATTTGGTTATGATAGATTTGATGGTGCTCCTGGGGATCATCAAAGATTTCGATATTTTTTTATAACCTAACCCTGACTTGTACTTCTCAACAACATTGTCCCTTACTTGTTTGAAGAGTTCCCTGGTCTTCATGGCAGTGTTAGGTTAGTGGTGCCCCTTGCTTAGGTGTTGCAGCCTCTGGGGCCTTTCAAAAAAGTTATGTATGTGTAATGACAGATCATGTGACACTTAGATTGCACACAGGTGGACATCATTTCACTAATTATGTGACTTCTGAAGTTAATTGTTTTTTTATGGGCTTCATAACAAAGGGGGTGAATACATACGCACATGCCAATTTTCTGTTTTCTATTTGTAAAAAATAGTTTTATGTATATATTTTTCTCATTTCACTTCACCAACTTAGACTATTGTGTTCTGATCAATCACATAAAATTCAGATTCACAAAACATTGAACTTAAGGCTGTAATGTAACAAAATTGGTAAAAAGTCAAGGGGGGGGTGAATACTTTTGCAAGGCACTGTATATATATATATATATATATATATATATATATATATATATATATATATATATAGTAAATAAAAAGTACATCTGTGTTCACACTTGAATGTCTAAAGCAAGTTAAAAAAAAAACCTGCTTCCAGCTCAGAGTTCCGAGAAAAACAGTTATTACACTGCATTCTGGGAAGTTGAGCTGGGACACACAAATATATGTATATATATATATATATATATGTGTGTATACAGTGGAACCTCTACTGTATAGGCCGGAGCAGAAGCAGGTAAATGAGGGGAAAGGGAGAGGGGGAGGTATTTAGCGGGGTTTAGAATGAGGAGGGGGGTTAAGGTTGAGGAGGGAGGTTGAGGATGGGGGGGTTGAGGAGGGAGGATGAGGAGGGAGGATGGGGGGTTGAGGATGGAGGTTGAGGATGAGGAGGGAGTTTGAGGAGGGGGGTTGGGGTTGAGGAGGGAGGATGGGGGGGTTGAGGATGAGGAGGCGGGTTGAGATCGAGGAGGGATGTTGAGGATGAATAGGGGGGTTGAGGAGGGGATTGAGGAGGGAGGATGAGGAGTGGGGTTGAGGAGGGAGGTTGAGAATGAGGAGGAGGGTTGAGGAGGGTGATAAGGGAGGGGGAAGAGACACAGGGAAGGGAGAGGGGGGAAAAGACACAGGGAAGGGAGAGAGAGGGGGGACACAGGGGGCAGCACATTTCCCACCCTCGGCTTATACTCAAGTCACTCATTTTACCCAGTATTTTGTGGTAAAATAGGTGCCTCGGCTTATACTCGGGTCGGCTTATACTCGAGTATATACGGTAAATCTGCATGGGAATGACTGAGTGTAATGTGTTATTTTGAAATAAGCAGTATGTGTTAGATTAAAAAAGTTTAAAACAGGGAAGCTTCCATATACCTTTTAATAGCCAGTTTGTATTGACAGCAAATATAAACGTTTGACTAATTAAAGATTATAACTATTGGGTTAATTGAGCTCTTTGGCAGGAAGGATACAATGAGATTGAAGTTTATGCTGTTACTATGCAACTTTTGGTTGGTATGGGCAGGGAGTGTGTCTTTTTTTTTTTTTTTTTTTTTTTTATAATAACGGACCATATTGAGTAATTCTTTGATATCCAAATGTGCTTTTTTCTATTTTCAGCCCCGTGTGATAGCCGAGCAGTTTGCCTTGTGCTGTCTGCGATCGTGGTCATCCTAGAAATAGTTTGTTGAAAACATTTAAAGGCAAAGTGTTTGGTGTTTTTTCTACCTGGACTATGGTTTGAATAAACTCCTTATCAATTTCAGTAAATTCCCAAAAAACCTTGACATACCCAGATAACAGGAACCTGGGAAGGCAGTCCTTTACATCTCTAAAACTATATAGAAAAACAAATGTTTATTACCATCATTAATGTTTTGGATAATAAAAATAGAAAAACTTCTTTCAAAACCTCTCTGATTTTCTTCTGCATCGGATAGTCGGAAAACTGAACATTCTGTTTCCTGAGCATTTCTTCTATTTTTTCTCCTCTAAGAACAATCTACAGAAAGACATTTAATGTGAACATTGGTGGATACTTTGTGAAGAGCATATTCGCCGACACAGTGCGTATCACCTGTTATTTTTGCAGTTCTTTATAAAAAGAAGTGACCATGGCCCCTTTTAAGTGTAGTAAAGAAAAACAACCAAAAAGGAAAGCTGTGAGAACCACAATTGAGGTGAAAAAAGAGATCATCGCTAAGTTTGAACGCGGAACACGTGTTTGCAACTTAGCGTTAGAATTTAACATGCCGAGAACTACGATAAGCAGCATAATTAAAAATAAAGAAGCAATTAAAGCGGCTGTTGTGGCAAAAGGTGTAAAAATTCTTGCTGCCAAAAGATCGCAAACGTATGAAGACATGGAAAATCTTTTATTAGTTTGGATTACTGAAAAACAAATGGCTGGCGATAGTATTTCAGAAGCTATCATCTGCAACAAAGCAAGGCAGTTATATGATGACTTGCAGCACATGAACCCAGGAACCAGTGGGGATTTCATGGCAAGTAGGGGCTGGTTCGAAAAATTTAAAAGACGAACAGGCATTCGTACTGTAGTTAAGCATGGAAAGGCTTCAAACTTGAATACAGAAGATGCTAAAAAGTTTGTTGAAGATTTCAAAAACTATGTAGACACGGAGGGATTTATCCCTCAACAAGTTTTTAATTGTGATGAGACGGGTCTGTTCTGGAAAAAAATGCCTAGACGCACCTACATTACAAAAGAGGAAAAGGCTTTGCCCGGACACAAACCAATGAAAGATAGATTAACACTCTTACTGTGTAGCAACGCGAGTGGGGACTGCAAAATTAAGCCATTGCTCGTTTATCATTCAGAAAATCCAAGAGCTTTTAAGAAGAACAATATCATAAAAAGTAAACTAAATGTGATGTGGAGGGCTAACAGTAAGGCTTGGGTAACAAGGCATTTGTTCCTGGAGTGGATTAACGAAGTGTTTGCTCCAAGTGTGAAAGCTTATCTAGAAAGTTATAATTTACCTTTAAAGGCCCTCTTGGTTTTGGACAATACTCCTGCTCATCCCCCTGGTTTGGAAGATGATTTGGCAGGGGAATACAGCTTTATTCACATTAAATATCTTCCAACAAATATAACTCCTTTAATCCAACCAATGGATCAGCAGGTAATTGCCTATTTTAAAAAACTTTATACAAAAGGTCTGTTTCAAAAGTGTTTTGAAGTAACGTCAAAGACGGCATTTACATTGTCAGAATTTTGGAAAAATCACTTCAATATCCTCCATTGTTTGAGGATAATTGATAAAACATGGGGGGAAATGTCTTCCAGGACATTGAACTCAGCCTGGAGGAAATTGTGGCCAGAGAGTGTGTCAGAAAGAGATGATGGTTTGGGGTTAGATCCTGTAGTTGATGAAATTGTGTGTCTGGGCAGGTCCATGGGATTGGAAGTTGATTTTGAGGATGTAGAAGAATTGGTGGAAGACCATGGAAGGGAGCTTACCACAGAAGAACTGTTGGACCTTCATAAAGAACAGGAAGCTGACGCAGTGCGGGACATTTCATCAGAGGAGGAAGAGTCAACTAAGGACAGCATCCCAACTGCTGACATTAAGGAAATGCTGTCCAACTGGGCCAAAACTCAGAGTATGGTCGAGAAGTGGCACCCGAACATTGCCGTAGTTAATCAGAATATAAATTCATTCAATGAAAATGTGATTGGCTACTTTCGGAAAATTTTAAAAAACAGACGGAAAACATTGGACAAGTTATTTGCTAAATCTAGTGATAGTGAATCGTCGGGAAAGGGCCCAAAAAGACGTCGATCATCAGAATTGGAGTTACCTGATGTTTTAAAAGAGGGTGACTCCGATTCTAAACGATAATTCATTTGTTACTTTTTTGCTTCTGTCATCATCGCTCCTCAGTAAATTTTTATTTATGTATCCGATTCAGGGCTGGGAATGAATTATTCCAGTTGTACTTAATTTCTATGGAAAAAAATGATTCTATATTGATCAGTTTGAGAATCAGCCCATCCCTCAGATGAATATAGAGGTTCCAGTGTGAATGTATGTGTGTGTAATATATATATATATTATGACAAGCTATAAGTCTCTGCTCGGTTTATGCCCTATATTTCTGGCATCTTTTGATAGAAAAACAAAATTACAGGAGACGTTCATGCTTTTCCAAAGTTTTATATAGAATATATTTGCAATATTTACACCAAAACAAAAACAAAGAAATGAATAGGCCTAGCTCTCATCAGAGCACTAACTTCCCTGTTAGATAGCTCCCTTACTAACAGAGCTTCCATCTAGTTGGATGGAGCAAAAACAAAAAATAAATCACCCAACAGTTAGTTCATAATAACTGGCTTGTATTCTTGAAAAGTCCCGTCTTTTCATTTTGCTGCAAACTGCTCCTCGGGTCCACCCTGTTCTGTATCTGTTTGTTTTCCTCTTAAACTAGTTAAAGGCTATGCACAGCTTGGGTAACAACTGCTGCAAGTGTTAACTCTTTCAGTCCTGCTTGGGAAAGTAGAGCTTTGTAGTGTCTGTGGCCCATGGAAACCCCTGGTCTCACATATATATATATATATATATATATATATATATATATATATATACACACAACAATAATTTAGTATATGGTGAGCAAAGGAGTAAGAGAAGCTCTTCACTGTATTTCTTGTTATATATTATATACCACTAATATAGTTGTTGTACTGCGAGTTGTTGTCCCGTTGCGGGGCTCGCATAGCGAGCCACGCAACTGTTTCCCTCGCAAAGGGCCGCAATTGCTGGGGTGGAGGCCCACGGGACATAGCTGCAATGAAGGCCGAAGGCTCTCATTGCAGTAGTGCAAATGAGCACCACAGGCACTCATTGCACGGCCAGCGGGACTTAGCTACAAAGAGCGTCAAAGGCGCTCATTGCAGGGGTGGAGATGAGAACATAGAGGGGGGAGAGAGGGGGAGGGAGAGAGACAATGAGCACACAGAGTGCAGAGAGAGGACACAGAGAGAGCGCACAGCGAGAGAGAGGGCACTCTGAGACAGCACAGACAATTGAACATAACGTATGACATTGTCATTTATGATGGGCAAGTTACTAGTATATAAAGTGTGGATATATCCTGTTATGTGCCTAGATTTTGTTAAATTTGTTCTCATAGGGTTAGGGTAGTGGCAGATGATAATCTATACATAGTAAAATAGTAGAGCTCACAGTGCACCACTACTTTCCAATATAAAGATTAGCATCTGCCACTACCCTAACCTGGAGAGCAAATTCAACAAATTTGTGGAGCACCACGTCTCGCCACCTGCTGGCCGCTGCACGCCACTGCACTTGGAGGGACAAAAAAGGAAAGACCCTAAAGCTTTATCAGGTGCCATTTTTTTTTATACATGTATTCAGAAGTAGAAAGGTGAATCCTTTAAAGTATGTGCTGCCTAAAAAAATGTACACATACCGTATTTTTCCATGTAAAGGACGATATTTTTTACCCACATATTTAAGTTTAAAATAGGGGGTCGTCTTATACACGGAACATGTTGCAAAACTGTAAGTGGCCACTAGATGGCTGTTTTGCAGGCACTGCCCAGGGGAACATAACCGGATGTCTAGCTCACAAGGATCTAGATGGGGAACGACTCGGGGTGAGTGTCTGCTGGGGGCTCCTGGCTCTGGATGGGGCTGCACGGGGTGAGGGCACAGAGTGGGTTCTGGAAAAATACTCAGGATGGGGGTCCCCATATATATTTCTTAATTTTGGGCTAAAAAAATAGGGGTTCTATACATGGAAAAATACGGTATATACTGTTTTCTGAGACATTTCTGCTTTTAACAATCTTGAGATTAAATATAAATTAGGATCAATGTGCATTTTTAATCTTTTTTTTATTTTTGCTTTGACTTTTTTAAATATTTTTGAGTATTAAAATATTTCTGAGTTATAAAGTGTTAATGTGTTTTACTACACTATATAATTATGTGCATTTAAAATAAACAATGTAAAAAAATATTTATTTAGGCAGCATTGTGTCCTAAAAGAATTTCTCAGTAAATTAAAAATTCTTACTAACAATATTTTAATGTGCTTTTTAATATTATCTTAAAGGGGCTCTGTCACTCCAAAATCAAATGAGCATAAAAACATGGTTGTATTTTTCTAAATTGGAATTGGAATTCCATGTTGTTGTTGCTGCACATATATGCAAATATGCAGCTCACTGATGTTAATGTAATGCTAATTATACTTCCTGTTAGGGTGACAGAGTCCCTTTAAAGGACTTCTAAAATGTCATATTTGATATTCCGAAATATATTTTTAAAAAGTTAAATAAAACTAAATACAGTATTTAATTTTTAACTATTTTATTGAATTTTGGTTTACTGGACCACAACATTTGCTTTTGTTCCCAGCAGAATTAGTCAGCCTTGGATGCAGGTAATATCTCTATTCGGTTATATTGAACAGCCGCCATATTTTTGTGATACTTAATAGTAGGATTAAATGGAATTTTGCCTTCCTTTGTATCAAATAACAATCTAAAAAGGTCTAAAAAGTTTGAACTTAATGGTCTAAAAGTATTTTTGTCAACCTTAATTACAATGAAACTATGAAGTGTAACTCCTGCTAGAATATCCCTGCCTTCTCTTCTGCTCCAGGCTTGCAATACACAAGAGGTTTCTGCTAAAATTAAGATTTTCTCTAAAAAAATGCTTTTATGCTCGGGGTTTACACAGCTCTTAATGTTAATGTGTTACTCCACAAACAAGTTAAACTTGTCCCTAAACTCCATTTGTTCTTTTAAAGGAGTATGGATGTTTCCCTGTTTTTACCCCTTTCTAATCTAACACAGGGATCTCCATTTTCTTCAGTTTGCCAATATTATTTCCTTCTTCCTTGTTCTTATCCCCGTATAGCGCTACGGAATATGTTGGCGCAGTATAAATAAAAGTTAATAATAATAATGATTATATCACACATTACACAGTCATTCTATACACATACAGATTTATTTTATTTTTTTAATTTGTTTTCCACACCCCCAGAGGATAGGCACCTGGTACTAACCAATAGAAACACTGCATTCAAGTCCTTTTTTTAAATACTATACTGTACTTCAAACCAACAGCAGCACAGTGCAGAGGTCCAAAGCATCACTGCCTGAGCTGCTTCTTTGTGGTGGGAACAAAAGATTACACGTCCCATGATGCTTGGCTGCAGAGACTGAATCCCCATACTAGTACAATGTTGTAGCCGTCTCTGATTGGCCACAACAAATTATTAATTTTAAACCAATTTTAGCATGGCTTTCCAGGGGCATTCCTTCTTAAAATTAACTGCCAGAAAACTGAAGACATTTTGCAAACTTTAGGGTAAGTTTATTAATGTTTTATGAGTGGATATCATTACAAAAAATAATTACTTCCAAAGAAAACCTCTAACACAACAATTCTGTATGAAAATTTAGCGGCTGCTTGGTAGACAAAGCAACTTTACTCCCTTATTATTACTACTGTTTTATTATTATTATTACTATTTTCTTTTGTAAAGCGCCAACGTATCCAGTAGAACTGTATAGGGGTTAAATAAAAAGAAAGACAAAATTAAACACATTGAAGAAAGTAGAGGGCCCTGTCTTTTGAGTTTAAAATCTTACATACATGTAAGATTCAAAGCACCATATAAGAATGAAAACTTGCAAACTTACAATCTAAAGGGATAAATAAAACAAAAGGTGGCACAATTAAAGAGAAGAAACTAGAGCTTGTCAAGTTATTAAAAAGAGAGTAGAGGGTTGATTGTCAGCCTTATTAAATTCCAGTCTCATAGATACGAGGTTACTACTTAAACCCATTGGGACCTCCAAAGTGTCCCCACATTAACCCCGCTCACATTAACAGGGCCCTCGACTTTCTTCTAAACAGATGGGGATCTATACAGAGTCCCATGAGACTATAATTACCCCCCTCAGTCCAATAGGGGTCTATATAGACCCCTATAGGACACTATTAACCCCTAGGTTAAGCCTACAAATGCCATGGGGGTCCTTCAGGACCCTCATTACAAAGTCTAAGCACTACACTACACTATTAACCCTAACTATGCCCCATTAACCCATACTAAACCCTTTCTAACCCTGACTGGGCCTATTTGGACCTAATAACCCTAACTGGGCCTATTTAACCCCATCTAGCCCTATTTAATCTCATCACTTATGAGGGTCTATACAGACCCCCGTAAGCCTCTAGTTAACCCAATCAGTCCCATAAGGGTCTATGAAGTCCCTCATAGGACAATTAGGAGCCTATTATTAACCCCATAAGTGCCATGAGGGTCCTCCAGGAGAGGGGGGTTAATTTTAGGTGCCGTGGCTGTGATTGGTTTATAGTGTGCGGCGGGCCCTTTAAGGACCTGCGGAGGGTAATTTAATATTTTTAAATGCAGCGGGGGCCTGATCTATGCCGATCGGGGACCCCCGCTGCAATGGGTTAATGTGGGGAGGCTGCAGGGGTCTCTATAGGGACCCCTGCAGCATGGGGATGTGTTTAGGGAGCAGGGGGGAGCATCACACAGCGGTGTCGGGCTGCTCTGAGGCAGCACGTAGAGGCTTTAGGAGCCCTTGCTGGCACTTTTTTGTGCCCATAGGGATACTTCCGAGCTGCGAGATTCACCTCATAGATTTATGTCTGCGTGTTACTACGTAGCTCTCTCAGAGCCTATTCTGGGCCATATTTTGGTGTCATCTCGCAAAGCAGGCTGCAAGGGACGTATTGGGGAATCGGTCTTCGCAAACAACAAAAAACTGTCTTGCGAGGACCGAGGGAACTTCAAGGGCTAATTTAATAAGGCCCTAAGTTTGTGGATGTATCAGCTGTGCAAAATGGAAGTGATTGTGGTAACGCAATTCATAGGTGGCAGGTGTGGACAGGGTAGGAGGGAGGGCATGTTATATGAGATAAGAGGTTGAACAGAGTTGGTTGTGCGTGAAGGTCTAGATCAGTGGTGGTCAACCTAGTGGGCAATTTAAGATTTTACGGCGTGGTAACCGCTAGGTGGCATCGCTGATTAGTGATGTCACATGCCGGAGACCCGCAGCACCACGCTTGGCTGGTTGGATATCTGGTGAGAGAGCCTAGGGACAGCAGTCAGGACCGGATCACTAAGTACAGGCGATACATAGCTAGGGTCATATGATTTATGTAACGAGAAATTAGGTAAATTGAGATCCTGCGGCACCAGTGGGCAGTAAGGAAATGTTACCATCAAAAGTAGGCGGTAGGTATTAAAAGGTTGACGACCCCTGTTCTAGTTGGAAAGTGAATGTGCTGAATGGATGTTATCAGGCAATATAGTAGGTGGATAACAACAACAGCTGAGTCTGAACTTTGACAGTAAGTTTAATATAAAATGTTGCTTTTTGAATATACATTTTATTAAAAGGTATATGGAAGTTTCCTGGATTATGAATGCATCTGATATAGGAGAATCAGTAGTGTATGCAAACATTTTTTTTCTCATGTAAAAAACCCGAAACTACATATTAATAAACTTAAAGTTTACAAGATTTCTGGCAGTTGATTTTGAGATGCAATGCCCCTGAAAAAAAGAAAAAATTAGCATAAAATTCCTAATTCTTTGTGGCCAATCAGAGGCAGCTACAACATTGTAGCAGTGTATGGGGATTCGGTCTCTGCAGCAAAGCATCATGAGTTTTATAGTCTTTTGTTACCACCACACACCAGCAGCTTAGGCAGTGGTGCTCTTTCTCTCCGCACTGTGCTGCTATTGGTTGGAAGTTTAGTATAGGGTTGCAAATGTACTTGAATGCAGTTTTTCTATTGGTTAGTACCAGCCTATGTATGGAGCTCTGGGGGTGTGCAAACTAATTTGTTTTGTTTTTTTAAATAAAATAAGTCTGTATCCGTGTAGAATGATTCAATGTAATGTGTGTTTCTGATATAAGCCACATGTGTTAGATTACAAAAAGTTACAAAGAGGTAAACTTCCATATATCTTTTAATGACCATTACATGTAGCCCATTTTGTTAGGGCACTACAGTGGTCCCTCAACCATACCAACATACAGTGGATATAAAAAGTCTACACACCCCTGTTAAAATGTCAAATTTCTGTGCTGTACAAAAATGAGACAAAGATAAATCATTTCAGAACTTTTTCCACCTTTAATGTGACCCATAAACTGTTCAACTCAATTGAAAAACAAACTGAAATCTTTTAGGTAGAGGGAAGAAAAAATATAAAAATAAAATAATATGGTTGCATAAGTATGCACACTTTTAAACTAATACTTTGTTGAAGCACCTTTTGATTTTATTACAGCACTCAGTCTTTTTGGGTATGAGTCTATCAGCATGGCACATATTGACTTGGCAAGATTTGCCCACTCTTCTTTGCAAAAACACTCCAAATCTGTCAGATTGCGAGGGCATCTCCTGTGCACAGCCCTCTTTAGATCACCCCACAGATTTTCAATCGGATTCAGGTCTGGGCTCTGGCTGGGCCATTCCAAAACTTGAATCTTCTTCTGGTGAAGCCATTCCTTTGTTGATTTGGATGTATGCTTTGAGTCGTTGTCATGCTGAAAGATGAAGTTCCTCTTCATGTTCAGCTTTCTAGCAGAAGCCTGAAGGTTTTGTGCCAATATTGACTGGTATTTGGAACTGTTCATAACTAAGGCCCCAGTTCCAGCTGAAGAAAAACAGCCCCAAAGCATAATGCTGCCACCACCATGCTTCACTGTGGGTATGGTGTTCTTTTGGTGATCTGCCGCGTTGTTTTTGCGCCAAGCATATATTTTGGAATTATGGCCAGAAAGTTCAACCTATGGTCAGACCATAACCTTTTCCCACATGCTTTTGGGAGACTTCAGATGTGTTTTTGCAAAATGTAGCCTGGCTTGGATGTTTTTCTTTGTAAGAAAAGGCTTTCGTCTTGCCACTCTACCCCATAGCCCAGACATATATAACCCCCCCCCGTGTCTCTTTCCCTCCCCCCTCCTCAACATAAACCCCCCCTTTAGGGGGGTTTAGGTGGAGGAGGGGGTTTAGGTTGAGGGGGGTTGAGGTTGAGGATGGGGGGTTGAGGATGGGGGGGTTGAGAAGGAAGGTTGAGGATGAGGAGGGGGTTGAGGATGAGGAGGGAGGTTGAGGAGGAGGGGTTAAGGAGGGGGGTTGAGGAGGTGGGTTGGGGTTGAGGGGGTTGAGGTTGAGGAGGGGGGTTGAGGTTGAGGATGGGGGGTTGAGGATGAGGATCGGGGGGTTGAGAAGTAAGGTTGAGGATGGGGGGTTGAGGATGAGGAGGTAGGTTGAGGAGGGGGTTGAGGAGGGAGGTTGAGGATGAGTAGGGGGGTTGGGGTTGAGGGGGGTTAAGGTTGAGGAGGGGGGTTGAGGTTGAGGATGGGGGGTTGAGGATGAGGATGGGGGGTTGAGGAGGGAGGTGGAGGAGGGGGGTTGAGGTTGAGGATGGGGGGTTGAGGATGAGGAGGGAGGTTGAGGAGGGGTTGAGAATGAGGAAGGAGGTTGAGGATGAGGAGGGAGGTTGAGGATGAGGAGGGAGGTTGAGGATGAGGAGGGAGGTTGAGGATGAGGAGGGAGGTTGAGAATGAGGAGGGGGGTTGAAGAGGGTGATAAGGGAGGGGGAAAGAGATACAGGAAGGGAGAGGGGAGAAGAGACACAGGAGAGAGAGGGGGGACACAGGGGGCAGCACATTTCCCACCCTCGGCTTATACTCGAGTCACTCATTTTACCCAATATTTTGTGGTAAAATGGGTGCCTCGGCTTATCCTCGAGTCGGCTTATACTCGAGTATATACAGTATTTTTATTTTCTTTTTTTTCTTCCCTCCACCTAAAAGATTTCAGTTTGTTTTTCAATTGAGTTCTACAGTTTATAGGTCACATTAAATGTGGAAAAAGTTCTGAAATTATTTATCTTTGTCTAATTTTTTTACAGCACAGAAACCTGACATTTTAACAGGGGTGTGTAGACTTTTTATATCCACTGTAGATAAGGATACCTGAGAACACTGAGTAGTTTACTATAAATGTGCATATTTAATATTACATTTTAGGTATCTTTTATGATTTTTATTATAAAACACACAGAATGTCTCAACATAACGGGGCTTGGTATTGTTGCAGGTCATTGAATTTCAAAGAATGTTCTTTTGTTCATAGCAGGAATGTCAAGAGAAGGAGGTGACAGAAACCACAGTCATCGCACCACAGTTGAACAACTTATGAAATGCTACAGCTCAAATAAATTGTGCAAAGTCAGGAAAACAGATGCTAAGCGCGTAACAGAGCGAGCTCATATCCACAGGTACTGACAGTGTGTGCAGCTGACTTACACATCCGTGTGACATGGATTTCATCAGCAGCTCCTCAATGTGTTGGATCCATCTTTTTCTTGCAAGGATGTGTAAATAAAGCCTCCTGGAGAGCTGGTTAATAAAGGGCCAGTGCTTTACATGTTAAATCTTGTTTTTGTTCACCATTAATTAACATTAAAAATACATGTGCAAACAAGCTTTATTCAAGAAAATATAGTAAAAAAATAAAAATACCACAATAAATATATTGTAATTAATATTCAGAGTATAGTACTAGTAATTGATATATATATATATATATATATATATATATATATATATATATATATATATATATATATATACATTTTGTTTTCGGCGGATCTACTTCCTGAGGTGGGAGGAGATTTTTAATACAAAGGAAGTTTTTGTTTGCACAATCAAAACCTTGCAGCTAAAAATGCCAGTGCTTTCAGCTGGGACAATGGAAAACTCACTACATTTACAAGGAAACAATCTTCTAAGAGACCAGCTTCAAGAAACTGCTTACTAAATTAGTTGGAAAGCCACAATAAATAATAGGTATTTTTACTTCCTAAAATCATTTTGCCTATATGCAAAAGGCCCTATTGAAGAAAAAATATAAGTGCAGTGGTCCTTTTAACATTTTGTTAGCAAGTACTTAGCTTGGCTGAACAGCCCACTTGAAATTTTCAGATGCTCTTAGGAGGCTGCCATTATTCTGCTTCCAATCAACGTGACTTGAAAATACATGCAGAGAAAGAGCTGCATAACTAATATGAAGAGATCGCACATGTTAGTTTGTAAAGAGTGTGTAATGCTCCAGTGGGAAGGAAGGGGGTAAGAGACACAGTGGAAGCGGCAAAGAGTCACAAGGGAAAGGGGGAAAGACATAGAGGAGTGGGAAAGAGACACAGGGGAGGGAAATGGGGGGAAAGAGACACAGGGGAGGGAGATGGGGGAAACAAAACACAGGGGTAGGAGATGGGGAAAGAGAGACCTGGGCGGGAGATGGGGGAAAGAGACACAGGGGAGAGAGATGGGGGAAAGAGACACAGGGGAGGAAGATGGAGGGAAGAGACACAGGGGAGAGAGAGGAGGGGGGGAGACACATGTAATATTATACCATCATTGATGATGGGTAATCGCCTAGTTGTTAATAAAAAGCTAAATAATTTAGTCAATTTGATGCCTGTTTTGTAGCAGCGTCATATTTGCTTCCAACACACCTTCCACCCTCTAGCACGGGGTTGTTAAAGGGATATGTAAGTGCATCTGAAAGAGAAGAATTAGTAGTGTATGAAAAAAAATTGCATTAAAAAAATACCAAAATAAGCATTCAAACACTTACGTTAAAGTTAGCGTAATATCTTTTAATTTCTGTTCGTTGAAACTTAGGGTTAACACCCTCCAAATCCAGGCTAAATTGGTATACAATTTGAAAAACTGTTTTGGCCAATCAGGAGGAAGTAAAGACTGAAACATTTGTATCACAATCTGGCAGTTGTTGTCTGTTTTTTTTTTCTCTCTGCCTATCTCCTTATGGGCAATTTCAGCTGTGACCCCAGCAACCATCATTTCCTTTAGAGGTCACACACTGTACCCTGCAGGGTACTCTTTATGTAAGCTTCCTCGGGGTGTGCACATCCACATATCAGTATCTAGCATAATAATATATGTAAGTACATCCAACTTTTTAAATATAATACATATTTTTCTACTAATTAGTGGCTGTTTATTAGGAAACATTTGAAACCCAGCTCACTTACATATCCCTTTAAGTTCGGTCCTATAGGCCACACACAGACTTGGATTTGAGGATTTCCTTTCTGTTCCCAGTTGATTCAACTGGGATGACTGAAGAAGTAATAGTCTGGCCTGTATCTTCAAATTCAGGCCTGTGCGCGGCCCTCCAGGACCAAACTTGCCCACCCCTGCTCTAGTAGGTAATTTTATAGAGTTGAAGAATCCACTTTTATGTGAACGTTTTAATGAAGTGCTTATTTTTATTTTGATTGAGAATATCCATTTTTTTTTCAGTGCTCCTGTGACGATTCATTGTTCTTCTATATCCCGGCATGCAGAGCCACGCCTGAGGCCCCGCACCTGCCTGGCATGTAGATCGTATGTGACGCAGACTCAGAAGAACTTCACGCCAAGTGTTACCGCAATCCCATCATTGCTTCCGCTAGATCAGCTGAACCACCTCCCCTACCAGCCAATCAAAACCATCAAGAACAGGCAGAAAGCACGGCACAAATACAGAGAGCCAGAAAAGGTAACACCCGTACCAATTCTGTGTTGTAATAGGAACGACTCAACAGCCAATATCATTATTATTACACTAGTTGTCACTCATCAAAAACATGCTACTGCAAATCAAACAGATTATTTGAGTAAAGTGCTCAAACGTCTTTCTTTTTTTTTTATTATTATTATTATTATTATTTATTTACCAAATTGGTCCTATTTTGTTAAACTTTTCAGTGTACCTTTATTTTAACTGTACATGATTAGTTTAATCAGCCACCACTACACCATTGTTTTTATCTTTGTGCTTGATTTTAATGTTAACTATTTACCATAAGCATGCATTGTCAGTCTGAAAGCAGTTGCTTTAACACAGTGGCAGAGGTAGAGATTGGGGAGCCCTGGTGCAAAACTAAATTTTAAGCCCCTCTTCTTTTTTTTTTTTTTTAACAAACTAATTTCCACCCGGGTGTGTGTGGCTAAGGAGGAGTCATTTCCTGTTATGGTTACAGCACCAGTCCGCTGCTGCAGTTCGGTGACCAACCACTAGATGGTGCTGCCGATATTCCGGTGCCATATCATAGAGCCATGGCTTAAGTAAACTGTTAGGGCTAGTTTAAGGGTTAGGCCAGTATTTTAAGCTTAGAACTTCTCTAACATATTGACAGCGCCATCTAGCGTTTGGTCGCCGCACTGCAGCAGCAGACCTGTGCCGTAACTATAACAGGATAGATCCCAAGGAGGCCCAGTGGGGGCCATGGTAGCATGGGGAGCCATGGGGTCCATACATTACAAACAAAATAAAAAATGCATGCAAAAAAATTACACAGCACTTAGTCTCCCAGACAAGGGGTCTGGTGCATTGCACCACCTGCACCACTGGTAGCTCCGTCCCTGCTTTAACATGATATGTGTTCATAAGGTGTAATTGACAATGATTAGTAGCACTGTATACATTATACACAAACACAAAAGTTGTGATAGAGTATCCATTTAACACAACTTAAAACTATAGGTAATAAGTACTTTATCAGTTGAAATTTAAAAAAAATACATATTTTTTAAAATAATATATTTTAGAGCATTGAAGTTTTGTAAGCTTTTGTACCTGTCAGACAGCCTTTCTGACCCACACACCCACCTGAGATTGAGATTGTTTTCTGATAGGGAGTTGATCCACATAAAGCCACATGTAAAGAAGAATGCAAATGAAAAGTCTGAGCTTGCTCAGACCCCAGTTGGTAACTGGAATTACTCAATTCAATGTAAGTTTCCTATAGAATTTTTTTTTTTAATAACATTCGATTGATAAAATAGCAGTTAAATTACAAACTACTGTAAACGCACAATACTTCCATAAGGACCCACCTGTGCCATATAAAACTCACACTGTGTCCAAGCGAATCTTCAGAATACTTTATCACATCATTGGAGCACATTGCTGCTATTTTTAGTTCAATATTTTATATTAAATTGTTATGATATTCATTAACAAAATATGTACTATGACAAAACCATTGGTTTCAGGTCTCTAGCCCCAGAAACCTGATTTCCTGCACATTCCGAGTTGACGGCCATGTCCAAGCGACCACATCATTATCATCATGCAGTTCTGGCTCTCAATCCCTGCAATCAGGTACAGAAAGTTCTACTTTAGATATTTGTGTAATTCTTAAATAATTAGAAATATCTAGTTCAGGGGTATACAGCTCTAGTCATCAAGGTTTGCAGGCAGGTAAGCTAGCAAATGTGGATTAGTCAATGTGATGGAGATTGATGAGCAGCACTGTAGTAGTCATGCAGTAGGTAGTAACTGGTCATCAATAAAGTCAGTATTTCAAGAAATTAAATTCAATGTAACCTTTAAAGGTTGTATTTTGATTATTGAGACTAGCAGAGCTGCTACTTTTCATCCTATATTAGGTGTTCATGGGAAGAACCTTTGTTTTTCCAAGACCGTAGCAGCAACGGTACACCCACAAAGCCTGCGGGCTTGAAATCCTGCGTAGTTACAGAGCTATTACATTCAACCATGCCACGACCAACAGGCTGTAGATGCAAGCCAGACAGAGGGGGATTATAAATTTGCGTTCCACCCGTCCATGCGTTGACTGTGTTGTATTTTCTCACGAAGTAGCACGCAGTTGGAGTTGGAGGTCGGCTCTAGATTGCAGTTGGAGTCCGGAGTTGGAGGTCGGCTCTAGATAGAGTATGAGAGTTTTGAGAGCAGTAATTTGTGGTTTTGTTCATTTATCTTATACTAATCCTTGATTACACATATTTACAGATTACACAATTGCAATACACATCATTTATCCCAGTTATTAAATACACATAATACACACATTTTTTTCCATCATATATTTACAGTAACACTTATTTTTATTATTCGTTATACTCTTTCAATTCTTTTTGGGATTGAAATGGATGGAGGGGGAGGAGTGGAGGGGTGGGGAGGAAGAGAAGAGGAGAGGCGAGGAGGAGAGAGCGATGGTCCTGGGGAGTAGTGGTGGAGAGGAGAAGAGGAGTGGTGGAGAGGAGGAGGAGGTGTTTGGGAGTGGCAGAAGAGGAGCAGCAGGGGAGGAGGAGCAGGGGAGGAGGAGCAGCAGCAGGAGGAGGAGGAGGAGGTTGGTTGTGGCATGGTGGCCCTAGCACCAGGCACACTTAGAAGAGGGACAGAGGGGGAGGAGCCTGATCCCAGGGAGGGGGGTAGTTTGTTGGAGGCACAGGGCTCAGGGACAGGTCAGGGAGGTAAGGATCCCTGTCCACAGGCAGGAGGGCAAGAGGCTAAGGGCAAGCACAGGGCCCACAATTACACGCAACGGGAGAATGTGGACCTCCTTGGTGCTATGTGTGGCCGCCCTGTGATCCTTGCAGGGGGGCGGGAAGTTAGGCCAGGACCTAGGGCACAGGCATGAAAGAAGGTATTGGCAGAGGTTACAGTAGTGGGCACAGCACAAATGATCTGCGGGTAGCTTTAAGAGGCCAATTTAATAGCTGTACGTCTAGTGGGCTTCATTACGGGCTATGGGTGTACACATTGGGGAGATGTAATTGGGCTGTTAATCTGCCCTGGAGGCGGGCCTAGAAAAGATGCCTTTACCTACAGCGAGGCAGATAAAGGCTCCTAGAAGGACAGGTCCTCACTCAAACCCTGGACATCTGAAGGGTGGTAGAGAGAAATATATCTACTGGCTCTTACAAAGTATTAACATACTAGCGACTTGCCCGTCAGAAAATGACGGCAAGATCGAGTTTTTTCCCAAACATTTCTCTTTCCCTTCCCCCTCCTGTCTCTCTTTGCCCTCTCTCTCCCTTCCTTGTGTTTCTTTGCCCCCTCTCTCCCTCCCTTGTCTCTCTTTTCCCCCTCTCTCCCTCCCCTGTCTCTCTTTGCCCCCTCCCCGTCTGTCTTTGCCCCCTCTCTCCCTCCACGTCTCTCTTTGCCCCCTCTCTCCCTCCCCTGTCTCTCTTTGCCCCCTCTATCCATCCCCGTCTCTCTCTGCCCCCTCTATCCCTCCCCTGTCACTCTTTGCCCCCTCTATCCCTCCCCTGTCACTCTTTGCCCCCTCTATCCCTCCCCTGTCACTCTTTGCCCCCTCTATCCCTCCCCTGTCACTTTTTGCCCCCTCTATCCCTCCCCTGTCTCTCTTTGCCCCCCTATCCCTCCCCTGTCTCTCTTTGCCCCCTCTATCACTCCCCTGTCTTATTCCCTCCTCTCTCCCTCCCCTGTCTCTCATTCCCCTTATCTCCCTCCCCTGTGTCTCTTCCCCCTGTACCTCTCCTGTGTCTCTCCCCCCTCTGTCTCTCTTTGCCCCCTTCTCCCTCCCCTGTGTCTCTATGCCCCCTCCCCCCCTCTCCTGGCTCCCTTCCCCCATCCTGTCCCTCCCTTCCCCCATCCTGTCCCTCCCTTCCCCCATCCTGTCTCCCTCCTGCTGTGGGCCGCTGGGGAGCATCGGTGTGGCAGGGAGGCTTGCGCTCCATGTCAGCAACCGAGGCCCTGGTGTCTTTGGGTATTAGCTGTCTTGGGTTAAAGGTGCCTTGGGTATTTCTGTGACCCCTTAATATGGTGCTCCGCAGGACTCTATTTACATCCCCAGTACCTGTCTTGGCACACAGTCTTTGTGCTGTCACTCCAGCTCAGGGTTCTGTCGTGCTGACACTCTGTGAGTTGCAGGAATTGTTCCCTTTCTCTCTGCTCCGTTGTGAATGTAGTGGGCCCTGCTGGGGGTGGTGGTGGCATGCTGTGCTTTGCTTCCTGCTCCGTTTCCATCTGGAGGGTCTGAGGCAGGCCTCCAGGGGCTCTGATTGCAGTGCCTCTGTGGATGTACAGCAGGGGTCACGTTGGGATCTGCTGTTAAGTCCTCCTGCTTCTGTGTAGAAGCGAGCAGTGCTACTGGTGTGTGTCTCCAGGGACTCCACCCATGTCACCGGTCCAGACCGCGAGGGCTGCGGACAAGGGCCTCAGTTCATCCCAGCAACTGAGGCCCGCAGCCCTCGCTATGCGAGGGCCACGGCTCGCTGTGCGAGCAGCAGGAGGGCTGCGGGCTCACTATGCGAGCCCGCAAGCGTGAGCAACGGCCAGTACGCTCACAACTATATATGTGATGTCGTTTTCTATACTCATTATGTAGTAAATTTCGTTTGTGCTTTAGACCTGTAGTAAAACTTATGGTAATCGTTTAAAAAAATGTTTTGTTCCCACCACATATAATTTAATATTTTCCTTTCATATCACCTCTCTCTTCTGCCCTTTAAACTACCGTGGTGCTTTTAATAAGCTATAAAATTAATATTTGCCATATGTAAGAAACTAATCAACCTTTGACTTTTGTTTGTGAACGACCTGGTCAGTTCCAAATTATTGCCATATTCGTATGTGATGTATAAAAGTTAGTCATCTTTCGTTTTTTATAAGCACCTAATTATCTTTTCTTGCTTGTATACAGGATCCTCAGACACAAACAACCATCGTTTTCCTGCTTTCCCTTCAAGGAAACACCCAGAGAATCTGTTTAGACGGACTAATCCCATCGCTGTTCCCCAGAGCACTCCCCTTGCCGACACAGAACTTCGAAAGTGGAT
The DNA here is from genome assembly GCA_027410445.1 of Discoglossus pictus. Lineage (NCBI taxonomy): Eukaryota > Metazoa > Chordata > Amphibia > Anura > Alytidae > Discoglossus > Discoglossus pictus. The sequence continues at coordinate 35,750,262 of CM050166.1, read as the reverse complement.
CATACAGTTTGGAGGTGACGAACAGGCCGCTTACATGGCAAAAGGGCTCCAAAAATTGCACATAGCATACGAGCGAGGCAAAGCTGAAATGAGCAGACAGACTGAAAATGAAACTCTGAAACTTAAAAGATTGGAGTCACAAGACGTCAGACATGGAGTGGTGTAGGGCACAAACACTTATTTTGATAACCGGACCAACTCTGCACCTTGGATAAGCAAATGCCAACATTATGACTTAAAGACTGTAATAACAAAGGCTTTACAAACTTCAGTTTGTCTACTGTTATGAACACTGGACAAATAGCTAATCATTTGTGGCAATCTTATACTGGAAGTTCCTGCTTATAGGACCACTGTAATTTGGTAAAAACTTAAAATGCTACCATTAGCAGTTATGCAAGGCAGGATAAACACAGATTTGTGTCATAGGGGTTCCATCTTATGCTGTAGCTTGAGTGGGAGGATATCCTATAGTGTCTTACTCTACCATTTTGTTCTATTATCAAGTGGCTATTTGAAGAGAATGTTTTAAAGGTCCACATGTTTGGGAAAGTGTGAAGTTTTTAAAACTCTGTTTATGAGTATGGGAATCCATTTTGTGTTTGTTATATTACATCCCAAGAGCTGGATGATCAGTGGAGGAGGAGGGAATGTCAGAAGTCCAGAGTTTTTTCTTGATAACTAGATAATATTGAAACTTACAACACCCTCTTTCTCCTTCACTGGGCCAGAAATACACACCATGCATCATTTAATGCAACCATAGCTCTCCAGAAATGTAAACAGCCCTCGCACACACACAACTTCAACAAATGTATCACGGATCCCTCCAGAGTCCAGCAAAGGCATCAAATGTTTTTTTTTTATTATTAAGAACTATATATATATATATATATATATATATATATATATATATATATATATAATTTTTTTTTTTGTTTGTTTGTTTTTTTATTTTTTTTATTTTTTTGTTTCCTTGTCCTGTGACCCTTTAACAGACGAGAATGCAGATCATATCTAAAATAACAGTTCCTCCCACTTTTCCCAAGTTTCAAACACAAAATGTCCATCATCATTAAAGCAACATTGTGTCCAGTGGTTAAAAAAGCTGAAATGTATTTTAAAGTGCGTATATATATATATATATTTTGCACATTAACTAGAATATGACACTTAAGTGATTCTTTAAAGGGCCACTGCACAATAAGGAAAAAATATGTTTGAAGTTACTAAAGCCTGTAATGGAGGCCATAAGTTAGTTTGCTATTCAATTGGCATTTTTTTGCGAGCCGCAAGTGGGCTACGTGTTATGGGCTTGAAATCCTCGGTTATTACAACCTTAGCTTATGCCCCATTTAAGCCTTTGATCTTTCAAGACCGTAAGAGTTTCAATCGCTGATCGTTATTAAATTGCTTCGATTTCAAAAGCCTGCAAATGTTTTCACACCTATAAACTGAAAATCCTACCACTACTAGAGAGGACCCGCAAAGGGATTAAAGACATATACGTAGCACTGTAAAAGCAAATAAAAAATCAATACAGCACTGTAAATAATGGGAAAAACTATGAAAGACGAAGTATAATTAATTGCACAACAGTCTGAAGCTTGCAAATCGCCCATCAAAAATAATTTTATGTCTCATTTCGGGGTTAAATCGATCTCGGGTATCAATGAGTTAATACATATCAGGACACCCACATGGTATAGAACAGTATCAGCATTCATTTTTATTATTTTGTGTTTTGCAAGTCCAATTGCATATCAGACCTTCAAACGCTAATTGATTGACATGTAACCTCCATGTTTTACTGACTTAATTATGATTTTTCTATTGGCTGTTTCTCAATGAGTAGTGCTTGCTTAATTGATAATGGTTCCCGCCCTGAGATGCTACGTACAAGTGCATGGTTTACGGTTTTCGGCCCGTAATTTGCGGGCTTGTTTAATGGGATAGCACCGGCATTGTAGCAGACTGCGAGCCCGCAGTATGCCCACAGACATACGGCCTGTATACTGCGAGATGCAGGCTTCGAATTGAATGAGGCTCTATGAGTCTGACTAAGAGCATAATTAATCATTGAAAAAGTCATAAAAGCAGTTATTAATTAAAAAATATATATGCCTCCGTGGGACCTGAAGGGATCCGCGACATACTTGTGTCAAAATGGCAGAAACATATGTCTGGTCTTTGCCGTTTCTATTCTATTCAGGGTAGAATTGCCTGGTATTTCGGGGCTGGGTCACTCTTTTGAGTGGGACTAAACTGATATACTTCAGGATATTTCTCCCTGTGAAGAACACAAGTGAGCTAAAAGAGGTTGCTCTCTGAGGCCCACATTCAATTGTGATTTGGCCGATTGAATAGGGCTCTAAATAAGCACATAGCATATATTTTTTTTAAAGATGTTTTTAGTTAGTGAAAACCTTGCTTTTGGGTAGATGTGTACTAACTAAAAATGTATTTAAAAAATATATGTTATGTGCTTTAGAGCCCTATTCAATTGGCCAAATTGCAATTGAATGAGGGCCTCGGTAACCAGGCCTATAGAGCAAACCTACTTAGATGTTGTTTGTTCTCAGATGAGCACCTATACCCCTTGTTTCGTTTTTCTTATCCAAAGGGTGATAGGGGGCTCCGGATGTGGTCTCCTTGCTCACTGTGCCCGAGGGAGTACAGTTGCACCTCAGTGGTGAGGCCCATAGAGGCCAAAACGTTTGTCTGGGGTTTGCTGTCTGTACTGTTCAGGGTAGAGTTGCCTGGTATTTCGGGGCTGAGTCACTCTTTTGCGTGAGACCAGACTGATATACTACAGGATATTTCTCCCTGTGAAGGGCACAAGTGGCTAAAAGAGGCTGCTCTCTAAGGGGGTTACTATGGCCATAGAACAAATCCACTTTGGGTTAGATCAGTTTGCTCTTTGATTGAGCACCTCTGACTGTTTTTTATCTTTTACATTTTATACAAGACAATGGGGGACTACTCCATAGACTCTAAATCATAGTTTTATTAAAATAATTGTAATATTGTGTATGGCATTACTATGCACTTTGAAAAGGGATTTATATGTATCTATATGTTTGTTTAACTATTGAGATTCTCATGATATACATTTAATGTAATATGAAATTTCCCTTGCTAAATTATTATGTTAATTTATAAATTAAAAGAATTTTAGTACACTTGAAAAGTTGTATTCTGTCATTTGTATCTTCCCAGTCAAGCCAGTGCCCCATCCTTCTTGTGTATATATTATACCAGATATCTGTGGCTTTCTATACAATATGCTGAAGTTGCATATTTAAAGTTACATAGTCTCATATAGTGTATGTATTCCTGTTCACTAATTACTGTACCCTCTAAAAAAATCAACTGCTTAGTGTAAATATTGTATTTGAATTCATTTAGATCCTTCAGATTTCTGTAGGTCCAAGAAATTGTATCCATTTGGCATTTTCCTGCTGTGTAATTTTATGCAAATACACTTTTTTTTATTTGCCATTGTTTTCTGGCATTGGATAACTTGTAAAAGGACCACAGACGAGGTCCTATTTATGCTAGAATATGAAAGTACTAATAAAATATTGATTAGATTGTCTTTATAAGAGTTGAACAGTTCTATCACAGTTAAAATCTTCCTTTAAATAGTGCTTAGGACATTGAGAGAGGTACAGCAGTCTCCATTAATATTCTTAAATTATATTTTTCGATAAAGATTTGATTTGCTGCTTTTTGCACATGATTTTTTAAAGTTAATGTTGATTGAAAAAATAGGTTTAACAAAAAATTGCTTACACTATATCACTATATCACTATATATATATATATATATAGATTTTGTGCTCAGTAAAACAGTTTCCTTGAGATTTGTGCCAATTTGTATATGCACCAATACTTTGCTGTGAGGCCAGGAAAGTCTTCATACCCCACTTCTCCCACCTTGAGGGCGTAGTGGCCCCTTTGGTTGTCCTCCCGAAGGTCCCGACTAAAAGGTACAAGGGTCAAGCAGATGCTTAGTACCATCCCAAAGGTGAGGGACTCTGCAACTAGTGTCTTTGGGCCAAAATCCCTTGATTTCTTCAACCCAAAGGGGGCCTGGGATCGAATGCCACAGGACCCCATAGCCTCTGCAGTGTGCAGAGGTGGTGGGTGGAAAAACAAAGGTGCTCAAATCAAAATGGTGTGCCTCGGAGACCTTTCTCACACATACACATATGATGTGGTCCCCCAACCCGAAGGCTTGGGGCTGGGCAAAAAATCAGGGACTCCCACGACCCAAATGGTCCTGGATGGGGGCCGATAGTGCATAGATGCATTAAATCTTGGTGCTTGACTTATCCCCCATTAAGCCACGGGAATTAATGCACCACGAAAGCTTATAACAAACACTGTTCTAAGCTTTCAGACACCCTCCATCTTGCAACTTATTACCTGGACTTTTAACAAACACCACTGTTATAAGGTATCTACAGCCATCTCAATGATTCACCTTTACTCTATTTTATCCTGCTGTTACTTTACTTATGAATATCCATATTTGATATAATTTGTGTTCACATAGTAACTTTATTTAAAACTTTGTAATATTGTAAAGCTTTCACACTGTATTATGTGTTCACCCTCTCCCCCACCCTGCTCACACCTCCTCTTATATGTATATGTACTGGGTTAGCCTCTCACTCTATCTCTCATTTCAGCTTTCAGACACTCTCCATCTTGTAACGTCTTACCTGGACTTTTAACAAACACTGCTACTCGACTCCGACCAGGCAGGTACTACCAAGGTACTACACTTGATCTTGGCCAAAAGACCAAAAAGCGATGATGATCACTATAGTGTTACTTTAGTTACTGGAACCAAAACGTATTATAGATGGAAAAACCCCATTTACACTCTATCATTACATAGTGCTATCTAAATATGAATTTACTTAGACAGTATAATGAAAAAAATTACATAAATAGAATATAAACAGCATGAAAGAACCACTACAAAGTGAAATACAAGTAGCAGAAGTGTATCCTTGGAGTTATCATCAAAACATGCATGCATAAATTATACACTTGGTTAGAAAAATGAGCCAGACACAAAAACATTCCTCAGGCTTACTCCGCTCTCAGGCAAGACCATAAAAGCTGTAATGAAATGCATAATCAAATCTTGTATTAATTATATATATTGCCGTAGGTTGTTCTTTATTGAAGTAATTCCAGTGAAAACCGTGTAGCAATAAATTGCACAGACTTAGCTAACCTATACTGTAAATATATTATACTGAATTATATTAAAGGGGAAGTTTATACATACTAGTTGCTCTTATATGAAAGTGTTCCTTTATATAAGTTCAAATATAGGTATAAAATATTTAGCACATGCCTTGTTCTTATATGACATCTGTATGTTAGGTGATGTTATCTATAGAAAAAGGTATGTTTCTGACTCTTTCGAACTTCAGCAGTAGCTCTTTTCTCCTCAAACACGGAACAGTATCTATCAAACCATGACTTACAGAGATGGTTAATCTTCTCTGGGCGTGCTCTTTGATTTAAAAGAAACTTAGGTTTAGGTGGGAATTGCCCATTAAGATCATCAGTCTGTAACCTATTGACATTAAACTCTAAAGCAATTGCTTAATAAAGACCTACTGCCTTATTAAATTGCGATTCGGCCAATTGAATAGGGCTCTATATAAGCACATAGCATATTTTTTTACAGAAGTTTTTAGTTAGTGAACTTCTATCCAAAAGCAAGATCTTCACTAACTAAAAACTCCTGTAAAAAAAATATGCTCTGTGCTTATATTGAGCCCCTTTTCAATTGGCTGAATCCCAATTTAATAAGGCCGCTAATATGTAAGAAAATGGCTTTGTCTCCAGATTTCCCCTGACCTCTACTTCTATTACTATGATCTCCCATATCTGCCTGCCTACTACAGGACTGTCCATTGACCTTGCTATTGGCCCTTTCCCATGACTCTAATCCCATGTCCCCCAGTGTTATGGAAACGCTGGTCTACACAGATATTGGTCCTACCTGCAGTGCTATAATTATACCTAGGCCTAGGGAGGCAAATGGCAGGGTGCAGCAGGCAATTAACGAATAACAGAGGAGCAGGAGGTTAGGAGTGACGGAGGAGAGGAAGTAGCGGAGGAGGAGGAGCAGGAGGAGGAAGTGGAGGAATAGAGTGGAGAGGAGGAGGTGGGTGTTGGCAGGCTGGTCCTAGCACCAGGCACACACAGAAGATGGACAGAGGGGGAGGGGCCTGATCCCAGGGGAGGTGGTAGTTCGTGGGAGGGACAGGCCTCAGGGACCGATCAGGTAGGTAAGGATCCCCATCCACAGTCGGGAGGGCAAGAGTCTAAGGGAAAACACAGGGCCCACAATTGCACGCACTGGGAGAATGTGGTCCTCCTTGGTTCTATCCGTGGCCGCCCCGTGATCTTTGCAGAGGGGAGAGAAGTTAGGCCAGGGCCTAGGGCTCAGGCATGGGAGGAGATAGCAGCTAAGGTTACAGCAGTGGGCACTGCGCCAAGGGATGTGAGGTCTGTCAAGCACCGTTTTGATTACATCAGGAGGAGGATAATGGCCAAGGAGGAGACTGTGTGCTATAATGAGTGGGTAAGGGTCGCCAAGGACCTTCTCCATGTCAGGTGAATATCACATACACCAACATGCCACCACATGTACATCACACATACTACACTTTTACATGATGACCAACAAGGACACTGACATGTGAGCTCCATGGAATTAACAAGGGATTGATGGATGTGTCATTAAATCCATGAAACTGACAAATTCCTGTCATTCCTGGGCACAACAACACTAATCAAGCAATAGAGAGTCCATGTATTGGTGTGCCCACTGCAGCCTATGCAGTTACAGACCGCAGCTGGAATCAAGATAGCTTTAGGAGCCAAGAACGACCAAGACCAAGAACCAAAGAATAGATCATATCTAGGAAATGATAGCTAACCTGAGTTGCAATTAGGAGAATTGTCCAGGTTCAAGCCTATATGTCAGATAGTTAGGAATGCACACAAAACAATGTATAATTCATCATACTAATAACATATACCTTTCTTTTGTCTCTTTTAGCATCAAGGAGGTCTGGGTCCAGTGGTGAGCCAGAAGAAGGGGCGTCGGCTCCATCGGAGCAGGAAGTGGAGGAGCAAGCCCCCGCTCAGCAGGGACCGGCGCAGGAGGAGGAGGAGGAGAGAAGCGGAGCCGAGAGCCCTGGTTCGGAGGAGAAGGATGTAATATGGCTAGTGGGTTCACCATCAGGAACACCGGCCACACCACCAGGATTCAACCCCACTACCCCCTCCTCCAGAGACTGAGCCTATCGCCAGGGCCCTCCCACTGGAGGGACCATACCAGCCAGCCACCACCTCCTCCCCCCCTCAGCAGTGCTCTGGACTGGCCTCCACCACCACAACTGGGCCAAAAAACACCACAACCCTTACTTCAACAGGCTCCAGCCGGGACCCAGACCCTTCACACTACCACCACCACCTCCTCACCAGGCCACTGCCAGGGGCCTCCATCCCCAACATCAGGCTGCACATGCGTATATGCTGGCCGTCATGCGTCATCAGTTGGACTGTCTCCTGGTGATCCAGGCCAGCATCTCCGCCAATCATGCTGAGGTCATGGGCAGCTTGACCAGGCACAATAGGGAGGAGAGGAGGCACCACCTGATGACTGATTCCTACCTGGCCGGGCTACTCAGAGGCAACACCTGGCCCCTCCTCCACCACCAACACTGCAGGTGCCGCTTCCTCCCGGGGGGTTGCCTCTCCCTGCCCCCCCCCCCCCCACACACACACACACACATTACCACCACCAGCAGGGAGACGTCGGCCAGCCACGAGGGACTGGAGCACAGGGCGGAGAGGACCTAGAGGCTGTGCAGATGTTTATGCCTTCTCAACAGCTTGCCTCAGTGACAATCTATTGGTCACAATGTTAACCCAATCTAGCCTATGCAATGGTGATATTTTGTATGCAGATGGCTACCTCCCATCACATGGTCCATAATCCTCTTCTCTGTGGACACATAGAGTTCTGTTTAACATTTCACCAATTGATGGTCACTGGGGAATGCTGTTGAGAAGAGATGCTGCAGTCCCTATATTTTTTAAAGCCTTATTTTGTAGATGTTTTTGTTTTGTTTTAGGTACAATCCAGGTCCATGAAGGCATCTTCTGCATCTACAAGCATTGTGAAGGAAATGTCTGAGGTGTAAGTTTTTCACAGTGCCTCTCAGTTAGACATTCCTTCAATGACGGTCCACCTTAACATGTAGCTACCATAATCTTAAAGCTATCATATAGCCAGATATCTAAGACATGATTTGTGTTAGCTTAAATGTAGACTATTACAGCTATGGCGGTGGACTCACAATGACATGTTAATGACAGCCTGCATCAATATATGCACTAGTGAAGCATGTGATCCTGACCTCAATACGCTGACCTTTGTGTTCTCTCCATATTGATGGGTATTTTCCCCTACTGCTGATGATAGTACAGCTTGACCACTGACGCTGGACACAGCTAAGCATTTATTGTGGTCATGGCCAGTGAGTTATCCTGAGAACTAGCTAATGGTTAGTACTGCTTGCAGATGGAAATCAGGTGAGTTGGTATATTGTTACAGTATTTAGCACTGTACTGTACATTCATGTTGATTTTTTAGTTTTATCCTCCTCTGCCTTTTTTTAGCTGACCACTGTTTTTCAGATTTTTGTTTTAGGAACACACTGCATATGTGAAACTGGATTGGATTACACAGTCCAGAGGTTTAATCATCTGTTTAATTGAGCAGATCTAGACAAGTTGTAAGTGCTATGCACATTACTGGTTTCTTCAATTAAATGGAGTGATTTGTGATGATCCTTTTTTTCATCAGATTCCAGTTGCAGTGGTGGAGTGACCGCATGTGACCCTGGAAGGTGCTATGCATCATGCCTATTCTAGAGTATAACATTACCCCCTCTAGGTATCCCCTTTTTCACACAAGCCTCATGAATTCCGGGAAACACCCACACCACACCCATGATATTAATGCACAGTTTTGTCCATTTCTGATTGTGATCTTTGTATGAAATAAAGCTTTGTTATACCGTTCTAACCATGTCAGTGTGTTTTCAATGGTTGGGGTTATGGGACATCCACATACATCACATATATGTCACATTCCTATATATGTAAACTACTGAGCGCTGGATACTATGCAATAGATCAATATCTATAATAATAATAGTAATAATAGCATTAGATATCATATAATATATATATATCATATATATATAATAATAATAATAATAAAGGGTTAATACACATGCAAAGTCCAATTTGTGATACTGTGGAGTATCAACATTCCCCTGAGGGCCTGCTAACAATATGACAGGTGATACTGGAGTGGGTTGCCAGTTCCTTCTCTAGTGGACTGTGATTTGTCTGACCTCTCTGCTATGACCTACCGACCTAGAGTGACCCTACATATAGCTCACATCTTCATCGAAGTACACAAGCCCCTTCAACACCACCATTTAGCAATCATGAAGGGAACAAGTGAACATACACCACACTAAACTATTCTAACCCACCAGGAAGGGCTGCAAAAATACATGGAGGCTGTGCAGATGCACATGAATCTACAGCCAACTCACAACTCACCTCCATCAGGGATAATCTCCACTACGCCCATTCTGGAAAGTCCCACGCCATTGCTGGTGGCCATGTGACAAGATGTATCCCCATTCCCATTTGGTGACCTCCAATTATGTTTTGCTATTCATCAGTTTACATTAGTCTGGTGTATGTTCCCCTGGTCCCCTTGTGGATTGCTAAGTGGTGGTGGTGAAGGTGCTTGTGTATCTGAATGAAGCTGTGAGCTATACCATGTAAGGCCACTGTAGGTGGGCAGGTGATAGCAGAGAGGTCAGACAAATCCCAGTCCACTAGAGAAGGACTTGTAACCCACTTCAGTATCTTTGGCATGCAAACCTTTTGGAACAACACAGGTAGAGACCTAGCTAAATTTGCTGCAGTCTATAGGGTCACAGAGAGTCAGACTTGACTGAAGGACTTTACAACAAATAATTTCCCCCTGGTACTTGATATATGTGATGTGGCGGTGTAATTTGGCCACTATTCGTTTTCCCAATGTAGATGTGATGAGCGAGATGTATATGCAATTATATTTACATTCATTAGACCCTCTGTGAGTGAGAGGGGGTTAATATGGCATCAGTGTCATGTTTTTGTGTTGCAATTTTATCAGGTAGTGTGCCTTTCATTGATTTATGCATGTTGCAGCATGGCTTTTCACATTGGCATATGCATGACCATTCCAACATATGATGAAATAATAATTATTTTAAACTAGCGACTTGCCCGTCGAAAAATGACAGCAATGAGATGTGTATGTTTAGAAAGTTGTTTAGTTATTAATATATATATGTGACAGTTGTATTGTGATATTAAAACATGTTTAGTTTAGTAAAATGTTCTCTTGGTGAACAATAATTGTGAAAGCATTTTGTATGAACATTTTAATATAAGAATATTGGAACTTGAAATTAATAATTATTGTAAACTTTAGGCAATGGTTTCTTAACATGCAATTTGTATGTGAAGAATTGCTAACTTCAATATACATGAAATCCCGTGGAAAGCAAACAGTAAAAAGGTTTGTTGAAACGTACACAATTTTAACCTGAACTTTGTAATATATGTAAGTAAGAAACTTGAAAGTATATTTTTTTAAACTTTAACTTTATTATTTTTGTAACTTTGTAACTTGACAAAACATTTGTATAACTTTGAACATTATAAACAGTAACATAGTGAATACATTTTTTAACATAATTTTTTATTAAAAGTAATTTGACTGTACATACATTTGAATGTGTACACAACATTTGAATGTACAAACAGTTTAACTTTAAACTAATCAGTATTGTAAACTTGAGGTAATGGTTTTTTATCATGCAATTTCTATCTGAATAATTGTTAACTTCAATATTATATTTAATGCGGAGGAAAATTTTCCAACTTGTAACATTAGAAACAGTAACATAGTTAATTAACATTTTAACATAATTTGTATAAATAATGCAAGGCACGTGTTTTGTTAGGCAAATCATTAATAAAGAGTCCTTCCATAAATTATGACTGAAATTGTTTATTGTTTATTATTTTTGAATGCTTTAAAATTTGTTTTGCTTGTGTTTTATTTCTTTACTGAAAATGTATAGTACTTCATAGTAGACAATGTTTTTAGTAAAAATACGTCCATCTTCTAATAAATCACCTTGACTTTCATTCTTTTCAATGTAAACTTTAATAGCCTGTGGATTTTTGCACCGTGACAACGCAACGTACAATTGACCATGTGCAAATACTGGTTCTTCCAAGAAAATACCCACAGATTTGAACGTTTGACCTTGAGATTTATTAATGGTCATGGCAAATGCCATAATAATGGGAAATTGTCTTCTTTGAAGTATAAAAGGTAGACTACTTTCACTTGGTGCTAAATCTATTCTTGGTATGAAAACTCTCTCTCTTTTATGGGTACCAGTTAAAATTTCAGCATCTATAAAATGGTCCTTTAATTGTTGAACAATTAATCTTGTGCCATTGCATAGGCCTTTTTTGGGGTTCATATTTCGCAGTAACATGATAATTGCACCTTTCTTTAGCTGCAAAATATGTGGTGGCATTCCAGAAGGAGTTAGTGAGTTTATGAATTCAGTAGAAAAGTTAGCCTGACTTTCATTGTCATCAGCAAGTACAGAATCACCACTGTGATAATTTCTTTGTGGTGCATTAATTTTTTTTAAGATTTCATTATTGAGGATTAATGCATCTTTATTTTTACACGTTAGTATGACTTGGTTGGCAAGCTCGGAATATTCTTCGTTATTTATGCTCCCTTCAAATATAGCCGATATAATATCTTGTTGACAAATCATATGAGGTGGGATCTGTACAGTGTTGTCAGCTAAATGTAGTATTTTTTCTGTTCTGCCTTCTCCAATTTTAATAAGCCAATCATTGAAATCAGTTTGGCCTTCTGATCTCATATTTTGTTGCAGTTGAAGATGGGTAAAATGTTTCCATACTGTGCTTGACTTTATACAGGTTTCGATAATGTCAGTTCGATTTCCATGTACAACGACAGGTAATGTTTGTCTAAAATCGCCACCCAACAACATTACCTTTCCACCAAATGGAAAAGTATTATCCATGACTTCACGAAGCAAACGGTCAATACATTGGAGGGCATAGCATGACATCATTGTGGCCTCATCTATTATAATTAATTTACATTTCTTCAATTTCTTTGCTTGTAATGATGTCATGCGAATATCTGACACAGAAGTTTCTAAAATAGGCACTGGCAGCTTAAATCCACTATGAACAGTTCTTCCACCTTCTAATAAAAGTGCAGCAATTCCAGTAGTGGCAAACGCCATTGCTATTTGACCTTGTGCTCGCACTGAACTCATTAATAAATTATACAGATAGGTTTTTCCTGATCCGCCAGGTCCATCAAGATAGAAATAACGCTTTGTCACCATGTCATCATCTATTGCATTTTTAATGGCATGAAATGCTTGCAATTGTAATGTATTTAAAGTTGCAAGTCTTTCTTCTGTTCTTTCCGCTTGTAGTTGAATGTCATAGTCTTCAAAGTTTATGTCATCTATAAGACCTGGATCAGGCAAATTAAAACTTGCACAACTTAATCCATGAGTTAAAAATACTTCTTGGATTTCCATTAACGCTTTTAAGTGTGCAATGGGTTCATTGTATTGTCGCATAAAGTCTTCAGCCATATTACTTTTAAAAGTCTCCCACAAAGCTAATGCATTTGGAGCATTTGAGAAGATACAAATAAAAGCAAATTGTTCTCTCATCTGTCGTGGCATTTGACATTGTGCTGCTTCTTCTAAACATCTTTCCCACTCTGTATCATCAGCGAGTAAGTTTCTATGTCTTGCAGCTAAATGGAAGGATTCATATACAATGTCATTAACAGTTCTTAAGTGTTCTAAACTTTGTGCTCCTGGAACATTTAAAAGTAATATCCGTAAGCAAAAACGTTCAACATCTCTTGGACTGACTGTGTAAATTCTTGGAATTATTTTATTGCCTCTGCTTTTTCTTGGTCTCCATAATCCATTCACAAAAACATAATGATATGGAATTTCAATATATAAGTATTGTGTTGCTTGAGGATCAGTGGAATTTAATTGAAACCATGCCGTTAGTGTAGTGTGACGATCTTCACTTTGGGCCAATGCATTCATTTAATTTCCAGCATGGAAATAGACTAAATGTTGTTGTGGCAAATGTACTGGTAATCTATATACTGCATGTGATCTATCATGCATTTCAAATTTTAGAAGCAGCCACATAGCTTCTGGCGCACTGACATAGCGAGCATCTACATGAGATGCAAGTTCATCATGTACTAACTCACTACTTTCAGGGTTGTCTGCACTTTTGACGACTACAGTAGCTGCATCGTAACCTTTGTAAATATATTTGTAAACATATTTAATGGATTTGATGGAAGTGCAGGCTTCTACGTTGATGTGGGCGTTGTACTTCATGAGTAAATGTGGATTGTAGGGTACTACATATCTATTGTCCACTTTTTTTCCACGAATAATGGCACTATCTCCTTCTCTTCTTTTATAAAGTGGATAGCCATCACAATTTGCATATGTTTTGTCTCTATAATCTTTTGGAAATTCTTTGGAACATTTATTATTTTCCATACATGGTGATTGTGGATTAAGGTCTCCACAGGGTCCATGAATCATGCGATGAGTAACAATCTCATACCATATAGTTCTGGATCTGGTAGTTCAGCAACAATGACTGCATCAACTTTGTCCGAAATATCTAATTTATCTTTCTCTTGAAGTATTATGAGAAGATGTGCATGTGGAAGGCCTCTTTTTTGAAATTCAATGGTATATACATAAGCAAGACATTTGCCAAATAACTGATTTATAGTGAAGTCACGTATTAATTCATTTAATTTAATCTTAAAAACTCTGGCTACTAAATCTGGTTGATCGGAAGCAGTTTGTCCAAGAAGTAGATTTTGTGTAATTTCTGGCCATTGTGGATTACATGTAAATGTCAGAAATAAATCGGGTTTGCCAAATTTGGTGACAATAGCCATAGCATCATTGTATCTTTCTCTCATATTTCGAGGAGATCCTTGAAAGGAAGATGGTAAAATGATGGCTTTCCCAGCTGTCATGTCTCTGCTTGTAGCCACGTCAGCAACATAGTCCATTAGTCCAGAATATTGTTCTACACGTAGTTTATCTTGTTGATTTTTTATAAAGTTTAAATTATTTGCCTCAACTTGCAAATATGAATCAATAATCCATTGTTGGGTTAGTTTGCCACCACCTAAAATTGGATTAAATCCATTTCGAATGGCAATTTGAGCTACTTTAAATTCAAGCATAGAAACATTATTTCGGATTCTGGCTTTAGCATTTGGGTAACTGGGAAGTGTTAATTTTGGTTGCCAACCTGCTTCTCCGTGTGGGAAAAAAATGGGATATGTCATTGGATGTAAATTTGGACTTAAGATATTCATATTAATAAATGGTTGCTCATCATTTCTGGGATATATTCTAATGTCTCTTTGAAATGGTGGTTCTCCTTCATCATTTTGAAACACCATTGCAACCTCATTTGATGTTGGCAAGTTATAACAACGTTTATCAGTATGTCTGTCTCTTTTAAGCACCATATTAACCTTTGGCATTGGTAATTGATGTCTTTGTCCATGAAGTAGTTGTTCATTTTCTACTTCTGCCAATTTTTTGTAAGCTTTACTGTAAGGATTATTGTCCATAATGTTATTTAGCTCTATAAAAACACTGTGTAAGCATTTTTTATTTTCTTCCATCTGCATACATTGGTCAACAGCTTCCATTGTATCTAGGACATATAATTGAGCGAATTTTCTTTGCTCTCCTTCCTCTGGATGTAAATGGGAAGTACGATGAAAAATTTGGCCTTGGACTTTAAAACAGTAAGGACCATGTCCTGGTACATTAGCAGCTAATGTTGCCCCCATAGATGCAAAGGATATGGCACTATTGTAGGATCTTATGTTTGTCTTAAAATTTTTGTAGTTTGGAAAAGTAGGTTCAGTCATAATATTTTGTAAACAGATTGGAAATTCTTTCCTTTCTGGAAGTTTGAACTTGCCTTTTTGACAGCAACTAATAAATTGTCCATCTCTGGGTCTCTCCTGTTTAAAATAATAAGCCTCACAAAACTGACATTGAGTAGTCATGTCCCCACAACTATGAACCTCTACTGCTAAAGACTTGAGTAAAGGACAATTTCCAAAGCATATAGGAATTTGACTTTAATATTCATCAGGTGAAATGTCATGGAATGTTTGAACAACAGGTTATAAATGCTTAGTTTTTTTCGTGGCTTTTCTTGGTATATGTTGTCCTGGTTTTGTTGAAATGTCCTGTAAGGTTTCAGTAACAGGTTGTAAATGCTTTGTTTTTGTATTTGCTTTTTTTGGTATGTCTTTAATTGTATCTTGTAAAATGTCATCTGATGTTTGAGGAAGAGGTTGTAAATGCTTGATTTGCTTTGTAGTTTTTTTTGGCGTATCTTTCATTTTTGCAGCTGTTAGTCTTTTGCTTGCAAGTCTTTTGCGTTCTTTTTCTCGTCTAATTTCTTTCTCCTCTGGTGTCTGCTGGGCGGCCCATCTCTCTTGTCTTTCTCTAGTTTGACGTCTTTTCTTCTCTTGTTTGCTCTCGTTAGTAGCCATGTTAATCTGTAAAGGCAAAAAAAGAAATGTAATTGGGTATATTGAAATTTGTAATTACTGTTAAACATTATTGTGCATAATTGAGAAATAAAAGGTAAATCATTAATGTATCAGTTATATTTTATAAAAAGTTATAGGGCCTGGCCTCATTGAATAACAATTTGGCCAATTCAATACTGCTGTAAATAAGCAGTTAACATCTTTTTTTAAATAAGTTTTTAGTTATTGAAAACCTTGTTTGTGGATAGATGTTTACCAATTAAAAACTTCTTTGCAAAAAAAACATTGATGTGGTTATTTACACATGTATTGCATAGTGCCAATTGAAATTGAATAAGGGACATAGTTATTAATTTATTATTTTTTTTTCTGTTGACACGGATGCAGATGAAACATGTTTCTTTAGTTTTCTCCTTTTGTACTTATTATACTGTACCTTGGTTGAAGTGTGATTTGAATCCAAATGTTTGTTGGTCCTCGGTTGAAAATCTTTGTCCAATGGTCTGGTCCTCTGTTGGAAGTCCTCGTCCGATGGTGTAGTCCTCTGTTGAAACTCCTCGTCCGATGGTGGGGTCCTCTGTTTAAAATCCTCGTCCTGGGGGGCGTGGCTAAGCAGCCAAAGCGAGAGGACGCGTTGAGCTGGAGCTCCGTGTCGGCCTACTGAAAAAGGCTTCCAAATTGGCCGTATTCGGCAGCTAAAGCTGCAGGGATCCCCAGAGGAGGCTCCCCCACCTCCAGAGTTTATCTGGGAGCGTTCTCCCTACCTCCGGATACCCCGTCGGGAGGATCCGGCAACGAGGCCTGTCGGGGCCTTCAACGCTGACCTCCCCCCAGACCCCTTCTAGCTCTCCCCCGTATACCAGCACGGGGGGGTGCAGGTGAGGCTGCCAGACGCCCTGTGCCAGGGAGAGTGTGTACCGGAGGCAGCAGCGGGGGACGCGGTGGCGGATTGCCGCCACCAGAAGCCAGGAGCCGGCGCTTGGAAGCGCGCCAAGGCTCAGAAGAGCGCCAAGAGGCAGCATCTACCCCCCAACCACACCGGAAGACCGGGACAGGACCCCCAGCCACATCGGAGGACCGGGACAGGAGCTGGGAACCCCGAAGACCGTCAAGGGGTAAGAGGGGAACCTGGCCCTGTGCCTGGAGCCCCCTACTGAGTGCTGGGGGAGGAAGTGAGGGGAGGAGGAGGAAGATTGGAGACTCTATTCCCCAGGGCCCTCAGGGGGCATCCTGGATGTCTGGCCTGTGACAGCAGCAGGTACCAGAACCCCTAAAGGATTTATCCCCAACTTGTACCCTGTCTTACTCTCCTGAAATCTGCAATAGGGGAGAGAGGGGTAGAGAAGAGGAAGTGTGACATATAAGAACTGGAGAGGTTGCAAGTTTGCAAGGCTTTTTGGAGCTGGGTGACTTTTATGCTGAACTTTTCTCATTGATCAAACTGTGATTCATTTTTTTGTATGGCCTGCCGCGCCCTAAGAGTGCTTCCTGCAAAACAACAACCTTATCTCCAGCTTGGAGAGCGACACTGCCATCTAGTGGCGCCTCTGCCACAGTGCGGCCTGAATTTTTTCTAAGTCTCCCTTCAGCCACCCGGCAACCTGGAAGAGGTTTGCTAATGTAGTGAATGGAGCTGGCCGGTAGGGGCTAAGCGTACCTCTGAGTATGATCTGAATTCTTCTTTTGCAACATTGTGGGAACAACCTGCTTGGGCCTTGTGAGGGGTGCTACTGGAGTCCGTACCTTGCTTCCTGACCAAGACTTGCATCAACATCACAACTAATATACGGCGTGTCAAGATTTCAGGCAAGATGGGGAAAAACAAGAAAGCCCTGCCTTCCAAAAAAATTGAAGAGCATTTCAAGATGGCTGGGGCCTCACAGACATCTATGCAAACTCCCTGCCCGGAACATTTGGACCAATCTGACTCTGATTCAGACGCAGTACACCCGGAGGTCAACATCGCTGACAATTCTATGGCAAAGTTTGAGGCCCTTCTAGAGTCCCATATCAATAGAGCATTCACAGCTCTACAAAAAGATCTGCATGACATTGGGCAGCGGACCAATATTTTGGAGGAGTCAATGGATCAAGTAGTTGAGGCCCTGGAAAAAGATAGGAGTGCCATTGGGGAGAATACCTCTCGCATTACTTCCCTTGAAGACAAACTGGAAGATTTGGAGAACCGCTCTCGTAGATTCAATATCCGGATTAGGGGGGTACCAACTGCAATCATTGACTTGCCCCGATATCTCAAAGCCACTATAGACCAGATCCTGGCAGGCTTTCCGGATCATATTTGGGAAGTGGAGCGAGCTCACAGGGCCCTGGGTGGAAATAAAAATCCTGATTTGCCAAAGGACATAATAGTGAGACTGCTCCGTCAGCAATCCAGAGACTTAATTCTTGCCACCACCCGCAAAATGACAACCATCCAGGGTCCCGACGGATCCCCTTTGCAATTCTTTGCGGACCTTTCTCCTCCAACCCTACAAAAACGGAGACTGATGAAGCCTGCTCTGGAGATTCTTATTCAACATGGCATCAGGTACAGATGGGGCTTTCCTTTTGCCCTTATGTTCTCCCACAGTGGCGCATCCCATTCTGTGCGTTCCTTGGAGGAATGTCTGGATCTCCTTCAGAGACTGAACCTGGCCACTGGAGCAACAGTCCAGACACAGGGAGCCTCCCTGCCGCTCCCCCTTCCCCAGAGACAGTGGACTCCTTCCTCCAAACCGAGGAGGACGGCTGACCCAACTCCCCAAACAGCTTCTCAAAGACCGAGGCAGGAACTGGAGGCCGGGGCTACTTGACTCTTGGAGCTGGACGAGGAGCTGGCCTAAGGAGGCACATTGTCTCCTTTCAGACAGTGACTTTACCACGGGACTCTTGTTTTGGTTACCATGTTTTATAGTTATGCTGATTGTCTCTTAAATGCTTTTTTCTTGTTTGTTTTTTCCCCTGAGCAGGTCTAACTACCTTAGGCTACGGTAGCAGCTCCAGAGCTTTTGAAGTGTACAACTGATATAAGAAGGACTGTAGTGCCAGCTATGTCTCAGCTAAGGGATTTCTCACTCCAAGTTATAGTTAAGAGTATTCATGCTCAGCAAGGTTCACCCAAAAATGTTTTTCTAGCCTTTTCTTAATACCCCTACCGGCTAGGATTTAGATTGTTTTAGACTAGATTTGAGGAAAACGGTTAGCATTCGGTTGGGCTAGATTTGCTCATTAAGTTAGGAATTGCACAATGGTAAATTGTATTTTCTCTCTATGTCTTATTGCTTTTACTTTCTTCTTCTTCCCTCTGATTGATCTGGGCAGGCTATTTGCTACTTTTCTCTACTCTCTGGTCCCCTCAAAGCCAAGGCTGCAAAAGCTACTTCTTCTTCTTTCCCCTCTCTCTTGCTTCTCATTTCACCCTGGGGCAGTGGGCCTAGAGAGGTACTATCTGTCCCAATCTATGGTAAAACCAGTCCTATGTCCGCCGGGCGGATGGCTAGGTCTTATGGGTCTTATTCAGAGTAGACTTGATAGGGAGGTACTTCCCTTAAGTAATGGCTTTAGATTATGCTGGTTACCACGGCTAAACCCAACTAACTCTTGTCGTTTTACTCCCACTTTCATCTCCATCAGATCAACTCTGTCCAATGAGATCCGACAGGACCCTCCAGCTCCTCCTCGCCCTGGCCTGGGAAAGCCGCTTCCCGTTCCCTCATGCCCAGCTGCTACTGAAGGTATGTGGCTTTTAGTTATACACATGCTTACGCCAACTGCACACCCATGACATTTCCCACAAAGATACTCACCCACAATGTAAAAGGGTTTAACTCCCCCTTCAAGCGAAGGAAGGCTTTTTTGTATTATAAAACCCACAAACCTGACATTATCTTTCTCCAGGAAACCCATTTTGCTAAGAATAAAACTCCTGCCTACCTGAATAAAGATTATCCCCAATTTTTTTGCACCACCCAGGCTTCGAAAAAAGAGGGAGTAGCGATCCTTTTGCACAAGGATTTTCAGTTCCAGCTAGACTCCAAAATTATAGACCGGGAAGGGTATTATGTTATCTTGAAAGGGAAGGTCTTAGGCACCCCTACGTCGCTTATTTCTTTCTATGCCCCCACCGTAGCCCCACACAAAGCGTTGATTAGACTTTTAAGGACACTGGAGGGGGGGGGAGGGGGGGGAAATTGATAATAGGGGGGGACCTAAATTTGGTCTTAGACCAGAGCATGGATAAGTCCAACTTCTCTAAGCACATCCGCTTTTCTAAAAGGATTAAACAAATCAAACAACTGCTCCATTCTTTAGACCTCGTGGATGCTTGGAGGGGTCACCACCAGAAAGGAAGGGAGTACACCTTCTTCTCCCCCACCCATAAGTCCTACTCCCGTATTGATGCCCTTCTTATTAGTACCGCGCTTTTTGATAGCTCGGATAAGGCAGATATTGTTCCCTGCACGTGGTCGGACCATGCTGCAGTCTTCCTAGAAGTTGACCTGGGATCCCAATCCAGACTACCTTTTGCCTGGAAATTAAACGAATATTTGCTCTCGATACCCACATACCAGGAACAAGTTACTTCTGAACTGGCAGCCTACTTTGTGTCCAATGCGGGTGGGGAAACTTCACCAGGTTGGGTCTGGGTGGCTCATAAGGCTTATATTAGGGGTACGTGCATTAAATTGGCTTCACAACATAAAAAAGCAATTCGTCTAACTGAGGAAAACCTCGTCAAAAATTTAGCTCAATTAGAGAAACAGAATCAAATTTCCCCTTCTTCCTCGTTAAGAGACCAAATTGACAAGGCTCGGCTGGAGCTAGACGGTATTTTATCTATTAGAACAGATAAAGCCCTGAGAAGAACGCAGCATCTCTTCTATGCTAAAGCGAATAAACCAGACAAATTATTGGCAAAAAGTCTGAGGGCAAGGTACTCTCAGTCCAAAATCTCTCAAATTAGAACCAAAGAGGGAGTACTCACGTTTAGCCAAAATGAGATTCAAAAGACCTTTAGGGAATTCTACCAGCAAATTTACTCCTCCCACAACTCCCCTCCAGAGAACGCTATTAGGTCCTACCTGAATTCCTTAGATTTGCCTAGAATATCAGAGTCAGATCTTCTTAACCTAAACAAAGAGGTATCGGTAGAGGAGGTTAGGGAGGCAATCAAAGACCTAAAAATGGGGAAATCTCCTGGCCCTGATGGCTTTACCAACATTTATTATAAAAAGTTTTCGGACATTTTGTCCCCACACTTATGCAGCCTGTTCAACACAATTTTGAAAGGGGACCCAATGCCCCCGGAACTTAACTTCGCGGATCTGACCCTTTTCCCCAAGGAAGGTAGGGACCCAAAGGAGGCAAAGAATTACAGACCGATCTCGCTCCTTAATGGGGATATCAAACTCCTTGCTAAAATATTCTCACAAAGGATTTCTGTCTTTTTGCCCTCCCTGATTCACAAGGACCAATCTGGCTTCATCCCATACAGGCAGACGAGTGATAATATTAGAAGGACCCTAAACATCATCCACTTGGCTAGACATAGAAACACCCCGGTTTCCCTGCTCGCATTGGACATAGAGAAGGCCTTCGATACCCTGGAATGGCCTTTCTTTTATGCCGCTCTGGATAAATTTGGGTTCAAAGGCCAATTTTTAAACCTGCTTCGCACCTATTATAATCTTCCCAAAGCTAACTTAAAACTCCCGGGCTCCCAGAAGGCGGTTATAGAGATAGGGCGTGGAACGAGACAAGGATGCCCTCTTTCCCCTCTCCTTTTTGCCCTTGCAATAGAGCCGCTGGCTCAGGCGATTAGGGCAAATTCCTCTATTGAGGGTCTGCGAGTGGGAAACCAGCATTTAAAGTGCTCCTTATTTGCTGATGATCTATTGTGTACTCTTACTAACCCTTGCTCCTCTATTGAAGCTCTGCTGGACACAATAGGTTTATTTAGCTCACTTTCTGGACTTAGATTAAACCAGGACAAAACAGAGGCACTAGGCATAGGCATACCCTTAGATACTCTATCCCAGTTGAAATCAAGCCATAAGTTTATCTGGCCGGCCAATCATATTCACTACTTGGGGATAAATATTACTAGCTCTTTAGCTGGAATTTATAAGGCCAATTTCCCCCCCCCCTCTTCAGGGTTCTCCAGAGGGATTTGAACATTTGGACGAGGAAGCATATTTCTTGGACGGGTCGGATAACCTCGGTGAAGATGAACATCCTCCCGAGGCTCCTGTACCTAGCCAGAACCCTTCCTGTTCAAGTTAATAACTCAGAATTAGCTCGCTTTCAGTCCTTGGTGTTCAAGTTCATCTGGAGGAATAGACCCCCGAAAATAGCAAGGAAGATCATGTATAGACATAAATCCAAGGGAGGTCTCTCATGCCCGAATTTTTCTAGCTATTTCAGAGCGGCGCAACTGGCCTTTATTCCTCTGGCACATTCCACTTCCCTCCAGCCTAATTGGGTTTTCATAGAGGAGGCACAAATGCCCCCCCTCACGTGGGGTACTATCCTATGGGCACCAAATTTGAATACTCTTAGGTCTTACATAAGTAATCATATAACTAAATTTACTTTAAAAATCTGGAACTGGGCCAAGAAAACCCACAATCTAGCATACCCAGTAACTCCTCTTACCTCGATTTTCACTTCCCCCACCCTCTCGGCTACCCTCTCTTCTAACTCTAAACAATTTTGGATTCTGCAAAAATTAGATAAACTAGGCTCATGGCTGGAAGGGGGGAAGATTATTTCTCTAGGAACAGTTTGCAAAGGGAGGGAGTTTCCTGATACGGAAATATTTAACTATATTAAAATCAGGCACTGGGTAGAAGAAGTTCTCAGGGAATTTGGCCCGCCTAAAGACTCCTGGCTCACCACAATTTGCAAACACTCAGCCCTTACTAAGGGTACACTGGGAGCAATATATAACATAATTAATGCTCCCCCCTTGGATTCACCAAAGCCTTCCTTTATGCTGAAGTGGGAGCTGGACTTGGAGCAGACTTGGGATGAGCCCTCCTGGTCTAAAGCTTTCTCTAGCCTTTCTAAAGGGTCCCTTAATTTTAGCTTGTTGGAAACCTCGCTGAAAATCCTACATAGGGCGTATATGACCCCCGCTAGACTAAATAGAATTGTGCCTACAACTTCGGATAAATGTTTTAGGGGATGTCAAGAACGAGGGCACTTCATTCACGCGTGGTGGAAATGTCCTTTAGTCTCAGAAACCTGGGCTAGAGCGGCTGATCTACTTTCCAGATTATTTAGTATCCCACTTAAACCTTCCATAGCGACATGTCTCTTAGGCAGGAATTATAAGGAACTGGGAGGGGTAGGCAATAAATTGACACAATTGATTTATCTGGCAGTAAAAAACATCATAGCGAGAAGGTGGAAGGACAATTCCATTAACTTCCAGGAAATCAAAAACAAAATAAACTTCCTATTTATACATGAGAGAATGACTCATACACTATTGGACACACATCAAAAGTTTCTGGAAATTTGGGGACCCTGGATCTCCTCCCCCGACTGCATTTCTTAGGTAGTGGGGGGACGAGTTGAATTTTTGCTAGGGAGGCTCTTTACAATTGGAAGAGGAGTGGAGCGGGGGGCGGACTGGAACAGGCGGAGCGGGAGAGGACACTGGAGGCTACTTCGGACGAAAGGTAACGACAGTAAAACTAAGATTGGGTAGCACAGGAACTGAAAAGGCCACGGTATAGTCAAATCCTGACCTTTTGTAGTAGAAGAGCGGATGGGAAGCAATTATCTACTATTTGCTCTTTTCCTTTTACTTCTTCATTTCTTTGGTTATTTGTTTATCTTCTTTTCTTCACTTCTTCCTCTTTCTCTCTTCTCATGTGTTCATAGAATATATTGATTGTAACACGATTGTTTATTTAAACCAATTTGTGCACTGAAAACGTTAAAATTATATTAAGGAATAATTCAACAAAGAGAAGCAGTTGCTTAGGATAGTAATTATCCTTTCTTGACATGTGGAATTATGTTTTATAGTATGTGCTTATTTTTGTACAAGTTTTTTCTTGATTATTCTTAATAAAAACTTTATGAAAAAAATAAATAAAAATCCTCGTCCTATGGTCTGGTCCTCTGTTGAAAGTCCTGGTCCGATGGTGTGGTCCTCTGGCGATAGCCCTCGTCCAATGTTGTGGTCCTCTGGTGAAAGTCCTCGTCCGATGGTCTGGTTATCACGACCCACTCTCTGGCTGGGGTCTGCTGACTTGATTTGGGTTACTCTGGACCTTGGAGTAGCTTTGAGTACAGGAACATCATGTCTCAGCCCTTGGTTTAGACTGAGCAATATTGACAGTAAGTCTGACGAATCTTACTGCAAGCATATGTCCCCGGGTAAATAATACATCTACACACCACGTCTTGATGAAAATTATGAACAACTTCTTTATTTTTACACAAGTATTTAAACAACTCACAAAACCAGTACAGGGAGTGGCTACCCCTTTGTCCAACCCTTATCTTCCTCTTGGCCAATGGGGTAATCTCCAGAGTAACTTTATTACCTCTAGCCAATGGACTAGAGGTAAGCTCTGGGAACTTCCAGACCCCTCCCCTGGGCCGCCCACTAGGTGTGGCTAACAGAGTCATTTGGGCGCTGGCAGTCAACAGAGACACATCTCTTTGCTATGGCCCAGGCCCTAGTATTGAGGCTGGAAGACCCTGTACTATATTATTGTCCTACGGTGCCGGGCAGTCTGGCAAATCTCTTTGTTCTGGCCTTGCTATCACTTCAAGTGTTTACTCTAAAGACCATATGGCCAACTCCTGACTGAGAGTTTATACAATGGGGGAGGGTTGACTAATTAAAACATAGCTATCACTCCACAATACAATATACAATATAATACTAACATATTATCACCACAACCCAAACCTTTTGTTCTTCCACATGGCAACAGCATGTGTAAGATAATCCAGCCCAAAATGGCCACTGCTGCCAGTCACAAAATGGCCCCAGCATAGTTCACACCAAATCCAATATGGCCCCTGGGTGATTCATGACAACACCTCCCCAAGCGTGGCAGGAAACATCCCTGATTTTTCCAGCTACGCTGATAGTCATGAATGTGCTGGTTTGGCCCTCTGTATGCTATGCCAGTTCTTGTCTGTCCCAAGGTGCAGAGTAAAAACCTCCCCCAGCCCTTGGCCTTGCTCCCACTGTATAGAGCAAATTGCTCTTCCCATTCACACCCACCCAAATAGTCCAGGGTACCTCCCCAATAATCTGGTATCCCAGAGTACAACAGGTGGGCCACAGTTTCTGTCCCATAACAACTCTGTTCCCCCCAGCCAGTCCCCACAGCTGGGCTGGCATCTCTAAAACAGTCTCTGGGCCTATGGGATCGCAAAGGGACAGCTCCTCTTGGCTTTCTTCCTCTGGTCCAGCTGTTTCCGTTGCTGCTTGGGGAGCTACGCTGCTCCCACCCAAGCTGTGCTTACACTCCTCTGACTTGGCTGGGGGGCTATGCTGCTCCCATCCAGCTGAAGTGCCGGACTCCTCCATTGCCCGGGGTTGAGCAACTTTATCCCAGTCCTTTCGGTTGAACTGGGTCTTTGGAGTGGTGTCTGTTCCAGTGGGCTCCTGGACACTGGTTATCCAGGGTATCTCCCCACTTTTTACACCGTCTATCATGGTGCCACTCTGCACCCATAATGCTTTTGCCAAGGCTGGCATGCTTGTTGCCCCGGCCTGGCTCTTTGTGCCCCTGGCACACTCTTGCTGTGTGAGGTCAGGTTCCCTGTAGCCAGAAACCAATTCCTTTCCCTCCCCACAGTCTCTTAAACAGCCCTCCTAGGCTCTGTGCTTCACTAGCACTTCTGGGAACAACTCCCCTGGGGTGTCAGGGTACAGACAGTGGTTATCTGATGCAGGCTGGGGAATCTCATCATTCCCATCCAGCCTGGCCTCTAAGGCTCCCTTCCCACCGTCCATCACATAATAATCCAGAGCCTCTGGATCCAGTAGCAGTTCTGGCCAACACACTTTGCCTAGAACTTCTGAGGGCAGACTTAACTTATCTGGCCCTAGCTTGTGAGCAGTTCCCACTTCCACTAGGATTAAATCTCTTGGGGTATCAGGGGGCAGACATGGATTATCTGACCCCACCCAGGGAACATTCCACTGGGTCTCTGGCTCTTGAGGCTGGTGACTAGGCCCTGACACAGTTGTTGCATGTTCTAGGGGCAAACATTCTCCATCCCCAGGAGTTGGCAAAGGAACAGTGTTTACCCCTTCCCACTCCTCACTTTGTTTACAGTCTAGAAAAGCCTCTCCCCAGTTCCAGTGAGCATACTCACTCTGGTACATACCGTCGGAGTTGTAAGGGTCTGGTGAGCCGTCCTCCCATCCGGATGGGCCAAAATACTTCTTGGGTATCGCATCCCACAATTGCACATACTCAGCCTCCAGTTGCAGCTCTTGCTGAATCAGGGGTTCCAGCAAAGGAGCCTCCGGGAACCATGCTTCCAGTCCCAGACCCCGGCAGCGTTCAACAAACAAGTTATTATGTCTCCTTGCAGTTCCCATGCCACATTCCGGATCACCATTCAGAATCTCCTCAACCCCATATTGTAGATCCAAACGAAAATAGAGATCCTCTCTCCGGCCACCAAAGGACTCTACCCTGGCCAGATACTGTTCCTCCAAGTCCATCTCTTTCTCTACCAGTTCCTCCAACCAGCTTGCCAGCTCATGGCCATGCCATAATTGCAGGAATGCCATCCATTGATTTAGCAGGACCCTTCCTCTGTAGTCCTCTTGGATAAATCCGTCAATGCTGTCTTTATCATCCTGGGACTGTTGAAAAATTCTGATTTGCCAGTTTGACTCTTACTGGCATCTCTGCAGGGATGACCCCAAGCCTTTGCTGAGCTTGGACACTCACCCCTGTACGTTCTTCCTGTATTTGCTGCTTTATTAGGTTCAGTCCTTTAATTGCCTCTTCCAGCGTTATCTCCCCGGGGCAAAACTCCCTGGCTATACTGAACCTGCGTCTTGCCTCCTTGGACATGTCCTCATGCTGCTGCTCCATTTTCTGGTCCTTCTCAGAGTATCCCACCACTGCCACCAATTATCACGACCCACTCTCTGGCTGGGGTCTGCTGACTTGATTTGGGTTACTCTGGACCTTGGAGTAGCTTTGAGTACAGGAACATCATGTCTCAGCCCTTGGTTTAGACTGAGCAATATTGACAGTAAGTCTGTTGAATCTTACTGCAAGCATATGTCCCCGGGTAAATAATACATCTACACACCACGTCTTGATGAAAATTATGAACAACTTCTTTATTTTTACACAAGTATTTAAACAACTCACAAAACCAGTACAGGGAGTGGCTACCCCTTTGTCCAACCCTTATCTTCCTCTTGGCCAATGGGGTAATCTCCAGAGTAACTTTATTACCTCTAGCCAATGGACTAGAGGTAAGCTCTGGGAACTTCCAGACCCCTCCCCTGGGCCGCCCACTAGGTGTGGCTAACAGAGTCATTTGGGCGCTGGCAGTCAACAGAGACACATCTCTTTGCTATGGCCCAGGCCCTAGTATTGAGGCTGGAAGACCCTGTACTATACCATTGTCCTACGGTGCCTGGCAGTCTGGCAAATCTCTTTGTTCTGGCCTTGCTATCACTTCAAGTGTTTACTCTAAAGACCATATGGCCAACTCCTGACTGAGAGTTTATACAATGGGGGAGGGTTGACTAATTAAAACATAGCTATCACTCCACAATACAATATACAATATAATACTAACATATTATCACCACAACCCAAACCTTTTGTTCTTCCACCTGGCAACAGCATGTGTAAGATAATCCAGCCCAAAATGGCCACTGCTGCCAGTCACAAAATGGCCCCAGCATAGTTCACACCAAATCCAATATGGCCCCTGGGTGATTCATGACACTGGTCTTGTGTTGAAAGTCCTCGTCCGATTGTCTTCACGCAGTATCTGTTGTAAAATAAAATGGAAAATGTTGTTTGAGTTAGATGTCTTTTAAATAAAGCAAAAATGTCTTAATTTTGGTGTATTGTATCTGTTAAGGTGAATTTTTTCTATGTGTTTGTCTGACTTTATCTACAATCCTGATTTGTGTGCACCACTTTTGTTATGCTTATTTAAGCTTCTTTGTAAGGCTTCTAGGTTGTTAAACATTAAAGAAGAATATTAATTCAGTTTGCTATGTGTTTGTGTGATTTTTTCTGCAATCCTGTTTTGTGCGCACCACTTGTGGTATACTTATTTAGGCTTAATTGTGATGGCTATAGGTTTTTAAACATGAAAGAAGAATATTAATGTAGTTTGCTATGTGTTTGTATGACTTTTTCTAAAATCCTGTTTTGTGCGCACCAATTGTGCTATACTTATTTAGGCTTCATTGTAATGGTTATAGGTTATTAAACATTAAAGAAGAATCTTAATGTAGTTTCCTATGTGTTTGTGTGAGTTTTAGTACAATCCTATTTGTGCGCACCACTTGTGGTATACTTATTTAGGCTTCTTTGTAAGGCTTATAGGTTGTTAAACATTAAAGAAGAATATTCATTTATTTTGGTATGTGTTTGTGTGATTTTGGTACAATCCTGTTTTGTGTGTACCACTTTTGGTATAGTTATTTATGTTTTTTTGTAAGGCTTATAGGTTGTTAAACATTAAAGAAGAATATGAATTTAGTTTTGAATTTGTTATGTTTTTTTGTGTCCAATCCTATTTGGGGGTACCATATGGTGCATAGTTGGGGCCTCATTCAATTGCAATTTGCCCAATTGAATTGAACCCTAAATAAGCACATAACATATATTTTTTAAAGAAGTTTTTAGTCAGTGAAAACCTTTGTTTTGGATAGATGCTTGCTAACAAAAAACTTCTTTCAAAAATATATGTAATGTGGTTATTTAGGGCCCTATTCAATTGGGCAGATTTCAATTGAATGAGGGCCTTGATTTACTTAATGAGACCGTTATTCAATTGCGATTTTGCCAATTGAATATGGCTGTAAATAAGCACATAACATATATTTTTTAAAGCAGTTTTTAGTTAGTAAAAATCTTGCTTTTGGATAGATGCTTACTAACTAAAAACTTCTTTAAACAAAATATGTAATGTGTTTATTTAGAGCCCTATTCAATTGTCCAAAATAGCAATTGAATGAGGGCCTTTGGTTGCTGCATTTGTTATATTGGCAGCCATTAAACACATATAGGTCCTCATTGAATTAGAAATTTGTCAATTGAATAGGGCTCTATATAAGCACATAACATATTTTTTTGACAGAAGTTTTTAGTTAGTGAAAACCTTGGTTTTGGATAGAGGTTCAGTAACTAAAAAATTTGTTAACATTTTTTTGTATGTGCTTATATAGAGCCCTATTCAATTGGGCAACTCGGAATTGAATGAGGCTCATAGTTGTTTTCTTTTTTATACTTAATACTTTACCTTGATTGAAGTGTCGAATGACAAAGGGTCTCCTCCTCCCAATCTTAATCCGCCGGTCTTCTTGTAGTGTCTGTTTTAAAAAGAAAGTGAAATGGTTAATTGTATATTTCTTCCTTTTTTATTTAGCAAAGCATGGTCTTTTTCACCATGTAATGTATTTTTCTATCTTACCTCTTGTTCTTTCTTGGAGTTGTTTAAAAGGGATTGTGGGTCACAGTGCACTGTGCAAATCCTTGAGTGACGCTGTTGATGCAGAGTCTGTAGTAAAAAAAAGGAGAAAGATTGATGTTTAGTTTATATATTGAATTCCAATAAATTAATGTTATGTAAAGATATACTTCTGTAATTACTTTCAATGAACATGACTCATTTTTTGGGGCTCCACAATAAATGTGCATGTGACATGTGACTATACATGATACACATATATGTGCGTGTCACATATCAGTATAGCAAATTTTTTTTTTTTACTGTCATTACAATATAGTTGTTTAATTATTTGTGATTAATATTAGTTATTTGCAGGGACTATACACAGAAATCTGCGTTTTACATGTCACATATATGAAGCACATTTTCATAGTTAAATGTATTTATCTTTTGTGCGTGTCACATATCACTATACAGGAATCTTATTTTAATAGTTAAATGAACATAATTTTTTTTTTTGGGCCTACACACATAAATGTGTGTGTGACATGTGACTATACATGATACACATATATGTGCGTGTCACATATCAGTATAGCAATTTTTTTTTTTTACTGTCATTACAATATAGTTGTTTAATTATTTGTGATTAATATTAGTTATTTGCAGGGACTATACACAGAAATCTGCGTTTTACATGTCACATATATGAAGCACATTTTCATAGTTAAATGTATTTATCTTTTGTGCGTGTCACATATCACTATACAGGAATCTTATTTTAATAGTTAAATGAACATAATTTTTTTTTTTGGGCCTACACACATAAATGTGTGTGTGACATGTGACTATACATGATACACATATATGTGCGTGTCACATATCACTATACATAAATCCGATTTTAATATTAAATTATTAATTTTTGGTAATGTCATTTAAAGATTAGTTTGTTGCAGGGGCCTATACTGTACACATAAATGTGCGTGTCACATGTCACTATACAGAAATCACATTTTCATACTTAAAAATTTTTTTTTTTGTTGTCCTGTCTTGATAATAAAATGTAATATATTATAGCTTACCTCTCAGTTGTAATTTGCACAGTGTAAAGTAGTAAATTAGGAAACAATTGTCTTCTCAAGTAAGAGCAGCAGTTAACTATGAAGTCACTCCGTTCATCACCTGAGTAGAAATGTAGAATTTTGTGGAAAGTAGGCAGTATTTATAAACTTGTAGAAATTTCTGGAAAGTTACACCGTTAGAACGCAATACGCATGCGCTATTTACGTTCCAGCTTACAATTTGCGTTCCATCCGCCATTTTGTGCGTAGTAGTGGTCAAAATGGTGTTTAATATCAGTGTGGTACGTGCCGTATAGTATGTATTTCATGATTGTGAGTAAGTGTAGTATAGTTACGTCTGAAGCCTCGTTTTCGTTTTGTTCGTCGGCCATTTTTTCTCTCGCTTAGCGATTTTATTAGTGTCTAAAGTGTTTTATTTTTATTTAAATGAAGGTGTAACTTAGTTTTTTGAGGTGCTGGATGGTTCCTGTTGCTGTAGGTAAGCTTTTTATATGTGTGGTGTTTATTTAGTGTGTTTTAAATGTTTGTATGTCGGCGTGTTGCGTCCGATGTTTGCGAGGTCGTAATGTCTGGTAACGTGTCTCGTATGGTGTTTGCGTGTGTAGCCTCGTTTTCGTTTTGTTCGGCGGCCATTTTTTCTCTCGCTTAGCAAATTTTTTAGTGTCTACACTCTTTTATTTTGAGTGAAATGAAGGTGTAAGTTGCATTTTTGAGGTCCTGGATGCTACCTCTTGCTGTAGGTAAGTTTTTTATGTATGTGCTGTGTGTATGTATTGTGTTTTTAATTTTGTAATGTTCGCGAGTGTTGCGAGGCCGTAATGTGTGTTAACGTGTGTCGTATGTTGTTTGCGTTGGTCGTAAAATTTAGCGAGTGTCGTAATTGGTGTGTCGTGTAGTTTGCGTTGCGACGTGAAGTTTGCGAGGGTCGTGGTTACTGGCATGGAGCGCCTTTGGCGCTCCATGCCAGCAACCGCGGCCCTCGCTTCGCGAGGTCCTCAGTTGCTGGCAAGGAGCGCCTGCGGCGCTCCATGCCAGCAACTGAGGCCCTCGCCCACTGCCCTCGCTTTGCGAGGGCCTTGGCTCGCTGCGCGCGCGCGCGAGCCTGCAAGCATTATCAACAACTCTCATGCTCACAACTATATATGTGATGCCTACTTTTTATTTGGGTATTATTGTGCAAGTAATTGTAATGCCTTCCCATGCGTTCCCTATATTTTAATGTCCACTGGTCAGTTTATATTGTCTTTTACAGTGTTGAAAACTTGTCTGTAAACCCTTTGCGGGACCTATTTGGAGGCCGTAATATTTGAACTCCAGTGGATTCATAGCAATTTAATAGCGATTTTTTAACGTAACCTTAAAAGGGCTTGACAGATCAAAGGCTTTGCACCAATGGAGTTCCGATTTTGACAGCCCGTAGGGTTTTTCCGCCTGTAACCCGCAAATCATTACAGGTTTTCACGTTGGGAATTTAATAGGGCTGTAATTGTGAAAACTCTTAAAATAATGTAAACATTTTGGGACAGTTAGTTCTTTTAGTTGCTTAAACTTACCATTTATATCTGGTGTTTTTAGTTTATATTGATTACGGATAAAAGCAACCTACCATATTTCATTTCCTACCTAGCTGTGAAACATTTTTAAGCCATTTTATTTAAAAAATGAGATTAATGTTTAGGTTTTGCTCTTAATGCTTGTGATAGATGTGAGAATTTACTGCTCTGTTAAATAATAGAAGTATAAAGTACATAGCAGTCCACATATAGACGTGGGGATTATATAGAGTATGAATAAAAGCAAAAGAAGGCCTGTTACCCTTATAGAAGCCTCTTAACAATGGCCCTAGTATATAGAACATGCAGATAAGAAAAAGAAAGCCTGTACCCTATACATGCCACTTAATAGTGGCCCTTATATCCCAGATCCCTATCTGCAGTATGCCCTGGACCAGGCACCATTTATGGGTGGTGGCTATGTTGGACCAGCATATACCCCAATATGAACATTGGATCTTCCTGGTTAACAGGATCCTGGGTGTCAACCAAAAACGCTTACCTAAGGCAATACGTGTCCCATAAGCTGTCCCTCTCCTACCCCCTTCCTCACCAGACAGGGAACTGGAGATATCCGGCAAGGGAACCAAGGGGTTGCTGCCCTACCTCTGCAACTGTCCTCCAGTGAGTGCAGGCTCCTACCTAGCGTGCGTCCTCATACGCAATGCCCCTGTTAAATAATACGTATACATCTGTCTTCCTGCTAATTTGTGATGTTATGATGTTAAAACATTTATCACCTATTTCAATTCAACTCTCAAATAAAACGCAAACATTGAGTCAATGGGAGACTAAATACAAGTCAAACATTTCCGTTATATAGTGGTGGACCAAATGCACTTCCCATGTGCCACCCAGCCTGTTCTCTGGAGTTAGAGAAAAGGGACCAGGCCCAACCCTGCGTGGCTTCAGGGTGGTGTGGCCTCCTGGTTCCCTGACTGGAATCGAACCCAAGTTGCAGAGGTAAAAGCACTGAATTCTAACCACTGGGAGGGCCCTGTCTTTGATCTATATCATGTTATGCTAATATATGGTACAGTGTGGGTTTCATATGTTTATTTAATAACTGATCAGTATTTAAAGAAGAAGAATGTAGCATTTCAAACATACATGTGAGATTTAGCATTGTAAGTTTAGACAGATGTTATTCCCACGTTTAGGGGCCCATATTTAATTCGAAGCCCGCAACTCAATCACAGACAGCCCAATGTCTGTGAGTGTGTTGCGGGCTCCCGTTCTTCTGGGATTGTGATGCTATTCAATTGCTCACCACTGCAAGTTACGGGCCCAAAGCCAAAACCGTAAACCATGCACTGGGTAATAACAGTTCAGGGCGGGAACATGATCAATTCAGCAAGCCCATAACCACCCATTTCGAATCAGCCAATAGAAAAAGAGACTCATTATTACGGAAGTAAAACGGTTCCGGGTCCGATATGCGATCAGACTTGCAAACCCCAAAAATACAGAATTATGAAAATGAATGCCAATACTGTTCTAGTCCATGTGGGTGGCCTGATATGTATTAACTCATTAATACCCAAGATCGATAACCCCAAAAAATGACACATAAAAATCCTATTTATTTCCTGTCTATTTGTGGGCTTGAGACTGCTGTGCAATTAATTCTAATGTCTATCATCGCTTCCCCCGTTATTTAAGTACAGTAGTGATTTTTTATTTGCATTTAAAGTGTTACGAATAGGTGTTTAACCCCTTGCGGGTCCTCTCTAGCACTCGTAGGATTTTCTCCTTCATTTGCTGTTTACGGGTGTGAAAACATTTGCAGGCTTGGGGAAATTGAGCAATTGAATAGCGATTTGCGATTTTAGCCTTGCGAAAGTGAGAGATCAAAGGCTTCTGGAGGCTGTAAGTTGTGAGGTTAATCTTCGCCATTTTTTCAAGCCCGTAATTCGGAAGCCGATCGGAAGCCGCAAAAAGACGACCTCACTTACGGGCTCCTGGATCTCCTGAAACATCAACTGAATGGGGGCCTAGTTGTCTAGGAACAGTACTGTTGGCTGTCCTCACGGGAGTCTTTATCTGCCTCCATTTATTTATTATTATGTTTTATTATTATGTTTTAATATGTTTTATGTATTATTATGTTATTTGCTATTGCCTGCATATAAGAAATTTAGGACAGATCTACTTCCACCCCTGGAGATTTAATATGGGTGGAAAGAAGCAGCGGCAACACTAAAGTTAAAATGTGTGTTTTAAAAGCCACATTTATTTTCCAGATGCTGATTTTATTATTAATTGATTATTAAATAATATTGACTATAGACAAAGTAATGTGATTATAAATACAGCCAAATGGATTACAGTAAGATCATGGAATAAACAAGCCTTACAGACTTGGACCGAAGTTAAGACCATTGTAGGAAGAAATAAACAAATAGAATTGGAGTATTTGATATTTTCAAATGGTTCGTCAAAAAAAAATAGTTTCAAATGGTCTCTTTGGAAGATTTAGGATGTGCGAAAGGAATATATTAATAGAAGAGATTGAAAGTACAAAGAATGAATGTAAATAAGAAAAATTATTTAAATTCAATTCTGGTTCCAACTTTTGTCTTTGTTTATGTTTATTGTCTGAATATTTGTAGCTTTGACCTTCTGATGTCATGTAAATGTTTGTAATTTTTGTAACCCTTTTATACAAATTTTGAAATGAAAAGAAAAAGAAAAAAAAGAAAAAATAAACAAATTAAACCATTTAAATGACCATTCCAGTGGTCCTTTAATTACTGTAAGGGAGGGGACCCATATGCCTGATAACACAGGGGTAGCTTGTTTTGGCTACTGCAGACTGTTGCACTAATTAGCATATTATGCCATGCAGATCTACAGTATATTTAGTTTTACGTATAAATAATACATTCTATAACTAATTCTAATGTTTTTCCTGTATTGAGGTAACAGGTCCTCATTAAGTTTACATGTTTTGTGCACTGTAGAGTTTTGAGCAGCAATTTACAAGATCTACTATAGAGAGAGAAGCCACAGCAAAAGGCTAATTAATCAGTGTCACAACCATATGTCATATATCCTGGAAGATGAGTAGTATCACATTTACTGCAGTGCATTGTTCATTAATACATGACACGCTGTTGTATGGATTGTCTTCAGATTAATGGGCAGAGCAATTATCGAGGTCACACTCCCCAATGAGAGCATTAAAAATAGTTCACCCATCTGTTTTACTCGCTTACCTTACACCTTTACGGATTTAATTTCTCGACAACTGTACTTTCTGTTTCACCTTATTTGTCACACTGAAGGATGGTCTTTCCTAATGAATTTTAACATTACCTCTGTTTAAATTATTTTCTCAAAAACTCCATATAGATTTCTTCTATGCTAGAGGTTCCCAAACAGTGGTCTACGGCCCTCAATATTCATTGAGGTGGTCCAATATAAAAAGATATAAATGCAAAAAAAATAAAAAATTAATAAAAATAGTTCACGATTGTGAAGATTCAAGATTTTATTGTTTCTAAGAAATAATGCTGAAGTGCAATATAGTGTAGAAATAGAATTATTCAATTATAATTACAGTAGGAGGCTGATGGTTGAATTGTTTTGGGGGGGGTCATTCAGTCATTTCCGACTCTCCCTAACCTCATGGATGGTAACACACTGGGCACATCTTTATGTCCATGGTCATGCCAATTTTCATGGCTGGTGTTGGTTGCCAGTTCCTTCTCCAGTGGGCCACAGCATACAGCTCCTGGTATTCATCGGTGGTCTTCCACCCAAGTACTGACCAGGCCCAACCCTGCTCAGCTTCAGGGTGGTATGATCTCTTGGTTCCCTGACTGGAATCGAACCAAGTTTGCAGTGTAGAAAGCACTAAATCCTAACCACTGGACCATCAGGGAACCCAATGGTTTATTTACTTGATCATTAATAACATTCCTGTGTAGTCATTTAAAAGTGTAATATTCAATAATAAACTTAATTTCAAATGTCTACTTCTCAGGCTTCAATTGAGCTGCTTGTCTAAACCCCATATAAAGTTTTTAGGTGGATCTGCGTGACTGGGAGGTAGTACTAAATGATCAGGAAGTCTCCAGCCAATGAAAAACACTGTTCCTGTCTAGACACAATCTTGTGTCTGACCATCTCCCATGGAGAACCCCTACTCCCTTGATGCGGTTAAGGGTGCATACAAGCAGCTTTGCAGGAGATTTAGAAGATGATTTTTGACAGTAAATATAATATTAAAACTAATTATAAAAAAATAAAGTTCATATTAGAGCATTTTGTTGTTTAGTCGTTCAGTCGTGTCAGACTCTTCATGACCCTATGGACCACAGCACACCAGTCACATCTTACGTCTGGTTGTGCTTGTCCATACGGTTTTCTTGGCAAATATACTGGAATGGGTTGCCAGACTCTCCTTCAGTTGACAGCATTTGTGTGACCTTTATGCTATTACTACCCATCTTGAGTGACTCTACATGCTATAGCTCACAGCTTCATTGATGTACACAAGCCCCTTCACTATGACAAGGTAGCAATCCAGAAGGGGAATGGATCATTATGTGGATCTTTTAAGCAAATGCTTATTTATCCAATTAGTAACAGAGATAAATAAAAAAACACTATACATACTTTAAGTGCTGGTTATATTTTGCACCTTTATCCATCCTGATGCACATTCTGATTTTATGTTAGAAAAACTTAAAAAATTAATCATTAAGAATAATAAAAAGGGCAGTTTTTGATTTTTGTTTTAGTTTTCTAAAGAAATAAATCTTGATAACTGGTCCTGGAGTAGGATTTAATTTGTTAAAAAAAATGCAAAAATCTTTATTTCAACTATAATAATTGTGGTAATAAAACCTTATTGACCAACCATAAATTGTGGACTATTTCAGTAAATTAGAGAATGCCACCTAGAGGGTCACTAAAGTAGTCATAAGATATGGTATATTTTTTAATGTATTTATTTATTTAGCAACAAATTAAATCAGTTCAAGGTAGATTTGAAAATGTAGATTAGAACTTGGTTTTCTGCGAATAGCAGAGCTGCCAGGAGGGTATGAGGTACAAATCTGACCAATCCAGGTCTACTTACAGTGGCCACTGCAAGAATGAGGCAGATAAAGACTACTCTTGGTCTGATCCTCTGCCATTTCCTGGAGACCTAATTGAGGATTGTCACTGGAGGGAGTGAAGGCTTTGTCTTCTTTGTGTGCTATTAATTCAGTATCTTCTATAGCCGTGATAAAAGGGAAGGTAGAATCTGCCCATCTGTTTGGATTGCTTTACCTCCATCTGTGCATATTCTGTTGCAAAACAAGATAGAGGAATATACCAGTAAGGAAGAATGTGAGTGGCAAAATGGCTGCTGTTATACTGAGCAATATGAGGGGCAAAATAAAGCAAGTAAGCCCAAGTATTTAATTAAACATATAAAAACTATAGAAGAGATTTGTTTTGGATCTGAGTAGAGCAATGTCCAAAGTATAGTGGTTCCTTAATTATAAAAAACATTTTGATTTGATTTATTTTTGACATTATAAACACACATTTCTTGCATTAACAAGTAGTGAACAGCCCTTTCCCTGATGCTTACACTTCCCCTTTAATACAGTATGGGCCCTATTCTATTGCCTAATTCGTAAATTTTTACACGCTTAAAACTGCTCATAATATTGCCACAACACGATTACGAGTTACCCGCCCACAATCACTGCAGGCTAGCAAAAGACACAAATATGGCGCAAATAAATTTGTAGCCTCCGATTGCTGATAACTTGTAACTTCCATTCTTTACTGACATCATGAGGACGGCCTCATTTACTATTGGCTGTGTCTAAGAAGTAAATTACAGGCTTGCTTAAATTATGTCAGATCATATGATCACGCCCCCTGAAATCCTACTTGAAAAGGCAGGGTTTACGAATGTAGGCTTAAGGAGGTAAATTGCAGGCTTGAGTTAATAGAATACTTCTAAACATTTATAGAAAAAAAATGCCTGCAGCCAAAATTTCGAGTTAGAGGCATTTGCGGGCTTCATAAAATAATAGGGCCCTACATAATATATATACTTCTGTAACTGGTAAAAACCATCATTGAAAAACATAATGGACACATTAAAGGAGTGGGATAAGGTTATAGAAACAAATCACTAGTATAACATATTTCACAGCACTACATGCCTCCCCATTGAGTTCAACAATAAAACTGGTTACTCTGTACTTTCACACCCAAATCCAAAGAAAATCCTGCACAGGGATTGATTGCAAGATATTTTACAAATTCCACAATTTTTCATAAAAAAAATTGCAAAATTGAAAATGTTAAAAACGAATTCTTTGGAGAAAAAAAAAGTTGAGAACCCCATGTCCTGCAAAGTATTCTTTTAAACTAATCACAGAGCACTGGACAGAAAATGTGGTAACAACTATTTTTTCCAAAATACAACTATTTTTTCCAAAATACAACTATTTTTTCCAAAATACAACTATTTTTTTCAAAATACAACTATTTTTTCCAATACAATACACAATTATTAGGACTTTCCTTGCTACCAAACCCCCTAATGTAAGCTGGATCCATGGAGATCATTGTCTCTTGAACTTTTGATCTAATCAGCTCAGCATTCTAAGGCCTACATTCAATTGAGCAATTGTTAGTTACTGGAGCCCGTAAAGGAGCCTGTAAAATCATTTGCTATTCAATTAACATCTTTTAGCTACCAGCAAATGATTTGCGGGTTACAGGCTGAAAATTCCATGCCGCTGTCATAATCGTAAGTCCAACCCATCTAAGCCTTTCAAGCCTAAAAATATTACAATCGCAAATCGCTATTCAATTGCTATAATTCCTCAAGCCCGCAATTGTTTTCACACCTTACTTGCAAATGTAGAAGAAAATCTTATGGGTA
Source organism: Discoglossus pictus (assembly GCA_027410445.1). NCBI lineage: Eukaryota > Metazoa > Chordata > Amphibia > Anura > Alytidae > Discoglossus > Discoglossus pictus. Next base: position 35,711,229 of record CM050166.1, on the reverse strand, counting down.
CCAGATAGGACTCGCAAGGGGGTTAAACACCTGATCGTAGCACTGTAAATGCATATAAAAAATCAATACTGCAGTTTAAAATAAGGGGAAAGTGACGGAAGACATTAGAATTGATTGTGCAACAGTCTTAAGTTTGCAATTCTGCAATCAAAAATTATTTATTTTATGTTTAATCTCCGTGCTATATTAATCTCGGTAATCAAGGAGTTAATACATATCAGGCCACCCACATGGACTAGAACAGTATCCCCATTCATTTTTATAATTTTGTACATTCCAGTATTGCGAGTCCGGTCGCATATGGTACTTCTAAATGCTAATTGATTGACGTTTAACCGCCATGTTTTACTGACGTCATGATGATGGTCTCATTTACTATTGGGTGTTTCAAAATCGGTAGTTACGGCCTTGCTTAATTGATCATGATCATGCTCTGAAATTCTACTTATGGGTGCATGGTTTACGATTTAGGCTTTCGGCCAGGTAGCTGCGGGCTTGTTCAATTGAATCGCTCTGTAACTGTTGCAAATTTCTGTTGAATGGAGGCATAAGTGTCAGTGACAAAAATTTTACTTTCACTCACTACTTAATGTACATTGAGGAGTAATTGGTAAACTGGGCAAGTTCCATAATTACTACATACATAGTTCATCTTGTCTATAAGTGATCTTCAATGCAAAAGACATTTACTTTTAGGTGCAACTTGACCTTTAATAAATATACAATTCATGAGGCATTTGTGTAAAGTTTAAGGTGGAATCTTTTTACTTGTCAGTTGAAAACCTCTTGGCACAAAAAGCTCCCTTGGGTGTATTTATATAAGGTAATCATATCTTAGTCGCCTTTTTTCTAGAGAAAATATGTTTCATTTGGTTAGTTTTTATTCATAACTTAGCCCCTCCATTCCCCTTATTAGATTTGTTGTTCTTCTTTGTAAATTTACTTTTTCCAGTTCTAAAATGTCATTTTGTGCCTGTAACGGAACCCATCACTGTTTTACCCTGTTTTATGGTTATGGTTAAAATATGATCATATTCCTATACTGTAGATATGTTGTTTTATGTTCTACAGAATATATTGGCTCAGAATATTACAGCTACTAGGCTAATAGATAATCCTATTACAGAGACTCCTCATAAGATAAGGAAGTCTATTGTATAAAGTGTTTTCATTATGAGACATAAGAAAAAAGAGAAGTATAATCTGATCAATGTCTGATTGTATCAAAGTAGCCAGGTAGCCTCCGGGAGGTGTGACCACACCTATTGTCTCTCTATGTGTATTGTGTGGCCAAATATGAGGGATGTGTATTGCCTGTGGAAAAAGATGTATATATATTTCTGCATAACAAAATAAAGACAGTATTCTTTGACTCCCAATTGAGTGTCGTCCAATATGGGTGGTCTGGGCTTCTGAGACTGCGCAGTGCTTCTATATGGATATTTAACGGTATACCAGCGGAGATATTGGACTTATGATTCCAACTCCGTTACATTTGGTGGCAAGTGGCGGAATTGTTCCCACGGTCAGAAGGACAGCTACAGGAGAAACCATTCTGTGGAGTTACAAATTGAGGGCAAAGCTAGTATCCGTACAGCGCCCCTGGCTACAGCAGGATGGAACCGGCTAGTTTTCGTACAGCGTTCCACGATGAGGAGGAGGAGGCGGCCGTGTACTACAGGGATTCAGACAGAAAGGAACTCATGGAGGGAGACCGGGCAGCTGCTACAGCACCTTTTACGGACAGCACACAGAATGAGTTTGGAAGAGAACTCCAAAGCAGACTGGCCTTTTTCCCAGGTACGCCTCCCACAGAAACCTTGGAAAGGATTATGGCAGATGTCCACGAATACATAATGGAAAAGCAGCGGGCACGGGGGCGGTCCATCTTGGGAGCTGCTAACCCACCTACCACCATTAACCCCCCCCAGCACTGCGTCCGGGTGGTGGGAACTACCAAACCCCTCCACGGTACATCAGGTGCCACACGTGTAACCAGCAGGGCCACATGCAGAGAGACTGTCCCAGAAACCGCTCCACGTGGAATACTCCAACTAATTCCCCTGCAAACCGGGCAGCAGTGCACTGCTACCAGAGTGAGCTTCGACAACCTTTCTTCGGGACCCGGTCTAATGAAGAATCTTTGGGCACCCTCCACGAGGTTAACCCAGTACAAGCATCTGCAGACACAGAGGCAGAGGAAGCAGAAGGTGCTGTCCTTCCTCCCCTGTGGCAGTGTGAACCACAGGGAGCAGAAGGTGCCGTCCTTCCTTCCCAGCGGCAGTGTGAACCCCAGGGGGCAGAAGGTGTCGTCCTCCCCCCCCCAGCGGCAGTGTGAACCACAGGGAGCAGAAGGTGCCGTCCTTCCTCCCCAGCGGCAGTGGGTACCCCAGGGAGCGGAAGGTGCAGTCCTTCCTCCCCAGCGGCAGGGTGAACCCCAGGGGGCAGAAGGTGTCGTCCTTCCCCCCCAGTGGCAGTGTGAACCACAGGGGGCAGAAGGTGCCGTCCTTCCTCCCCAGTGGCAGTGTGTACCCCAGGGAGCTGAAGGTGTCGTCCTTCCTCCCCAGCGGCAGTGTGTACCCCAGGGAGCAGAAGGTCCCGTCCTTCCTCCCCAGCGACAGTGTGTATCCCAGGGAGCAGAAGGTGCCGCCCTTCCTCCCCAGCGGCAGTGTGTATCCCAGGGAGCAGAAGGTGCTGTCCTTCCTCCCCTGCGGCAGTGTGAACCACAGGGTGCAGAATGTGCCGTCCTTCCTCCCCAGCTGCAGTGTGAACCCCAGGGGGCAGAAGGTGTCGTCCCTCCCCCCCCCCCCCCAGCGGCAGTGTGAACCACAGGGAGCGGAAGGTGCAGTCCTTCCTCCCCAGCGGCAGTGGGTACCCCAGGCAGCGGAAGGTGCAGTCCTTCCTCCCCAGCGGCAGTGTGAACCCCAGGGGGCAGAAGGTGTCCTCCCTCCCCCCCAGCGACAGTGTGTATCCCAGGGAGCAGAAGGTGCCGCCCTTCCTCCCCAGCGGCAGTGTGTATCCCAGGGAGCAGAAGGTGCTGTCCTTCCTCCCCTGCGGCAGTGTGAACCACAGGGAGCAGAATGTGCCGTCCTTCCTCCCCAGCGGCAGTGTGAACCCCAGGGGGCAGAAGGTGTCGTCCTCCCCCCCCCCCCCCAGCTGCAGTGTGAACCACAGGGAGCGGAAGGTGCTGTCCTGCCTCCCCAGCGGCAGTGGGTACCCCAGGCAGCGGAAGGTGCAGTCCTTCCTCCCCAGCGGCAGTGTGAACCCCAGGGGGCAGAAGGTGTCGTCCTTCCCCCCCAGCAGCAGTGTGAACCACAGGGGGCAGAAGGTGCCGTCCTTCCTCCCCAGTGGCAGTGTGCACCCCAGGGAGCAGAAGGTGCCGTCCTTCCTCCCCAGCGGCAGTGTGTACCCCAGGGAGCAGAAGGTCCTGTCCTTCCTCCCCAGCGACAGTGTGTATCCCAGGGAGCAGAAGGTGCCGTCCTTCCTCCCCAGCGGCAGTGTGTATCCCAGGGAGCAGAAGGTGCTGTCCTTCCTCCCCAGCGGCAGTGTGAACCACAGGGGGCAGAAGGTGTCGTCATTCCCCCCCCCCCAGCGGCATTGTGAACCACAGGGAGCAGAAGGTGCCGTCCTTCCTCCCCAGCGGCAGTGGGTACCCCAGGCAGAGGAAGGTGCAGTCCTTCCTCCCCAGCGGCAGTGTGAACCCCAGGGGGCAGAAGGTGTCGTCCTTCCCCCCCAGCAGCAGTGTGAACCACAAGGGGCAGAAGGTGCCGTCCTTCCTCCCCAGCGGCAGTGTGTACCCCAGGGAGCTGAAGGTGTCGTCCTTCCTCCCCAGCGGCAGTGTGTACCCCAGGGAGCAGAAGGTGCCGTCCTTCCTCCCCAGCGGCAGTGTGTACCCCAGGGAGCAGTAGGTGCCGTCCTTCCTCCCTAGCGGCAGTGTGTATCCCAGGGAGCAGAAGGTGCTGTCCTTCCTCCCCAGCGGCAGTGTGAACCCCAGGGAGCAGAAGGTGCCATCCTTCCTCCCCAGCGACAGTGTGTATCCCAGGGAGCAGAAGGTGCCGTCCTTCCTCCCCAGCGGCAGTGTGTACCCCAGGGGGCAGAAGGTGTCGTCCTTCCCCCCCAGCGGCAGTGTGAACCCCAGGGAGCTGAAGGTGTCGCCCTCTCCCCCCAGCGACAGCTTACCCTAACAAGGGGAGACACCAATCTCCCAGACGGCGCAGATGGGACCGTGGTCTCTATGCCTGACCTACCGGGATGCTAGACAGCCTGTCCAGATCCCCAACTACCCTCACTGGGACAACCGGAGGAGGGGGTAAGTACCAATTACCCTCCCCAGCTAACTCCTAATGTGGCCGCAGGGTTAACAGTGGAAATGTTAACCCCCACTAACCCCCACCTTTCCCTGGCTACTGAGCCGGAATATGTCCCAAGTACCCCAGCAGAAGAGCTGACAGCGGGCAGAGTGCAGTCGGCCTCTGCCCTCCCTTTGTCCCTTGTACAGAGCAGGATGTCCTGCAGGTTATACCAGCAGAAGAGCTGGCATCAGGGCAGAGTGCCACTGGCCTCTGCCCCTCAAGTCCCCTCAGCGTGTTGCCCCATCCCCACAGCGAAATATCCAGGTGCATGGTTAGACTTCTCCCCAAAGGGGAGATGTGTGACAAAGTGCCCTTCGCCACTTTGTCCTGGAGAGGACTTATTGCCAGCCTCCTGCCCTGCGACTATGGCCCTGGGACATATTGCCCTTTAAAAACAGTATTCGGCCATACCAGAGTGTATGTCCCTCATTCTGGCCCTTTAAATACAGGGGGGTCATTCGGTACTTGCCCTGTGTGAGCGGTGATACCACAGATAGCTATGCCATGGAGCCCATTCATATAATGAAAGACTATGGGAAAGACTTTAGCTACCTGGCAATTGAACTGTGTGAAGAGGATCTGAGCGCTATTCGGTAGTTTTGTGCGCTCAGATCCCAGCTATCTGGGGATATGTGAAATGTCTGTGTGTTATGTGTAAAAGGTGACTTTATGTATTTTAAAGTGGTTTATGTTTTTTTGCAACCATGTGCTCAATGGAGGTTGCCTCTATCCCTGGATAATTGGATTACTTTCCCCATTGTCTCCAGTACAGAGGCCTCTGTAAAACCTGTTTGTAAAATGTATCTTCCCTCTCCTTGAAATATTTATTGCTGTGAATGCTGTATGAAGTGTGCGTTTGTTTTGTTCTTGAAATGTGAGTAAAGGTGAATTGCAGTAATGCTGATAGGTTGTCAAACTAGAGAATTGACCAACAAATACTTTTGTCCGGACATCTCCAGGCCGATCTGTTGGGATCAGACCGTGTATGCCGGCTTATGGTCACGGGGGAGGTGTGTAACGGAACCCATCACTGTTTTACCCTGTTTTATGGTTATGGTTAAAATATGATCATATTCCTATACTGTGGATATGTTGTTTTATGTTCTACAGAATATATTGGCTCAGAATATTACAGCTACTAGTCTAATAGATAATCCTGTGACAGAGACTCCTCATAGGATAAGGAAGTCTATTGTATAAAGTGTTTTCATTATGAGACATAAGAACAAAGGGAAGTATAATCTGATCAATGACTGATTGTATCAAAGTAGCCAGGTAGCCTCTGGGAGGTGTGACCACACCGATTGTCTCTCTATGTGTATTGTGTGGCCACATATGGGGGATGTGTATTGCCTGTGGAAAGAGATGTATATATATTTCTGTATAACAAAATAAAGACAGTATTCTTTGACTCCCAATTGAGTGTCGTCCAATATGGGTGGTCTGGGCTTCTGAGACTGCGCAGTGCTTCTATATGGATATTTAACGGTATACCAGCGGAGATATTGGACTTATGGTTCCAACTCCGTTACAGTGCCCAAAACTGTACTCCATATACCAAATGAGGCATTTGTATAGTGGCAGAATTATATTTTCTTCCCTGGCTTCTACACCCTTCTTAATACATGCTAATATTTTATTTGCCTTTGCAGCTGCTGCTTGGCATTGAGCACTGTTACATAGATGGTTGTCCACAAGCACTCCCAAATCCATTTCTGATACCCCTAGATTTGCGTCATTAATTTTATAAATTGCATGGCTATTTTTCCTTGCCAGATGCATAACCTTACATTTATTAGTATTAACTCTCATCTGCTATTTAATTGCCCATTTCTCTAATGTATGCAAATCCCTTTGGAGGGAAAGTACATAATTTTCTGATTTAATTACCTTGCACAATTTAGTGTCATCAGCAAAAAAGGAGACAATACCTTCCAGTTGTTAATAAATATGTTAAAGAGGAGAGGACGTAATACTGAGCCCTGAGGGAACCCCACTTACCACATTAGTCCAATCTAAGTATGTTCCATTTACAACAACCCTTTGCTTTCTGTCTTTTAGCCAGCTCTTAATCCATGTGCATGTATTTACTGCAATTCCTGTATCCCTTAGTTTGTACAATAGTCTCCCATGTGGCACTGTATCAAAAGCCTTTGCAGAATTCAGATAGAGTAGAGGTGCTCATCTGAGAATGAAAAATACCTCAGTCGGTTTCCTCTATAGGTCATGTTACCTACTCAGAGAGCAACCTCTTTTAGCTCACTTGTGCCCTTCACAGGGAGAAATATCCATTAGTACATCAGTCTGGTCTCACTCAGAAGAGTGATCCAGTCCCAAAATACCAGGCAATTCTCCCTTAACAGGAGAAACAGCAAATTACAGACGCGTTTCGGTTTCTATGGGCCTCGTCAGTGAGGTGCAGCTGTACTCCCTATGGCACATTGAGCTAGGAGTCCACATCTGGTTCCCCCTATCACCCATAAGGTGAGGAAAATGTATGCAAATAAAGTAGAGGTGCTCATCTGAGGACGAAAACAAATTCCGTGGGTTTCTTCTATAGGTCTGGTTACCTACTCAGAGAGCAACCTCTATTAGCTCACTTGTGCCCTTCACAGGGAGAAATATCCTGTGGTATATCAGTCTGGTCTCACTCAGATGAGTGATCCAGTCCCAAAATACCAGGCAATTCTCCCTGAACAGGAGAAACAGCAAAACACAGACTTGTTTCAGCCTCTATGGGCCTCGTCAGTGAGGAGCAGCTGTACTCCCTAAGGCACAGTAAGCAAGGAGTCCACGTCTGGTTCCCCCTATCACTCATAAGGTGAGGAAAATGTATGCAAATAGAGTAGAGGTGCTCATCTGAGAACGAAAAATACCTCAGTGGGTTTCTTCTATAGGCCTGGGTTACTTGATATAGGTTTCCTACTAACCTCCTCATAGAAACTAATTAGATTTATTTGACCTATCCGTTTATAAATCCATGTTGGCTCCTACTTATAATCCTGTTCGAATAGAAATATTCTTTTATATTATCCCTTATTAACAATTCCAAAAGCTTTCCCACTATAGAAGTGAGGCTCACTGGTCTATAATTCTCCGGATTTGCTTTTGCTCCCTTTTTAGATATAGGTATCACATCTGCTTTTCTCCAGTCATCTGGTAGCGACCTAGTGGTGAGTGAATCTTGAAAAATTAGATATAATGGTTTGGCTATTACAGAACCCAGTTATCTCAGTACCCTTGAAAGTATTCCATCAGGACCTGGGGCTTTATTAACATTTATTTTTTCCAACCACTGGTACCTCTCTTTTGTATACAGAAGAAAATAACCTATTTAGCTCATCTGTCTTTTCCTGGTCACTAATTGTCAGACGGCCTGTTTCACATTGTAATGCTCCTATAGCTTCCTTCCTGATCTTCTTTCCATTAATATACTTAAAAAATATTTTATGGTTAGTCTTACTTTCTTTTGCGACTAATTTTTCATTTTCTATTTTAGCCAGTCTAAATCATTGTTAAGCCACGTTGAATGAAATTTACTCCTTTTAATTTTAGTTCCACGTGGTATATGACGATGTGTATGGATATTTATTTAGAAACATAAATATTGTCCATTTATGTTCAAAATTTTTACCTGACAGTTCTTTTTCTTAAAAAAAAGTAAAGTGTGTTTTTTTTCCTGTGTGCAGTGATTTGGCACAGGTGAGAGGGGAGTGTTTTTGCTTGGATTAAACTTGCATATAAGTTTGGACATTGTGTGTAGGAGGGAGTTCAAAGAAAAGGGTCAACTTGTAGTATTTTTTTCCCCACTGATTTTTTGTAATTTGTAATTATGAGTCAGTTCAGTGGCAACCTTACTGAGTGTACATCCTGCCACATATATAAACTACTGAACAACTGATCCATGGTCCATACCTCTGTGAGAGGTGTGAGCATGTTGCCTCTCTGGAAGCTCAAATTGGAGAACTGTAGAGGAGAATTGCATGACTTAGTGATATTGTTCCACTGGAAAGGGAGGTGGTGCTCACTGAGCACAGTTTAGCTGGGCCTAGATGCGGCTAAGGAGGATGACCAGGGAGGTAGCTTTGTTACAGTTACATGCGTAAGCAGGGGAAACAGGAGGAGGCAGGCCAGTACTGAGTTGGCACACACCAACAAATTTGCCAGATTTAGTGATATTGTTTGGGGATGTCCAGTCAGTAATAGCAATGCCAGATAGAGCTGTTCCCTCTAATAGCCGGGAGAACAGTTCTACAGGAGGAGGGGGAATTTCCAGGGATTGATTCACTTTAGAACAAAATGGGCAACACAACATATAGCCATGCTGTTTAAGAATTACCAAAAACATTTAGATTTTTGGGTGAGACAGTCCCATTAAGCTTATTTTTTTTTTTTTATAAATCATCCCTCAATTATTTGGTGTTACATACAGGGCAACAAGTAATACATAGCTCTATTGATAGCCACAGAGACTGTACAAGTTGCCAGAGTGCTACCAACCCACAGGATAGATAGATGCTCACTAACAGCACTATTAAATTCGAGGATAGTAAGTACAACGTGAAGCCCGTAACTGCTGCGTGTTTGAAATTTGGCTGAGGTGCATTGCTATTAAATTAGAATGGGCTGCGAGTTATGGGCTTGAAACGCAAATCCTAGCTTGTTCGTAGAGCGGTGGATTTGCGGCCTTGCGGACAATCAATTAGTGTAGACCACAGTTACAGGTTCAGACGGAACCAATGGAAAAAGAGATTGTTGGCGTTACGTGACTGAAAAAGGGGAGGGGAAATTTTGAAGTCCTACGGGCTTCAATTCCAGTTTGCGATCGGATCCACATTCCACAATAATGCAAAATTAATAAAGCCGTAAATATGATATTCTATTACATGCAATTTACAGTATATGTATTGACACATTGATTGCCGGGATCGATATAACACGGAAATTAAACATGCAATAAAGTATTTTTTGGGGGTGATTTGTGGGCTTGAGAATGTGCTATTAATTATAAGACCTAACATCACTTTCCCTTTATACAAAGTACAATAGTATGTGTATATGTGCATTTATGGGGCTACGTATTGGTCTTGCGAGTCCTTTCCAGCACACTTTGGGCTTTGGGCTCCATTTGTGTGTTACGGGCTAGCTCCCGGGTGACTTTGTGGCAATTTAATAGCATGATTGGAATTGTAGCGATTACGGGCTTGACAGATTAAAGGATTTGCAGGCTGCAAAGTTCCACGTTCACGTCCCATAGGCATTTTTCGGCTTACCCCGCAAGTCGTCTGCGACTCTGCGGGGACATTTACTGGGCTAACTGAATATGCGTAAGTCCTACTTTCAACATTACGGCTACGTTTTAACACGTAGCCTCAATTAATGAGGCTGTATATAGCGGATTTGTGACCACAGACTGGAAGTACAGATCTACAGATATGTGTAAATATAAACTACAACCAGTTAGAAAGTGTATACAGTGTAAAAGTGAGACGGACACACTTTTTCCTGTATTGTGCCACTTACAAAACTAAAATACTCCACAGTGACTGAATGGGCAAGTATACGGTATATAATAAACATATAAAATATAGATAATGGTTCCCAACCACTTAAAAAGTGCTAAATCTTTCCAGGCCACTTGGCTATTTCTGAAGGCCTTCTCAGACCTCTTAATGTTATTTCCAAGTGATGTTTAATAAGTGTAAATGCCGTGCTATAATAATAAGTATAAATTGTGCATTTATAAATGATAAAATTGTGCATTGCACTAGTTGTTTTTAATGTTTATTCATTTGACCAATTTTTAGATTGCTTTTCTTAGACCACTTGCATAACTTGCAACATTTTAAGGGGCCAAGGAGATATATTTATTCTTGAAAACAGAGGCTCTATGTTTTGTAGTACTAGTGCTATACAATAATGATGGCAGCGCGAGCATAGTATCCAGTGGCGGAAATACTACCATGCAGGCGGTGCAATGCACCAGGGCCCTGCACCTTTCCGGAGCCCAGTACTCACGCTGCCGCACCCCCCATGGCCTCCCACACCCAAATATATTACTGTATGAGTTGATGCTCGGGACCGGGAAGCACAAAGAAAGCCCCTTATAGTGTCCCCATATTAAAAATGTAAAATGCTTACAGGACCAAATTAGTCTTCATACAATTGGGTTTCATTTGTTTATTTAATAACTGGTTTGCATTATTTGGAGAAAAAGAATCAATGTTGCTTTTATAACATACATTTGCAGTTTAGTGATTTGGACTTCAGTAGATCTGCTCCTCTCTACCCTCTACACTATGTCCAGGGGTGGGTAGGATCTGCCCAGGGGGACCACCCTAATAAGAGTCTTTTGTCCTGATTACATTATTTATCTGACTACTTCCCCATGGCGGCTATTGTAGGCAAATAATTTTTCAACCCGGGACACCTAAGAGTCAGTGGAGAAAAGTATATCTGCATCGATAAACAATACTAAGTTCAAATGTAATTTTTTTTAAAAACACATTAAATAAATTTTTTATAAATACAGTAGAATCCCGGTTATGCGGCACCCAACTAACCGGGACTCTCAAGCAACCGGCACCAGCATCAATTCCCCATTTTAAAGAAACTCCCGCTAAACCGGCATAACCGGCATATTCTGGCACTATCCGGAGTTCGAGACTGCAAAAAAAAAAAAAACTAACTTTTTTTCCTATTGTTTTTTCTGGGCCTAAAAAGGCATTTTGAGGGATTTTGGGGGGTGTAAGGGTCGTTTAGACCCATTTGGGGGGGGGACTCCTGATTAACCGGAAAATTACACTTATCCGGCAATAGAGAGTGCCCATAGGTGCCGGATAACGGGGGTTTTACTGTACTGATTTTATTGCTTATCAGTTGCTAAATAGGCAAATTAAACTATGCTGTTTGACCATTACTGTGGTCCTTAATATCTGAACATTGCTCTAAAACACATATATACTCCAGAACAGCCATACTCCTTTAACTCTCTCATTATCTTGGAATGTTGAAGACAATATCTGGAAAGGAAATGTAAAAAGAAAGAGGGACATGTTCCGGACTCAATATAGGGATTTGTTCTTAACATTGGAATTGTCCACTTGAATAGCTGAGGAAGAGAGGTGGATTGTATCATAAAAGGCGAATTCTCCCTCCAAATGAGGGATAGTTGTGAGTTATGCACTAATGAAAGTTGTGGACCACAGTTTGGAAATCTCTGCAACAGTTTTAGGAGATCATGATCTACTGAATATGATATTTTAACACAGACTGTTACGTATTTTTTCACATATGCATTGTTAATTTTGGCCTGAGATAACACGTTCAGCTCCACATATTTTTTTTATATTTAGTGCGCACATTTATAAAGGAGAGATGTCCAATTACAATTAAAAAAAAATGACAATAAGGCTAAAAAGGTCACAAGAAACAAGAAAACTTAGATAGAAAACTAAGGAGATAAAGAAATAATGCACTGGTTGAGGATAGAGTGTTGGATGAGGAGGTATAATCTGGTAGTGAGAGCAGATAGATGGTGGGTTAATTTTCTATATGCTTTTATCTCTCAGTTATGTATCACAATCAGACTATTTTTAGTTGAATGCTGTGAAATCTATTAATTTAACAGCTGAGTTTTACATTTTAGCATTTAACGATTCTTTAAAGTTCAAACAAAACTGTTTTGTGTAAAATGTAAAAATAAGCACATGAGTAATATGTTTAAACATATTTTCTAAATTAAATAGTTTTGATCTGACTGTAGTTTTATCTAGAGACAACTAATATTTATGTACCTGAGCATTTTCAAGGTGTTCCATACAGATTCATTCCAATGTTTTAGTCATACCAAATGCATACACCCCAACATTTCAACAGGCCAAAGAGGTGCATTAATATTTTTTAAATAGGGCTATACCTGCATATCTGAGGTTTTTTGAGATTTCTTCCAGTAATATTAATTCCGGCTTTGGATTAATCCAGTCCAGCCTTACGCTTGATGTACTCTGTGTATAAGTTGAATAAATAAGGTGACAATATACAACCTTGTCGAATACCTTTTCCTATATTGAACCATTCTGTTGTCCCATGTTCGATTCTGACCCTGGTTTCTTGGTCGACATACAGATTCTTTCAGAGGAGGAGGAGATGATCTGGTATTCCCATCTCTTTAAGGACATGCCATATTTTGTTGTGATCCACACAGTCAAAGGCTTTAGAATAGTCTATGAAGCAGAAGTAAATGTTTTTTTTGGAACTCTCTTGCTTTCTCTATTATCCAGCGGACATTGGCAATATTATCTCTTGTGCCTCTTCCTCTGCGGAGCCCGGCTTGCACATTTGGTAGTTCCTGGTCCATATATTGTCGGAGTCGAGCTTGTAGAATTTTAAGCATTACCTTGCTGGCATGTGAAATGAGTGCAATTGTTCGATAATTGGAGCACTCTTTGGCACTGCCTTTTGTTGGGATTGGGATGTAGACTGACCTTTTCCAGTCTATTGGCCATTGTTGAGTTTTCCAAATGTGTTGGCATAAGGCAAGTAACACTTTCACAGCATCCTCCTGTAGAATTTTGATTAGTTAAATTGGGATTCCATCACCTCCTGCAGCCTTATTATCAGCAAGACATCCTAGTGGCCCATCTCACTTCGCTCTCCAAGATGTCTGCCTCCAGCTCATTGGAGAACTTATTGAGGTCATCACTGCTGTAAAGATTCTTTATGTATAGATCTTCAGTGTATTCCTCTTCTTTATCTGATCTGCTTCTGTTAAGTCCCTACCATTTTTGTCTTTTATCACGCCCACTTTGGCATGAAAGGTTCCTTTGAGATCCCCAATTTTCTTGAAGAGATCTCTGGACTTTCCTATTCTGTTATCTTCTTCTATCTATTTACATCGCTCACTGTAGAAAGTCTACTGGTCTCCTCTTGCTATCCTCTGTAATTCTGCATTCAGTTGGACAAATATTTTCCTTTCTCCACCACCTTTCACTTTCCTTCTTTTCTTTTCCAAAGCCTCGATAACAAGTTTGTGATCTTAGTTTTCTTTATTTTGGGGATATTCTTTGTTGTTGTTTCCTGGATAATGTTGCAAACTTCGATCCAAATGTCTAGTGCCTTAAATCTATTATTTACTTCCACTGTATACTCACAAGGTATATTTTTTATTTTGTATCTACTTGGTCAGATGATTTCCCCTCTTTTCTTCAGTTTATTCCTGAACTTTGCAAGATGCTCATGGTCTGAGCTGCAGTCAGCTCCAGATCTTGTTTTTGCTGACTGTATAGAGTTCCTCCATCTTTGGCTACAAAGTATATAGTCAATCTGATTTCTATATTGTCCTTCTGGTGATGTCCATGTGTAGAGTCGTCTTGGAGGCTGTTGGAAGAAGGTGTTTGCTATGACCAGAGAATTATCTTGACAAAATTCTACTAATCTCTGACCTTCTTCATTTTGTACTCCAAGACCAAACTTGCCAGTTATTCTAGGTATCTTTTGGTTCCCTACTTTAGCATTTCAATCTCCTATGATGACTTTTCTTGGTGTTGTATCTATGACATGTTGAAAATCTTCATAGAACTGGACAACTTCAGCCTCTTCCGCATCCATGGTTGGAGCATAGACTTGGATCACTGTGATGTTAAATGGCTTGCCTTGAATTCAAATTGAAATCATTCTGTCATTTATTGGGTTGTAAGTGAGCACTGCTTTGGCCACCCTTTGATTGACTATAACGGCTACTCAATTTCTTCTGCGGGATTCTTGAACACAGTAGAAGATTTGGTGGTTGTCTGATGTGTTTAGCCTTGGTTCCTAAGATGAATTGTTCTTTGCAGCAGCGGACTTTCCTTTTTCCTCCAGACATATCCACAGCTGGGTGTCCTTTCCGCTTTGGCCCAACCACTTCATTAGATCTGGTGCTACTTGTACCCGCCCTCTGCTCTTCCTCAGTAATGTGGTAAGCACCTTCTGACCTGAGGGGCTCATCTTCCAGTGCCATATCGCTATGTCTATGGTTGTGCTTGTTCATAGAGGTTTCTTAGCAAACTTACTGGAGTGGGTTGCCAGTTCCTTCTCCAGTGGACTGCAATTTATCTGACCTCTCTCCTATGACCTGTCCATCGTGGGTGACCCTTCATGGTATAATTCACAGCTTCATTGAGGTACGCAAGCCCCTTCACCACGACAAGGAGGGGATAAATACATTATATGTGTATATATATATCTTGTGTCAGTGCCTTGGAAACAATCACTATGTACATTTGATTCTAAGCTCAAAAACAGGCCCTCCATTCTTTATAAGGTGTTAATTTTGTATATATATATATATATATATATATATATATATATATATATATATATATATAGTGGGGTTGGAGTATTTGAGCCCCTGCTGACTTTGAACGTTTGTCCACGGACAAAGAAATGACCAGTCTATAATTTTAATGGTAGGTGAGAGACAGAATAACAAAAAAAAGAACAAGAAAAAAACTCATAAAGTTATAAAATTGATTTGCAGGTCAATGAAGGAAATAAGTATTTGATCCCCTATCAATCAGCAAGATTTCTGGCTCCCAGGTGTCTTTTATATAGGTAACGAGCTGAGATTAGGAGAACTCTCTTAAAGGCAGTGCTCCTAATCTCAGCTTTTTACCTGTATAAAAGATACCTGTCCAAAAAGTAATCAGATTCCAAACTCTCCACCATGGCCAAGACCAAAGAGCTGTCCAAGGATGTTAGGGACAAGATTGTAGACCTACACAAGCTGAAATGGGCTACAAGACGATCGCCAAGCAGCTTGGTGAAAAGGTGACAACAGTTGGTACGATTAGTCGCAAATGGAAGAAACACAAAATAACTGCCAGTCTCCCTCGGTCTGATGCTCCATGCAAGATCTCACCTCATGGAGTTTCAAAGATCATGAGAACGGTGAGGAATCAGCCCAGAACTACACAGGAGGATCTTGTTAATGATCTCAAGGCAGCTGGGACCATAGTCACCAAGAAAACAATTGGTAACACACTACGCCGGGAAGGACTGAAATCTTGCTGTGCCCGCAAGGCCCCCTGCTCAACAAAGCACATGTACAGGCCCGTCTGATTGCCAGTGAACATCTCTATGGCATCAACTCAACTCAACTCAACGTGTTTGGAGGAGGAGGAATGCTGCCTATAACCCCAAGAACACCATCCCCACTGTCAAACATGGAGGTGGTCATTATGATTTGGGGGTGTTTTTTCTGCTAAGGGGACAGGACAACTGCACCGCATCAAAGGGATGATGAACGGGCCGTGTATCTTAAGTGAGAACCTCCTTCCCTCAGCCAAGGCATTGAAAATGGGTCGTGGATGGGTATTCCAGCATGACAATGACCCAAAACACACAGCCAAGGTAACAAAGGAGTGGCTCATGAAGAAGCACATTAAGGTCCTGAAGTGGCCTAGCCAGTCTCCAGACCTTAATCCCATAGAAAATCTGTGGAGGGAGCTGACGGTTCGAGTTGCCAAAAATCAGCCTCGAAACCTTAATGACTTGGAGAGGATCTACAAAGAGGAGAGGGACAAAATCCCTCCTGAGATGTGTGCAAACCTGGTGGCCAACTACAAGAAATGTCTGACCTGTGATTGCCAATAAGGGTTTTGCCACCAAGTACTAAGTTGAAGGGGACAAATACTTATTTCCCTCATTGACCTGCAAATCAATTTATAACTTTTTTGACATGCGTTTTTCTTGTTTTTTTTTTTTTGTTATTCTGTCTCTCAATGTTAAAATACACCTACCATTAAAATTATAGACTGATCATTTCTTTGTAAGTGGACAAACGTTCGAAATCAGCAGGGGATCAAATACTCCCCCCCCCCCCCCCCCCACACTGTATATATTCCAGCAGGGAAGAATAAATAATAAAAATGAATGTGGGTTTTTATGACCTAACCGCTTATGCCTTGCTTCCCCCTCATCCATACAATAAACCTATGTGTCAACACCTGAGAGGCATCAGGTCCACTCTACAACCCAGCATTCAGGGTGGAGGGTCTATTAGCCCTTCATTAACGCCCTTATGTTCTCTAAAATAAAAATAAGTGCCTTATGGGAGTACCTATGGACACCAAAGGGCCCTATTGGTATCTCCATAATATTTAATATTACCCTCCTACCATGGGGATCCGTATGGACCCCCATTATACCCAATATTAACCATATGAACTCCCATGGCATCTAAAATGAAACTCTTACCATATGGTTTCCTATAGACCCCATTGTTACCCTAACCCCTACCATAGGAGTCCTTAAGGATTCCCAATGACTATATCCCCCAACCCCCTATACTAAGTACAAACAATAGAAAATTTTTTACAATATTTAAAAATTACAAAAAAAAAAAGGATTAGAGAAAAAAAAAAAAAATTACAAGTAAGATAATAATAGAAGTAAAATAAAAAAAATTACTAAAAAAGAATACAAAAGTAACCCATAGGTGGAAAAGGTGTTATTTAGTATATTACCTATCCATGAAAAACCCTCCAGTGATGATCTACGACACAATGGGCCCTATTAAATTTGCAGATTTGTAGTTCCAGGAGCTGGTAAAATAGCCCGCAAAAGTTACGTCTATTAAATTGGCCCCTTTTAGCTAACTAAAGGATCTGCGGGTTACAGGCTGAAAAAAGTGGAGCATATGCCAAAATCTGAACTCCTACCCAGCTAAACCTTTGGTCTTTCAAGCCCGTAAATGTTACATACGCAAATCGCTATTAATTTGCAACGATTCCCCAAAGACGCACTTTAAATTTTTGGTAGCCAAAAATCCTATGGGTACTAGAGAAGAACTGCAAGTGGGGTTAAACTCCTGTCCGTAGCACTGTAAAAGCAAATATAAACACACTACTGTATTTTAAATTACAGGGAAAGTGATGAAAGGTATGACAATTAATAGCACAACATTCTCAAGCTCGCAAATCTGCAATAAAAAAATATTTTATTTATGTTTAATTTGCGTGTTATATTGATTCCGGGAATCAATGTGTTAACAGATATAATAGAACCTGCATGGACTAGAATATTATATTTACTGATTTTTTCATATTGCATTATTTCTGGAATGTGGGCCCGAGGGCAACTACTTCAAAACTATAAGTGATTGAAATGTAACCTCCATGTTTTAGTGACGTAATGATGATGGTCTCTTTGACTATTGGCTCCATCTAAACCCACAACTACGGGTTTCTATAATTTATCAAGAATGGGAAAAATAATGTAATAACTTAATTGACCTGGAAAATTGGTCTAGAGCGTTTGCGTTCTCACAGAAAATTATTAAATATCAAGCATATAGAGAAGTCAATTTTAAAGTGATTCAGAGGTGGTACTTTGTCCCAGTAAAGATAGCAATTATTAACAATAATCCTAATAGGGGGCTTTGTTGGAAGCTTTGTAATCAGCAGGGGACGCACAAACATATTTGGTGGGACTGTGACCCCATTAAGAAACTTTGGAGTTTGACTTATGAATATATTTCTAAAATTTGCGGTAAAATCCTTAAGCTGTCATGTGAAATGGTTATTCCTCACATCATGGACAATAGGCTTAAGATGGAAGAACAAGCTTTAATTATACAGGTAGTCTCACTAGTCAAATGGCTTATTGTCAAATGCTGGAAATCAGAACTTATTCCATCACTGAAAGAAGTATTAACAATTCTCAAAAAGAACAGAGAATTAGAAAGGAATCTATATGACATGGGCATTGTTTTATCTAGGTTTAATAGTTGGCTGATTTGGGATAAATATTTACATTCTTTAAAATCATAAGACATAACCCTTTTTTTTAGTTTTTGTATGACTGTAATATATCCTGTATTTGTATATTTGTGTTTTGCATAATTTTGTAATATCGGTTTGTTATTTGTAGAAACTGAAGCAAAAAAAATAAATAAATAATTATTATTTTCATGTTTACGCCCGTAATTGCTACGTGCTGAAACATGGTTTACGGATTTGGATTCTGCCCATGCCGTTGCAGCCTTTTCTAATTTAATCGCTCTGTAACTCCTGCAAATTTCAAGCCTGCAGACTGTACGACGGCCACTGCGGGTTCGGAATTTAATAAGACCCTCTGTCCCTCAGTCTTTGGGCCTGAATAAGCAGTGACTCCAACGTTAATTGAAGCTATTGGTTCTCATCTTCTGGCCCTCCAAGTAATGGTCTCTTTCTTTTTTGCTTTAAGACCTTTGCATCCACTGTTCAGCTTCTGAAATGAAATAAACTATTGGAGCTTCTCCTTTGAGGAGCTCCCACGTTGGATAATGGCCTTTGACCACACCTTCACCTTATACAAAGTTTCTGTAGGACCCTCATTTGATTTAAAATATGTAATATTTCAGTCAAATCGGAATTGTTTATTTAAATGTTCAACTAGGTAACCAATCATCAGGGGTTTCAGGGGACATCCAGGCTCATTTTATATATGAAGTGCTAGCGAGACAAAGGCGGTCATAAACTCCATCACATTCATTTTTATATATATTTAATCCGTTCCCTATCATGATCATGGCTATTAACACATACAGTGCCTTGCAAAAGTATTCACCCCCTTGGAGTTTTTTCGTGTTTTGTTGCCTCACAACCTGAAATTAACTGAAATGGATTGTTTGAGGATTATCTTCATTTCATTTACAGAACATGCCCACAACGTTGAAGATGTTTTTTTTTATTGTGAAGCAAACAACAAATAGGACAAAATAACAGAAAAAGTCAATGTGCATAACTATTCAATACTTTGTAGAGCCACCTTTTGCAGCAATCACAACTCCAAGTCGCTTTGGATAAGTCTCTATGAGCTTGCCACATCTTACCACTGGGATTTTTGCCAATTCCTCCTGACAAAACTGCTCCAGCTCCTTCAAGTTGGATGGTTTGCGCTTGTGAACAGCAATCTTTAAATCTGACCACAGATTATCTATTGGATTGAGGTCTGGGCTTTGACTAGGCCATTCCAACACATTTACATGTTTTCCCTTAAACCACTCAAGTGTTGCTTTAGCAGTGTGTTTGGGGTCATTGTCCTGCTGGAAGCTGAACCTCCGTCCTAGCCTCAAAACACGCACAGAGTGGTACAGGTGTTGCTCAAGAATATCCCTGTACTTAGCACCATGCATCTTTCCCTCAACTCTGACCAGTTTCCCAGTCCCGGCTGCTGAAAAACATCCCCACAGCATGATGCTGCCACCACCATGTTTCTCTGTGGGGATGGTGTTCTTTGGGTGATGTGATGTGTTGGGTTTGCGCCAGACATAACGTTTTCTTTGATGGCCGAAAAGTTCAATTTTAGTCTTATCAGACCAGAGCAACTTCCTCCACATTTTGGGAGTCTCCCACATGCCTTTTTGCAAACTCAAAACGTGCCATTTGCTGAAAGTAATGGCTTTCTTCTGGCCACTCTGCCATAAAGCCCAACTCTATGGAGCGTACGGCTTATTGTCGTCCTATGTACAGATACTCCAGTCTCTGCTGTGGAATTCTGCGGCTCCTCCAGGGTTACCTTAGGTCTCTGTGCTGCTTCTCTGATTAACGACCTCCTTGCCCGGTCTCTGAGTTTTGGTGGGTGGCAGGTTTGCTGTTGTGCCATGTTCTTTCCATTTTGTTATGATAGATTTGATGGTGCTTCTGGAGATCATCAAAGATTTGGATATTTTTTTATAACCTAACCCTGACTTGTACTTCTCAGCAACATTGTCCCTTACTTGTTTGGAGAGTTCCTTGGTCTTCATTGCAGTGTTTGGTTAGTGGTTCTTCTTGCTTAGGTGTTGCAGCCTCTGGGGCCTTTCAAAAAAGGTGTGTGTATATGTAATGACAGATCATGTGACACTTAGATGGCACAAAGGTGGTCATAATTTCACTAATTATGTGACTTCTGAAGGTAATTGGATGCACTGTAGCTTTTTATGGGCTTCATAACAAAGGCGGTGAATACATATGCACATGCCAATTTTCTGTTTTACATTTCTTAAAAATAGTTTTTTGTAAATATTTTTCTCATTTCACTTTACCAACTTAGACTATTGTGTTCTGATCCATCACATACTATTCAGATTAACAAAACATTAAACTTAAGGCTGTAATGTAACAAAATAGATAAAAGTCAAGGGGGGTGAACACTTTTGCAAGGCACTGTAACAGTTCTCAATAAGGGTTTAATTTTCGCTACTGGTTCATTTTATACATCGGGTTTATGCTCCCTATTAGAACTTTAAACTAGCAGTTGGCAACATCGCACTTTAGGTTGAAACAGACATAGAGCAGGGAACATCGCACATAGCTGTGAGTATAAGAACTGTGTGTGTGTGTGTGTGTGGGGGGGGGGGGGGGTGTATTCCTCCAGATCTTTCAATGTGTATATGTATGAGTGTAAAAACAGCTGTGTGGTCTTTGTATAGCATGATCTCTATCACTCTCAGAATTACTCCGGCTCCTATACCATACCATGCACGTAGCAATCAATCATTTTTACATGTAATAGCTAAGTTAGGGCTAATGTGGTACATTTCTCACAAAATTTCCTATACGAGCCATTAACTTACTTAAACACACATGCAACAACAAAATATAAAAGGCCAGCATCCTAATTACGAGACAACCTGCATGTAATCCAGCCAACGCCAAAGACCTGTGTTACTTCTGACAAATCTTCTGCTGCTGACCTTCACCTTGTTCTTTCCTGTTGACCTCTGCTTACTGACCATGGCTTTGGGTTTCTCGATACACTTTCTTCCTTGGGTCCTTTTTTGCACTGCACATCCCTGGACTTCCTCACTGCCACCGGCCTCCAGCCTTGTCCCAGCCGCCAGTTTTCTCTGACATTATTATACTTAAATGAAGACGTATGTTCCATTGTGTGTGCTCTTTTGAAGAACTGAAAATGTGTTTAGAAAGCAAAAAATACAATCTGAAATATATTGACTGTTAAGTGCTATTATGACATGGTGTGGACAGCTATGTCTATCTATTCATTTTCCTGTTTTATATCACTCTGGGTCTCTCACTGTCTTATTTTGTCATCTACACCTTTCATTGCCTCTATTTCCCTCTGTCTCTACCTCTCTGTATGTCTCTTTCTATGTCTCTCTCCCTATTTCAGTGTGTTGCTTTCTCTCTAAATGATGCCCGTATGTAGTATTTTGGTGTAAGTAACAAATATAAGGTTTTGTGTAGAGTAAAATATAATTTTAAAAAGCAAGATTAAGTTGCAGTCCCTTCATTTACAGGCATGACTTTTTCAGCTGCTCTTTCTCTAAAACGTTAGATTGCAAGTTTGGGAGTTTTCAATTTTGTGTCGGTGCTTTGGACACAAGAACTATGTACGTTTGATTTTCAGCTCAAACATAAAGCCCTCCATTATTTTCAATGCATTAAATCGTTTTTGACTTGGACCGCTGTATAGACCTACAGAATGTGTTGACGCATTACAAATAAAAGATAATAATAATTTTTCTCCGTCTTGTCTCTCTTTGTGGCTTTCACTTTATGTCTTGTTCTGTGTCTCTCTCTATCTCTGTCTCTCTGACTTCTTTTGCTTCTCTTGTCTCATTGACTTTGAGTGCCCATCTCTCTCTGTGTCTCACTCCCTCTGTGTCTGTCTGCTTGTCTCTTCTTCCTGCCTTTCTTCTCCCTCTCAATGACTGTTTTACTGTCTCATTTTTGCTTTCTCTTTGTCTCTATATGTCTCGTTATTTCTATCCCTCTATGTGTTTTTCTGTGTGTCTCTGCATGTCACTATGTATCTCTCTCCCTATTTTTCTCTGTCTCTTTCTCTCTCTCTCTCTCTCTCTCTCTCACTCTCAGTCCTTCTATCTCTGTCTCTGTGAGGTTATATGATTAATTTATATGGTTGCAGGTTTGTGTGTACAAATGTATGTGTTTATATGCATTGGTCCTTTTCTATTTCGGGGCGGCATCCCGTCAGAACAGTGGGGTTGAGTGCTGTGCCACAGCACCACCTGGTGGTGCAAAACATTTACTGCAGGCAGAGAACTATTTCCACCTCCGATCTGGCTCATAAGGCGCGCCGACAGAAGAGGGGGGGGCGAGTACCTCGAACATGGCGATGGCCTCGCTTTCGACTAAGTGCCATTCGAGTTGCGCCACATCAGAGGTGGAAATAGTTCTTTGCCCACAGTACATTTTTTGCACCACTAGGTTCTCAAGCCCACTGTTCTGACAGGATGAGCCCCGAAATAGACTAGATCCTATGCATTTGATAATCTTCAATAATTATTTAACCCCTGAAAAAAAGTCTTAGACACCCCTGTTAGTGCAGTTATTTCCATACTTACCATTCTCATCTACCATTTGGTCTCCAGTGGTGGAACTGAAATAACATAGGAGTAGACATGTGGTCTGAGATCCCAACATCACTGGGTACTTTCCTTTAGCTTAAACATTAACATTAAATATTTTATATATATGCTTAGGGTTCCCTGTTGGTCCAGTGGTTAGGATTTGGTGCTTTCACCTCTGTGACCTGAGTTTGATTCCAGTCAGGGAACCAAGTTGTTCCTGTTCAGTACTTGGATGGAAGACCACCTAGGAATACTAAGAAGAAATTGGCAACCCACTCCATTATCGCTGCCAAGAATACCATGTGGATCAGCATGGTGGGTTGCGGTCCATGTGGTCATGGAGATTCTGATATTACTGAATGAACAAACACACATATATGCTACTGAATATTTAGTAGTCTGATTATTGCTATTGTTTTTGCCTTAATCGTAACCCACGCTATGGAATATGTTGGCACGTTACCTATGAACAATAATCATAAAGGTGAGCAAGAAGGGGTTAAATCTTTCTCCTGAACATTAGATTAGCAGTGAATGTAAATTGTAAGTAAGAATTAAAGGTGAGTTCACAGTGAACATTCATATGAAAACTAAAAATGGCATACTGTATATATTCTACAACATGTACACATTGAGTTTATACAAATGTCATTGTCTTTCATTGATGGGAGTTGTGAACCTTCACACCTACAAGATCAATGTCTGTTTGAGCACTAGACAGGATGGCATCCATGAAAGTGTATGTATCCAACAGATGGGTAGGTGGTAATAGCCCACTCATCTTTGATTGAGACTTCCTGATAAAGGCCCACATGCTGGGATGTTCACAGTTAAAAGATCTCTATATTATCCTACAGATTCAACAAGTATACTAGACTGATAATCATTATGGCCTGCCAAACTCTCAGTAAGAGTTAACTGATATGTTCTGACATTATAATATACTAGCGACTTGCCCGTCAAAAAATGACGGCAATAAGATTATAAGGCAGGCAATGCTGTTTGGTTGAGACCTTAATTTTGTTGGTGTTCCGAGATCCTTCGGCGCTCATTGCGAGCCTCGCGCTGAGCGCCTTTGGCGCTCATTGCGAGGCTGTTGGCTGTTGTATTTTTTTTTCTGATAAGCGCTTTTGGTGTTATTGTTTGGTTGGCGGTGATGTGTTTTTTGGGCTTCTTGCAAAGCTTTGTGTGCTATGAACAGCGTTGGCGGTTGTTGTGAGTGGTGCAGTGAATGGCTTTTATGTGTATTGTGAGATTTTTTTTTGTGTATATGTTTTTTTGTATGCTAATGAAATAATTAATAAATTAATAAATGAATATACTTTACCTCTTTTGAAGTAATATATGCAGGAAGCATTGAGCTGATGTGTAAGTGTCAGCAGTGTGTAGTGTAAATAGTGTGCGTGCGTGAGGAAAATCCGTTAGGGTAGCTGTGTACTTCCGCATTGTGTAAGTTAGTGTTGTAAAATGGCGGCTAATGTGTATGTGGTACGCGTCTGTGGATGATTTAGCGTCCTTGCTTATAGTGTATCTTGGACCTCATACGGCTTTTTCGGAAAATCCGTATGTGTTTTGAGGGTGTTTGCGTGTTTAGGGTCCTGTAGCCTAGTTTTCGTTTTTTCGGCTGTAATTTTTTCTCTCGCTTAGGGGATTTTCATGTGTCTAAACTCTGCAATTTGGACTTAAATTGAGGTGTAACTTCACTTGCAGAGGTCCTGGGTGCCCCCCGCTGCTGTGGGTAAGCTTTTTATGTGTTTGTTGTGTATTTATTGTGTTTTTAATGTTTTCATGTGAGTGCAATTCGGATTTGTGGATGCTAAGCCCGTAAATTTTGCGGTGTAAGTCCCGCCTGCGGCTCATTGCAGCCGACGTGGGAGCCTCCACCTCCGCAACTATGGCCCCTCACTTTGCGAGGGTCCGCATTTGCGTGCCTAAAGTTGTAGGGGGTCGTAGGGATGAGCGCCTATGGCGCTCATCAGCAGCGCAAGGAGCGCCTTTGTCGCTCCTTGCCAGCAACAGCGATCCTCGCTTTGCGAGGGCCGCAGTTGCAGCGGGCTCGCTATGCGAGCCCGCAAGTGTTAGCAACAACTTTTGCAAGACCGCACTGCTGACAACTATCTATGTGATATATATATATATATATATATATATATATATATATATATATATATATATATATATATTAGTGGATATAAAAAGTCTACACACCCCTGTTAAAATGTCAGGTTTCTGTGCTGTAAAAAAATGAGACAAAGATAAATCATTTCAGAACTTTTTCCACCTTTAATGTGACCTATAAACTGTACAACTCAATTGAAAAACCACCTGAAATCATTTAGGTAGAGGGAAGAAAAAATATAAAAATAAAATAATATGGTTGCATAAGTATGCACACCCTTAAACTAATACTTTGTTGAAGCACCTTTTGATTTTATTACAGCACTCAGTCTTTTTGGGTATGAGTCTATTAGCATGGCACATTTTGACTTGGCAAGATTTGCCCACTCTTCTTTGCAAAACCACTCCAAACTGTCAGATTGCGAGGGCATCTCCTGTGCACAGCCCTCTTCAGATCACTCAACAGATTTTCAATCAGATTCAAGTCTGGGCTCTGGCTGGGCCATTCCAAAACTTTAATCTTCCTCAGGTGAAGCCATTCCTTTGTTGATTTGGATGTCTGCTTTGGGTCGTTGTCATGCTGAAAGATGAAGTTCCTCTTCATGTTCAGCTTTCTAGCAGAAGCCTGAAGGTTTTGTGCCAATATTGACTGGTATTTGGAACTGTTCATAATTCCCTCTATCTTAACTAAGGCCCCAGGTCCAGCTGAAGAAAAACAGCCCCAAAGCATGATGCTGCCACCATCATGCTTCACTGTGGGTATGGTGTTCTTTTGGTGATGTGCAGTGTTGTTTTTGCGCCAAAAATATCCTTTGGAATTATGGCCAAAAAGTTCAGCCTTGGTTTCATCAGACCATAACACCTTTTCCCACATGTTTTTGGGAGACTTCAGATGTGTTTTTGCAAAATGTAGCCTGGCTTGGATGTTTTTCTTCGTAAGAAAAGGCTTTCGTCTTGCCACTCTACCCCATAGCCCAGACATATGAAGAATACGGCAGATTGTTGTCACATGTACCACACAGCCAGTACTTGCCAGATATTCCTGCAGCTCCTTTAATGTTGCTGCTGGCCTCTTGGTAGCCTCCCAGACCAGTTTTTTCTCGTCTTTTTTTTTTTACAGCACAGAAACCTGACATTTTAACAGGGGTGTGTAGACTTTTTATATCCACTGTATATATATATATATATATATATATATATATATACACACTGTATATATTAACTCTGTTCTAAGCATTAGATACAATCGTTTGTCAGGATAGGACGTGGCAAGCGTAAAATAAGTGTGAAGAGTAGTAGTGACAAGCAAGCAAACCTTAACGTTGATGAGGTATGATAAAATATTCACTTAGATCAAACAAAGTCTCATTACCTCTTCAGCCCTTCCTCTACTGATAAATAGATAAATACAAAAACACACCCTGATGATCAGACTCTCGGGAGGTGATAAACAAAAACAGAATGGATTCCCATATTCATAAACACCAACAGCCTTGAGCCTTAAATTGTGATTCTGCAAATTGTATAGGGCTCAATTTAAGCACAGAGCATATTTTTTTACAGAAGTTTTTAGTTAGTGAAGACCTTGCTTTTGGATAGAAGTTCACTGACTAAAAACTTCTGGACAAAAAATATGCTCTGTGTCAAGAATTACATTTGCAGAATCGCAATTTAATAAGGCTGCAACTGTCTCCAAGGTTTACAGGTTGTTAGTTTGTTTAATACCTCACAAACAAGTGCCATTTTTTCATGACATACAGTGGTCCTTTAAGACCATATGGCCCAGTTTAATCAAAATGAGACGGTTATTTTTTTGGGAAAACAGTCAATCCAATTTATACACTTAATTGGAAATGTGATGTGTGACATTATGGGTTTATTTAACAGACAAGTTGTGCTTTAATGGTAAGACAAACCAGAAATTGGATCTAGCATATTAAAGTCCAATTAGCTCAATTATATAAAGATATGATGTATTACTATCCCACCCCTTGTGTATATTTTGGGCAGGCAGCAAGATGTGAATCTCCTGACAATCTCCATGGTACATCTTCTAAAGCAAACCCAGCAATTTCCTATAGGTCAAAGTAGTTGTGTTGTATAGGAGTCAGTGGGTTCCATGGTGGTCCAGTGGTTAGGATTCAGTGCTTTCACTGTTGCAACCTGGGTTCAATTTTAGTTAGGGAACCACGAGGTCACACCACTACGAAGCTTAGCAGGTTTGGGCCTGGTTAGTACTTGGATGAGAGACCACCTAGGAATACCAGCAGCTGTATGTTGTGGCCCACTGGAGAAGGAACTTACAACCCACTCCAGTATCTTTGTCATGAAATCCAAGTGAATCAGCATGACCATGGACATAAAGATGTGCCTGGTTCGTTACAGTCCGTGAGGTCAGGACAGACCGACAAAATAAAACAAAAAATAGGAGATAGTACCACATGATTAAATGGGACAGTAGGAAGATACAACATGTGGGTTCTGGAATGGGAATCCACCTAAGGATACCAGGAGCTGTAACCCACTCCAGTATCTCTGCCATGATATCCAAGTCAATCAGCATGACCATGGACACAAAATATGTGTGTGGTGTGTTACAACCCATGAGGTCACGGAGAGTTGGAGATGACTGAACAATGTAAGAAAAAAATGACAAAGCCTTATGTGACCCTGGATGACTTATTTCGCTCACTTTGGTCTGAGCTGGGCAGTATCTGACACATTCAGCAGGACTATTCTTATGTATTATATTGTATTGTTTTACTGATTTACGTAACGATGATGATGATGATGAATATAGATCAAAATCCTTCAAGTATATAGCGATTAAGCACAAATTACACATAGTCTAAAAAGCAACCAGACAATATGCGTAAAGTGATAACATAGCGTTCAAAAGATAATTCAAAACTCTGGGTAAAACCATGCATTTTCCTACTGTAAACTAATATTAGAGTTAGCTATGTTGTGTTTATTTTGTAATTTCATTAATTATTGGTAGACCATCGAGGCATTGAGTCCATTGTCTTCAGTGTAGTCACCTGCACAAAGAGAGACTATGCATGGTCAAGGCAATTAACAGAAGGGCTTATCAGTAATCAATGGCAATGATCTCTCATGAACACAAACATATGAATCTTAGTTTGTAGGAGGATCAGAAAGACTGGCATGCAGCTCAAACTGGTAGACTTCAATGATAGTTTACTGTAGGAAACTTATTTTTTTTTAAATAACATCCAACTGATAAAGTACTAAACAATTATACTTTGTATTGGAAAGATTAAACACAAATGTATAGGTGCAAAAGGAAATTAAATAAGTCATAGAGAGGACAGTGTACTACACAACTCAAACTATATTAGGCGAGTAGAACAAGATCAGAGAAACACAAATATAGAATTTATCTTGTGATCCAGTCAATAACATACTTTACAAGATAAGGTCAATGGTATTACTGTAAATCATTCAGGTAACATTTAGATGTTCACAGATATCAGACATGTAAAACTATTCAGCTCTGTGCAGATTTGTATCATAATAATAAGCCGTAAGCACAGATACTACGATCATACACTGAATTATTTTTTTTATTGAATAGATACCAAGTTACCTTTTTTTTATTTATCTCAACAGAAAAATTACTTTCACATCTTGTTCAAGAAAGAGTGATTTAAAGATTTCAATTTTTTTTTATTTGGCACAATGTGTTAAAATGTGTATGAATATTCTAGAAATGTTAATATTTAAGTACATTGCGGCTATTTGAGATGAGAAATGACTTAACCACTGGCCCACTTGGTGCAGTGTTAAAGTAATTTCCTATAAAAGACATGGAGGAAGCAATCACTATTAGATAGAAGAGCAGAGTGGAGAAGACCAGGCGCCTCATTCAATTGAGCAATTGTAAGGTAGCCCGTAATGGCGACCGTAAGTTAATTTTCTATTCAATTGGCGTTTTTTTGCTAGACGAAAACAGTGTGTCACGTGCTTGAAATCCTTGCAGTTGTTACAATCATAACTTACAGCACATCTAAGCCTTTCATCTTTCACATCCGCAAGAGTTACAATCGTAAATTGCTATTCAATTGCTACAATTTCTCAAGACCGCAAATGTTTTCACACCCTTAAATGGCAAATGTAGAAGAAAATCATACAAGCATGGCTGGATTACCCATTAGGCCAATTAGGCAGCCGCCTATCAGCGCTTCCCTGGGATAGGCACCCCCTTTTTTTTTTTAAATGGTTCCTGGCCTAAAAAATACAAAATGCTGCCGTTCATAGGCTAGCATCTAGGGGATAACCACTTAGAACTAGAGAGTTACAGCAGGGGCTCCTCCACTTCACTGCCTAGGGGTTCCAAAAAGGTAGATCCGGCGCTGCCTACGAATACTACAGAGGACCCGCAAAGGGGATAAAAACATGTCCTTAGCACTGTAAAAGCAAATAAAAAACAATACTGCACTGTAAATGACAGGGAAAGCGATGAAAGACATTAGAATTAATTGCACAACAGTTTCAAGCTCGCAAATCGGCAATAAAAAAGAATTTCATTTTACGTTTCATTGCGGGGTTATATCAATCTCGGGAATCAAGGCCAGTTTCCTTAGCCTCCAGAATAAAATGTAAAAATCTTGACCCTAACTTACAAAGCCCTCAACAATAGCGTACCCCCGTACATCTCTGCTCTCATCTCCAAATATTCCCCAAAAAGCCGCCCTCTTAATTCTGCTAATGATCTTTTTCTTTCTACAACTCTTGTTACCTCCTCTCACTCTCGCCTTTAGGACTTTTGTTGTGCTGCCCCTATTCTCTGGAACTCCTTGCCTTGCTCCACCAGATTGTCCTCCTGCCTCAAAACCTCACAAAAACGCATTTGTTTAAGGAAGCGTATCACTTTCCACCCTAACACGCTCATCACCTCTCTCTCCTTTACCACACACAATACCTTTAGGTTGTAAGTCTGTGAGTTTCAATCCTGCAGGGTGATTTGGGGAAAGCACTATGGACACTGGATTTTAGGCTCAAAGACAGGGCCCTCCTGCTTTGCTGTGTTGATTTGTATTTACCTTTGCCTGGAACTTATTTTATGTACAGCGCTACGGAATATGTCGGCACATTATAAATAAATAAATAATAATAATAATAATAATAATAATAATAATAATAATAATAATAATAATAATGGAGAAGAAGGAAAATCAGATCCTTTAGTTAGGATAGCTCAGAATACAAGAAATACTCATGCACCTTTTCTTACTGCAGCACACATACTGACTTTATTCTTTCTTTTCAGACACATTTAAAAAACAAACAATAAACCCACATCTCCCCCTCCCCAGTTTCTTTAGCCAAACCCACTCTGGTTTTGCTCTGCTGTCAGGAGTGTGGGAGGGGTTATCTATTCAGTCAAACTTTAAAAACTTTTACGACTATCTAAGGCCATAGAGAGGTGATGCCATGCTACTCTGAGGGGCCATATATTCATATAAATTCTGACAGAAACTTTGGGTTAACCCTTTGTTGCCACACTAACAAACATGGCAGAATGTGTATCTCTGTTAGTCACCGGTAAAACAACATTATTACAGTGCATATAAAACATAGTAACCACAACATTCATTACTGTGACTCATATTACATTACACATAAAAACAACATGTCATAGTTATTAAAACAAGTCTCATATTCATTTTAATAGTCTTTGATATTAGCAACCCAATTTGTTTAGAGTCCCAAATAACAGGGTTGCTTGTGGAGTTCAGGGAAGTTTCACTCTAGCCCAAAAGTCAGTAATGCAGTAATGGAATAGGGATCCATAGTTCTTTATCCTGATGATGTGGAAACGTGAGGAAAATTACAGTATTTACATTCAATTAATGATTTGCTATACATTTAAAACATGATATGTACAAAAGCACCATCTTGTCTTGTTTTCATGGCCATATTATTAATGTCACATTCTACTCAGTTTAATCTGAGGAATATTTTCTTGCCAAATCATTCAATGGCACTGTTGCACACACTGGGCAAAGGATATGCAGTAGACTTAACACACACACTGTACATAAAAAAGTGGGCCCAAATGAATATACACTGTATTCATACATGTATACTGGACTGAACACATGAATAGTATACACACATTGTACATAGTTACACAGTAATTGTGGTTGAAAAATACTTTTCGTCCATCAAGTTCAATATTTTTAAATCTCCTTTCATCTTTGTAATTGTTAATTGGTCCAAAGGAAGGCAAACAAAAAAAAACAAAAAAAACCTGTTGAAACATTGCCAATTGTCTCAAAAGGGGAAAAAATAAAATTCCTTCCTGACGCTAGATACTGGCGTTCAGACTCCTCCCTGGATCAATACTCCATCTCTAGTTATCCAGAAAAACCCTGTATGCCCCTTTTATTCAAAAATATCCAATCTCTTTTTTAAGTTATTTATCAAATACGCTGTCACCACCTCCTTTGGTAGAGAATTCCAGTTTAACCACCCTTACTGTGAAGAACCCTTTTATTTACTTGAGGTGGAAACTTTTTCCTTCTGATCTCAAAAGATGTCCTATTGTCAGATGAAAACCTCTTGGCACAAAAAGTTCACTTGGCAAAACCTTATATTGACCCTAGATATATTTATATACAGTAATCATATCGCCTCTTAGACACCTTGGGCCTCATTCTATTATCGGCCGTAGGAGATGCGGGGCCACAAGGACCGGCCGCAGGCTATTTGCCTATTCTATTCCCTTCCGGCCGAGGGCTCCGGCAGGCTTGCGGCCGGCGCCCTGTTATCCCTTGCGGCCGCACGCACATCAGGAAAGCCTTTGATCTTAAACGGCCGCAAGAGTTTCGGCAGCAAAAAAGCCCCGGTTGCTATTCTGTTGCTACGGGAACCCTCTCAGCAAGGCTTAAACCGAGCCGCAGCTTACTTGCACCAAAAAGGTCCTGCAAGCACACAATTAAGCACATAATATAGCCGTCCTGCACTCTGATGAGACGATAAAGTGATTGGAGGTGTTAGCATTCATAGCACAACATTCCCCTACACTCAAATCTGAAAATAATTTTTATTTTAATTCATGTCAAATATCCGTGGACAAAGTCCCGAGGGCTTGGAGCACCTCAGACCCGCCCAGGCTGCGGGACGGAAAATAAACCGTTAATGAAATAGCGGATTTGGGCAATGTGCAAGCTTGAGAGGGTGTTGTTATTAATCCTCATGCCCCCCATTATGATGCCTATCATTTACAGAGCTTTACAGTGCCATCTTGAATTTATATTTGCATTTAAAGTTTTCTGACCTTGCGGCCGGTTGCATGATATGCAGCCGGCCGTAAGGGGGATATCCTTGCGGCGCCGTCCATTTGAATTGCAAGGTAAAGGTAGCTCTACACTGGGCCGTAAGACGGCCGCAAGGAATCGCAGCTTTGCGGCCATTTTACGGCCGATAATAGAATGAGGCCCCTTTTCTCTAGAGAAAATAAGTGTAATTTGGTTAGTCTTTCTTCATAACTTAGCCCCTCCATACCCCATATTAGTTTTGTTGAGCTTCTCTGTACTTTTTCCAGCTCTGGAGAGGACTGAGCTCATATAGAAAGTAGACTGGGTCATACATTGTAGCAGCAATTAAAACAGGCATCTTACTCTAAATATTATATTTATTTGGCACTTTACTGATCCAATTTGTCAAAAGGACGTTCAGCACTTATGATCAGATTTTTTCGCATTTATATAAATTCTCAACAGCTAATAAAAATAGAATGTACACTCATAGAAACAAAGGAAGTTTCTCAACACCAAACTTAAATTTGTATTACAATGGAGCACAGTAGGTCAGAATTCTCAAGACATAGACTAAATTTGGCTTAACAAGAGTAATACATTTTATTACAAATGGAAAAGCAATTTTATTTGAAAATGTAAAAGAAATACTTTGAATTAGTAACGATATTTTTTATTCATATCTACAAATTAGGCAAATCATTAACTCACTGCCAAAAAGGAGATAACGAGACCACTTACTGATTTTGAGAAGAAATGCTTAGAAAATCCAAATTTAAATAGGAGGAATACGTATGACATACAGATTAGGATATAAATTGGATGAAAACAACTTCCATAAATTTACAAGAATATTGGAAAATGTTCTGATCACATATATAGTTGTGTGCGTACGAGTTGTTGGTAACGCTGCGGGCTCGCGAAGTGAGGGCCGTGGCTCGCGCAGCGTGCCGCGGGCCTCGCGTAGCGAGCCGCGGGCCTCGCGAAGCGAGGGCACTGGGCCAGGCTCTCAGTTGCTGGCAAGGAGCGCCTTTGGCGCTCCTTGCCAGCAACTGAGGAACCTCGCGAAGCGAGGGCCTCAGTTTCTGGCATGGAGCGCCACAGGCGCTCCATGCCAGCACCTGAGGACCTCGCAAAGTGAGGGCCGCAGTTGCTGGCATGGAGCGCCGAAGGCGCTCCATGCCAGCAACTGCGACCCTCGCAAAATTCACGGCGCAAACCAAACTCCACGACAAACACATTACGACACTCGCAAACAACATACGAGACACGTTAACACCACGACACACACATTACGACACCCGCAAACAACATACGACACACGTTCTCACACATTACGGCCTCGCAACACTCGGACGCTACTCGCGAACATTACAAAATTAAAAACACAATACATACACACAGCACATACATACAAAACTTACCTACTCGCAAAGTGAGGGCCGCAGTTGCTGGCATGGAGCGCCGAAGGCGCTCCATGCCAGCAACTGCGACCCTCGCAAAATTCACGGCGCAAACCAAACTCCACGACAAACACATTACGACACTCGCAAACAACATACGACACACGTTCTCACACATTACGGCCTCGCAACACTCGGACGCTACTCGCGAACATTACAAAATTAAAAACACAATACATACACACAGCACATACATACAAAACTTACCTACAGCAAGAGGTAGCATCCAGGACCTCAAAAATGCAACTTACACCTTCATTTCACTCCAAATAAAAGAGTTTACACACGAAAATATTTGCTAAGCGAGAGAAACAATGGCCGCCGAAAAAAACGAAAACGAGGCTACACACGCAAACACCATACGAGACACGTTACGACACATTACGACCTCGCAAACATCGGACGCAACACGCCGAAATACAAACATTTACAACACAATAAATACACACAACACACACATAAAAAGCTTACCTACAGCAAGAGGAACCATCCAGCACCTCCAAAAAACAAATTACACCTTCATTTAAATACAAATAAAACACTTTACACACTAAGAAAATCGCTAAGCGAGAAAAAAAATGGCCGACGGACAAAACGAAAACGAGGCTACAGCACTCTCCACACGTAAAACACCACAACACACTCGCAAAACACCACACGGAAATCGAAAACCACTACGAGGCACCAACGGACAATCCGCTAAGACGGACAACACAGAGAAACCGCCATTTTACGCAAATGCGGAACTACACCACTACGCTAACGGTTTAGCCTCGCGCACGCACAGTATTACACTGCACACATTCACCACGCTTATAGAGCAGCTCCACACCACTAATGCTGCACCAACATCAAACAAGGTTCACAGCTCTTCAACACAATGCTTCAAAATAGGTAAAGTATATTCATTATTTACATGTTTACTATTACACACAAAACAACATTAGCTCACTTACAATAACATTGCCGTCATTTTTTGACGGGCAAGTCGCTAGTCATTCATATAGATTACAGAGAATGGGATAAAAGTCCAGCTATTCAAAGCAATAGTTGTAGAAATTACATTTTATTAGAAACAAGTTGTAAAGTGTCTCATTAAATGTATATGGTAGCGAAAAATTATATAAAATATGAAAAATCTGTCAGATTGTTGGTTTAGAGAATGTGGACAAGAAGGGTCATATATACATATTTGATGGAATTGTCCAATACTTAGCAAAATATGGCAGAAAATAGAAGAAGAAATGAATGAAATGTATAATAGACACTTACACCTACCCTTCTGGATTGCTACTTTAACGTGGTGAAGGGACTAGTGTACTTCAGTGAAGCTGTGAGCTATACCATCTGGGTCATCCGAGATGGACAGGTCATAGCAGAGGGGTCAAACAAATGACGGTCAACTGGCGATGGAACTGGCAACCCACACCAGTAGCTTTGCCAAGATAACATTATGGATAAGCAAAGCCAGAGACATAATTATTGATGTGCCTAGCATGCTGTGGTCCATAGGGTCACAGAGAGTCAGACACGACTGAATTATTGGAAAAAAAACAATACTTACACCAAAAATTTGTTTAATAAGTATGGTCCCTAGAGAATGACAGTTTGCAAGTAGAAAACTATTAGCAACAATATTAAGTGAGTAAATTACATATTGCAACTAGATGGACAAAATTAGACATCTCCTGGCTCATTATCACAGAGAAAATAGGCAAAGCGTGCTGAATGTGGAAGCTCTATACAGCCATAAACTAGAAATCTTAAGATTATCTGGGTCAGGGGTGTGTTTCTGCATAGGCGCACAAGGCCAAAGCCTAGGGCAGCACATTTACAAAGGGCAGCAGGCTGCCTGAAGTGGCTGATGCAGTGCTATGGAATAGCAGGTGCATATGCACAGAAATGTCTGTATGCAGTAAATGAACCTGATACTGTCTAAAATACTAAAATAAAGACATACATGCACATATGCATATAACTTTATCCATAGGGGTGATGTAAGCTTATGATTGGAATATATCAAGCCGCTCATTGCAGGCCTCGGCCTACCCACAATGTTCGTGCCCTTCAATGAGCGCCTTTGGCGCGCACTATGAGCCTCTCCCCACTCTCTCTCTCACGTGTCTCGTTGCCCCCTCCCCTGGGTTTTTTCCTCTTTTCTCCCTCCCCTGTGTCTCTTTCCCCCCTCTCTCACCCCTGTGTCTCTTCCCCCCACACCCTCCCATGTGTCTCATTCCACCCTCTCCCTCCCCTTACCTTTCTCCCCCCTCTCCCTCCCATGTGCTCCTATTTGCACTTACGGGTGTGAAACCATTTGCAGGCTTGAAATTTTTTTTATTTTCCCCAATCCTGAAATGAGTTTCCAATTTACTGGCTTGAAAAAAAGTTATGGCTTTACGGTTTTCAGACCTCCCAAAAACGCCAATTAAATATAAAATTAGCTTGCAACATCACTTACAGGCTCCCTCCCTCTCCCCCTTTGCTGTGTGTGAGGTTGTAAGTTATTTTTTTAATTAATTGGCGTCTTTTGGCGGTGTTCCGACAGCTTCCGAGTTAGAGGCTTGAAACAAATGGAGGCGGTTACATTCGTAATTTTTTTGAAGCCTGTAACTCATAATCCATTTTGAGTTTCTTGCCCCCTTAAGCCAGTCACGTACAGGCCTCACGATGAACACATTTGGCTCTGATCACAAACCCTGCGGCGCAGGACCCTCAAGCCAGTCACGTAGGGGCCTCGCGATGAGCGCCTACAGCCTTCGGCACTCATTGCAGCCGTCAAGCCAGTCACATACAGTCCTCACGATGAGCACCAAAGGCGCTTAATGCGAGGCCTCGGTCAAACCCGTAACTTTTGGGCCTCACAATGACGTCCAAAGGCGCTCATCGCGAGTCCCGCAATGAGCGCCAAAGGCGATCATTGCGCATGTGCAAGCCCATAACTTTTAACATTGCGAGACGACAACTGGCAATTACAACAACTATTATAGTTGATTTGTAACGCTCCAACATACCGTATTCCATAGCACTATACATGGGTGAGTTCAAGGCAAAAACAATAGCAATATTAACACATTGCAAAGGATGGAGGGCTCTGTCTTTGAGTTTAGAATCCTGTGTCCAAAGTGCTTCCCCAAAGTATCTTGCAAGATTGAAAACTCGTAAATTTACATTCTAAAGGAATTAACATAAACGAATTATGTTATATAAAACTGAAATATATACAGTGGTTATAAAAAGTCTACACACCCCTGTTAAAATGTCAGGAGAGAACATAATACTGAGCCCTGAGGAACCCCACTTACCACATTAGTCCAATCTGAGAATGGCTAAAATACAAGTTGTTTTACAGTGGATATAAAAAGTCTACAGATCCCTGTTAAAATGTCAGGTTTCTGTGCTGTAAAAAAATGAGATAAAGATAAATCATTTCAGAACTTTTTCCACCGTTAATGTGACCTATAAACTGTACAACTCAATTGAAAAACAAACTGAAATTTTTTAGGTGGAGGGAAGAAAAAGAAAAAAGAAAAATAATGTGGACACCCTCTTATAACTGGGGATGTAGCTGTGTTCAGAATTAAGCAATCACATTCCAAATCGTGTTAAATAGGAGTCAGCATACACCTGCCATCATTTAAAGTGCCTCTGATTAACCCCAAATAAAGTTCAGCTGCTCTAGTTGGTCTTTCCTGAAATGTTCTTAGTCGTATCCCAGAGCAAAAGCCATGGTCCACAGAGAGCTTCCAAAGCATCAGAGGGATCTCATTGTTAAAAGGTATCAGTCAGGAGAAGGGTACAAAAGAATTTCCAAGGCATTAGATATACCATGGAACACAGTGAAGACATCATCAAGTGAAGAAAATAAGGCACAACAGCGACATTACCAAGAACTGGAGCTCCCTCCAAAATTGATGAAAAGACGAGAAGAAAACTGGCCTGGGAGGCTACCAAGAGGCCTACAGCAACATTAAAAGAAGCTGCAGGAATATCTGGCAAGTACTGGCTTTGTGGTACATGTGACAATAATCTCCCATATTCTTCATATGTCTGGGCTATGGGGTAGAGTGGCAAGACGAAAGCCTTTTCTTACGAAGAAAAACATCCAAGCCAGGCTACATTTTGCAAAAACACATCTGAAAAACCAAGGTTGAACTTTTTGGCCATAATTACAAAAGATATGTTTGTCGCAAAAACAACACTGCACATCACCAAAAGAACACCATAACCACAGTGAAGCATGGTGGTGGCCGCATCATGCTTTGGGGCTGTTTTTCTTCAGCTGGAACTGGGGCCTTAGTTAAGATAGAGGGAATTATGAACAGTTCCAAATACCAGTCAATATTGGCACAAAACCTTCAGGCTTCTGCTAGAAAGCTGAACATGAAGAGGAACTTTATCTTTCAGCATGACAACGACCCAAAGCATACATCCAAATCAACAAAGGAATAGCTTCCCCAGAAGAAGATTAAAGTTTTGGAATGGCACAGCCAGAGCCCAGACCTGAATCCGATTGAAAATCTGTGGGGTGATCTGAAGAGGGCTGTGCACAGGAGATGCCCTCGCAATCTGACAGAGTGTTTTTGCAAAGAAGAGTGGGCAAATCTTGCCAAGTCAAAATGTGCCATGCGGATAGACTCATACACAAAAAGACTGAGTGCTGTAATAAAATCTAAAGGTGCTTCAACAAAGTATTAGTTTAAGGGTGTGCAGACTTATGCAACCGTATTATTTTATTTATATATTTTTTCTTCTTTCTACCTAAAAGATTTCAGTTTGTTTTTCAATTGA
This sequence comes from Discoglossus pictus, assembly GCA_027410445.1. Lineage (NCBI taxonomy): Eukaryota > Metazoa > Chordata > Amphibia > Anura > Alytidae > Discoglossus > Discoglossus pictus. The sequence continues at coordinate 35,672,885 of CM050166.1, read as the reverse complement.
GTTGTACAGTTTATAGGTCACATTAAAGGTGGAAAAAGTTCTGAAATGATTTATCTTTGTCTCATTTTTTTACAGCACCGAAACCTGCCATTTTAACAGGGGTGTGTAAACTTTTTATATCCACTGTATATCAATTTAAAATATACTAAACTTCTTTTTCACTTGGCAGTGCTAAGTTTGATTATTTAAAGCAGTACGGATTCATTTCATGTCCCTGTAGTAGTTTTTATATATTTGTATGTACTTTTGTATTTTTGCATATACCGGTACTTTTTTTTGAAGAACTACAATGAATGTCAATATTCAAATAATGTCTTCCAACATACTGCTCAATCCAGGGATCTAGAGTTTGTGGCCAAACACATTTTTGTCAAAGTACCCAACAGACTCACAATAGACTTTTTTGTGTACAATAAATTAAATTAAGCATCCAACTATTGTGTGCAAGGAGCAGTTTGAAATAGCTTTCATACAGAGAAGAAAAAAACATTGAGAAGAGTATAATAACAGGAGCCACCTTGAATATTGATATTTATATTAGTGTTCTGTGCATGGGAAGGAATTTAACTTTGCAATACATTCAACTGACTTATTAGCAGATGAACAGTGTGAGTATTGAAATAAATGTAATATCAAAAAGAGTATTATGAGCAGTTTAAAGTATAGATCTGTTTTTTTTTCCTGAAAAGAAAATTGACGTTTCACTGCTATGTTGATCGATGAAGGGGATTCCCAGCTAGCATCATGTAGTAACATATCTAATCATATTTCAATGCATGTGCAGACGTGTCATATACATGCCTGATCAGCAAAAGCCAAGCTAGTAGTTATTATCACATATATAGTTGTGAGCGTACTAGTTGTTGCTAACGCTTCCGGGCTCGCGTAGCGAGGGCCGTGGGCGCGGGCCTCAATTGCTGGCATGGAGCGCCGAAGGCACTTCTTGCCAGCAACTGCGACCCTCGCAAACTTTACGTTGCAACACAAACAACACGACACAGCAACTACGACCCTCGCAAACTTTACCTTGCAACGCAAAAAACATACAAGACACGTTACCACACATTACAACCTCGTAAAAATCGGACGCAACTCGCGAACATGAAAAAATTCAAAACACAATAAATACACACAGCACATACATAAAAAGCTTACCTACAGCAAGAGGAAGCATCCAGGACCTCAAAAAAACAACTTACACCTTCATTTAACTCCAAATAAAAGAGTTTAGACACTAAATAATTCGCTAAGCGAGAGAAAAAATGGCCGCCGAACAAAACGAAAACGAGGCTACAGCACTCTAAACACGCAAAACACCACAAGAAACTTGCAAAATACCACAAATGACCTACGGATATTCCGCTAAGACGCATACCATACATTACCCGCCATTTTACGCCAATGCGGAAGTACACAACTACGCTAACGGTTTCGTCTCGCGCACGCACAGTATTACACTGCACACATTCAGCACGCTTACACAGCAGCTCCACACCACTAATGCTGCAGAAACATCAAAACAGATTGCCAGCTCTTCAACACAATGCTTCAAAATAGGTAAAGTATATTCATTTATTAATTGTATTATATATTTCAGTAGTAGACACAAACCACCATTAGCTACCTTACAATTCCATTGCCGTCATTTTTTGACGGGCAATTCGCTAGTTATATTATATTTGTAGGGCATCAGCTGATGCCGTCGAGTTAGGGGTACAATAAATACATGGATAAAAATGTGATATATAAAAAAACAAGATTGTATATTTGCACATTTATTCAGGAGGAGATGAGGGCCCTGATCTTGTGAGACCTTACAGTTTAGGACAGTGTCAGGGTCCAGTCTGACCCATACAATAAAGACAGAGGCTAAAAGACGGATAAGATTTAGAAAAGGGTGGGAAGAAATTATGCTGGGAGAGAAAGAAATAGAAGACAGAGAAAGGGAAGGAGAGACTAAGAGAGAAGATGAGAGGAAAAGAGAATGCAGGGGTAACAGAATGGGGGAATGGAAGAATGACAAAATGGTAAGAGAGGAGAGCAAAAAAGAAAATAGTAGGTTATAAGGAAAGGTGAAGTGTCACCAGGGAGTGTATACATATGTACATACAATTGAAGATATCACATCAGGAAGTTTCAATAGCTAGAATTTAAATAAGATGACTAAACAAGTAAAGTAGGTAAGTGGAACATCCTTCAAGTGGATGTGGTAGGCTCAAAAACAGCTAAGGAACTTGAGCATGCCTCAGAAAAGCATTTGGCCACTGTGAGCCTTAATAATTTAGGTAGGTATAATGGGCAGATTAGGGTTCCCTAGTGATTCAGTGGTGCTTTCACTGCTGCGACATGGGTTTGATTCAAGTCAGGGAACCAAGAGGTCACACCACCCTGAAGCCAAGCAAGGTTGGGCCTGGTCAGTACTTGGATGTAGACCACCAAGGAATATCAGGAGAAGGTAATGGCAACCCACTCCAGTATCTCTACCATGAATACCAAGTGGATCAGCATGATCGTGGACATAAAGATGTGCCTGATGTTACGGTCCATGAAGTCACAAAGAGATCAAAACGACTGAACGACGCAAAATATGACGGCAGATAAGAATCAAAAAGACCCATCTAGTCCGCCATCATATTTATGTTTCTGGAGAACTTCCTTAGTCCTAAATTATTATTATCATCATGAGACATCTATACAAAGATATGACCTCTCCAAGAATTCTCCATCAAGCAATAAATAATTAAGTAAAATATTAAAATGACAATAAGACATAAATTTGTATACGACTAACAACACTGAGTGACTAGGTATATAAATTGCGAATCACGGGGGGGTGATGGCCAGGAAGACGGCACAGTTTATTGTTTACACAACGTCTCAAGCCGTCTTGCCTGTATACACAATGGTTTTCTTTTATTGTTTTCCACATTCGGGTGTTTATTTATTCCTATCATCTCCTGTGTCTACTTTCCGTATCCTGTGAAGATCCCTTTTAAATGTAAATCACTAGGAGACAAAATGTCAATGCGTGTAATGGAGACTTTAAATGGACATCGCCAGTTCTATACAAACACAATCCAGGCCTATAGTTGACGCTGGTATTAGTGCTTCTTGTAGGGTTTGTAGGTTCTTGATTTTTTGAATATATCTTAGAAGTTATTTTGTCTCCTCAACTCTGCATCAGAGATAAATTGTTTTAAGGGTTTAAATGACATCTGTCGAATGAGGGGTGAGAAGATTCTTGATTTACTTAGCTAAACCTTGTTTATTTCTCACTTCCATATGAACACATACCCATATTGTTAAACATACACCTAAAATTATTAAAGAGGTTGCAGGATATAAACTTTGATCATTCTTTTAGGTAGATCCAAGAGGAATCCCAAGAAATATATTTGGAACCTTTCCTGTTGGCTGGCCACACGCAATGGCAACATTTCAGTGAATTTCCTAGGATTACTGAGTGACTAGGTAATCACTGGTAAGACCTCACTTGCCATATGGAGTAGGGTTTCAAGAAAAATGCATTGTAGAGCAGGAAAATGTTCACAGTAAGGTAGCAAATTAATAAAAGGGACGAATGCATTACATTATAAAGAGAAGCTAACCAATTTATACTTATTTTATCTAGAAAAAAAGTGCCTATGATGTGCGATAATAGATCCAGGGTCACAAGGCTTTGTCATGTGCAATGATTCTTGCTAAAAAGTGTTTTTTCTTGCATCGTTCAGTCATCTCCAACTCTCCGTGACCTTATGAGTTGTAACACACCACGTACATATTTTGTGTCCATGGTCATGCTGATTCACTTGGATATCATGGCAGAGATACTGGAGTGGGTTACAGCTCCTGGTATCCTTAGGTGGTTTCCCATTCCAGAACCCCCATGTTGTATCTTCCTACTGTCCCATTTAATCATGTGGTGCTATCTCCTATTTTTTGTTTTGTTTTGTCGGTCCGTCGCGACCTCATGGACTGTAACACACCAGGCACACCTTTATGTCTATGGTTGTGCTGATCCACTTGGATTTCATGACAAAGATACTGTTATGGGTTGTAAGTTCCTTCTCCAGGGGGCCACAACATACAGCTCCTGGTATTCCTAGGTGGTCTCCTATCCAAGTACTGACCAGTCCCAACTCTGCTTGGCTTCAGGGTGGTGTGACCGCTTGGTTCCATGACTGGAATAGAACCCAGGTCGCACCGAATCCTAACCACCGGACCACCAGGGAACCCAACAATTCACCAATTAAGATTAGAAGAAAAGAAAGAAAAAGAGTTCTCAACAAGGACTGAATTTACTATCAAAGGAGGTAGAGACAGCCGATTCAATAGACTTTAAAAGGGGTTGGATATATATTTATAGAAATTACAAGGGCATGCAAGATTATAACTAGAATATGTAGCATACTGATCCAGGAAATGACATGATTGCTAGTTTTGGAGTTCAGAGAGGATTATTTTGCCTTCCTGGGATCAACTTGCCTAATAAAAAGATCAGAGGAAGGTCTGGTGTCTTGCAACACAAGCTTGAAACGGCTCCTATTTGTTAGGAATAATATTATTTTGTACATATTTATTTGTTTGTTTCTTCTGTCACTCAATTGTTATAAATTGATGGACGTTGGAAAAAAATAAAAAATCCCTTTATTTGTACATTGCCTTACCTGGGGTCTCATCTTGGCCATGTTTGATACTTTTGTACAATACTGATAATGTTAAAATAAACCTTGTGACATCATGTAAATAAAGACATTGCGTCTATGTATCAATGCTAAGTGGTGAGCTGCGATTTCTCAAAACTGGAAAGCTAAAAAAAATTAAAAAATATGGGGACATATAAAAATGGTAGAACTAGACAAGTTCACAGTATTTTTTTCAAATCCAATTGCGATGTAGTTATGTGTATACAAGTGTGCATGAACATGTGAATGAGGTGTAGTGAGCATGTGCGTGACAATGTATCAGTGTGTTCAATATCTACAACTGATAAATGTATAATCTGTAATATGATTCATTGCTAGGTTTCCAAAACATACTTGAAAAATGCAATGTATATCTTCCAGATAAATAAATGTATATTACAGAGAGTACAGATAACATCAGATAATGCTGTACAGCAATGATCCAAAATAATAGTTTCAGACATTTAAAAAAGTGACTGTCAGATGCCATTTGCTAACTGTACAAATCTTTCTACGGTAATAATCCATCTACATGTATAGCAAATGTTGTTGTGGTTTAGTCATGTCCGACTTTTCATGACCCTATGCACACCAAGCACATCTTGCCACAAGGTTATCTTGTCAAAGACTGGACAGGGTTGCCAGTCCCTTCTCCAGTGACCCGATAACTTCTCTGCTATGACCTACCCATCTTGGGTGACCCTACATAGTATAGCTCACAACTTTAAAGAGGAACACAAGCCCCAGATGGGGGTATCATAATATGGCAAATACTACTATATTAATCTGCAATTTAATGACACATAGGAAAGACCCCATTCACCCTAAAGAATGAAAAGGGTTCATCACTGCAAAGGCATCTAGTGGAACTCACCTCCAAAGGAGGTTGTGATTTCAGATTCAATAGATAACTTTAAAAAGAGATTAGATATATTTTTGAATATAAAAAGTCATCAAAGGTTATGTTGGATAATTAGAATGAGAGGTGTAAAGATACAGGAAATAATCACATTGCAAGTATGTAGAATTATTGAGGATTTTTATGTCCCATTATGAGACAATTGGCAATATTTCAGTGTTTTTTTTTTACCTGTAATGTTCCAATGCCTATTTCTATATACGACTTTAATTAAAATATTCTTATACACAACTACAGACCATATACACAAATACCCTGATTCTCAGTACACACATGATTGCAAGGTCTGACACATGATATAGATATCCATATGTTTGTGTTAACGTCACTCAGTCGTGTCCAACTCTCCATGACCTCATGGACCACAACACACCGTGCTGATCCACTTGGTATTCATGGCAGAGATACTGGAGTGGGTTACCAGTTCCTTCTCCAGTGGGCCACAGCATACAGCTCCTGGTATTCCTAGGTGGTCTCTCATCCAAGTACTGACCAGGCTCAGCCCTGCATGGCTTCAGGGGGTGTGATCTCTTAGTCCCCTGACTGGAGTCAAACACAGGTTGCAGCAGTGAAAGCACTGAATCCTAACCACTGGACCACCAGGGGAGCCAATGTTATATCAATACACAAGGATAAAGGAATAAAATGGATATGGGGAACCACCAGACCTATCCTGTTAAATGTTCGCTGCTGTTGAAGCGAGCCACCGCTGCCCCGGGAGGTGAAGGACCAGATACTGGAGAACATCTGTGAAGAAGGTGAGAGACCCCCAGGCCGGAGAGAGAGACCAGGGCCCAAGAGAGCCAGGAGAGAGAGGGCACATGAGGTAGGAGAGGACTCCAGACAGGGCTGAGAGAGACTTGAGGAGAGACACAAGGATACCGGGACTGAGAGAGGTGCAGAGAGGCTGGAGACACACTCAGGCACATGAGGGACTGGAGAAGATATCACTGTATGTGAAGATGATTAGAGAGCCAGGAATCAGAGAGAGAGACTATGACAGAGAGACAGACGAGAGAGGATATAGACAGCTAGGTGAAGGGCAGGATAATCCTGTGAAGAAGGATAGAGACCCAGGAATGGGAGTGAGTGAGACTGAATAAGAGAGTGAGTAGGGTCCATTCCTGTTTTTCACGTTCCAAGATTCGGCAATGGCGAGCTTCAACAGCGGTGAACACAGAACAGGATAGGTCTGAAACACCAACTGACTTGTAGAATGGCTAGTTATGGATTTAACAGATAGATTAAAGCAGGGGTAGGCAAGTTTGGTGCTGGAGAGTCACACACAGTCCTGGATTTGAGGACTTCCTTTCTGTGCACAGGTGAGTTCATCAGGATGACTGAAGTAGTGATAGTCTTGCCAATGCGCAGCAGGAATATCCTCAAATCCTTGCCTAGGTGTGGTTCTCCAGAACTGAACCTGGCTACCCCTGGCCTAGACACACAGCAACACAGAGGTCAAATAGATACAGGAATGGCAACACAAGGGTTAAAGAGAAAAACAACACAGGAGATAATAGTTAAATAACCTGACCTTGATTAAAACATACTTGTCCAAAATTAGCTCTCTGGTGTTCGATCCAGACCCCATTTTTAAGATATCCCTCTCTCAGGTAAGATAGGTAAGTAAACCCAAAGGATTGATGCAATTGAACCAATTGGCTTTAATCAAGAAATCCAGAAAACGTGGCTTGTGTCACCCCCAGCCAAAAACGGAAGTTAGTCCCAGAAGGCACGACAATTGGCGAAAACGATGAGTACCAAGTTCTAATAAGGAGTAATGTAAATTGACTCATACAAGCGTGACGAGTACCAGGGTAAACGCCAAGTGCTGAGGCATTTTTCCTTGTCAAAATGCGTTGAATACCAAATTTGACAAGTGTGGAGGTAGACGAGTGCTGAGATACCGCTATATTAGTTCCTGTGTACTGGATAGCACAAATTAAAATAACAAAAAGAGGGTTACTATATATCTGTAGTATATTTAGAAAGAAATTTCTAATTCCGAACATACAAGGCAATGTTCCTGGATTCCTATTGCACTGCAGTAAATTATATGCTGTTTTTGGCCTATGGGAAGCTGGATCCGAAGGCGCCCCCGAAGGCGCCCCATGTGTAGGATGCATGGAGGGCCCTGGTTTAGACTGTAGGGCTTTGATATCATTACAGACACACATATTAAACAACAGTCTGAAAGGAAAGACGGCTCCCCGGAGGGTCTGCAATTTAGAAAGGAGGATATATAAAAAAAAAAAAGAAATGCTGCTTTAATCCTTTAGTAGGAAGCTTTGCTTTCACCACGGAGACCTGGATTCAATTCCAAGTCAGGGAACCAAGAGGTCACAGCACCCTGAAGAACAGTTGGGCCTGGTCAGTACTTGGATGGGAGACCACCTAGGAATACCAGGAGATGTGTGCTATGGCCCACTCCAGTATCTCTGCCATGAATACCAAGTGGATCAGCATGACAATGGACATAAAGATGTCCAGATGTGTAATAATCCATTAAGGTCACAGAGAATCAGAAACGACTGACTGATGCCAAGAAAAAAAAGGAAGCCTTAAATAGGGTGATTGGCTCATTTGGGATCTATCCTGTTATCCTGTCGGAACAAATCCACCGCCGCAGTGCGGCCTCCAACTGCTAGATGGCGCTTACAATATTTTGCAGTGCTGCCGATATGTGAGAGAAGTTGCAAGCTTATAATGTTAGCCTAACCCTCACCCTAACCCTATGTTATGGCACTGAAATATCGGCAGCGACATCTAGCGGATGGTCATCGCCACTGCTGCTGCATAACAGGATCGGACCCTCATTTGTATCAGTAATAATATATATACTGTACCTCTTTTGTTCAGTGCTACTGAAAATTATAGTATTTTTTAAACAATATATAATAATCAATAGTGCTAAAAAAAAATCCTTATGTGCACTAAAGCTGTGCCGTAAAATAATTGCAGGGAGTGTAGACTTGTTTGTGATATTTAGGATTGTTTGTGCTTGTTTATAAGACTGTGACATCAGTAGTTAAACTTTATCTATTCATGCTATTATGATTATGTTTTCTTTTTAGAGCGCCAGCAGATTCCTTATCGCTAGGCGTACAATAAATAAGAGATATACATTTACATATATTAGAATGTGACTAATAACTAATTTCCATTGTATTACACATCACCAAAGACTTCTTAGGTAGCCAAGACTTACCTCTTCAAGTGTCTTGAACCAGTAAATCAACAGGTACGAATAATTCTCATCACCTGGCTGTAATATAAAAATAATGAGAGTCTTATTGCGTTAAACATACTTTTTTCAGTAAACAAAAAAAAAAAAAAGTTTTTCACCCACTACAGGGTCAATCTAACTTGAAAAGATGCTGGAAAATCTCAGTTTCCCGGTTTAGATGACTCATTTTACTGGGATTTTACCAATATTCTGTACAGTGACCTCATCACACCTCTTTCTGCTTATATTACTCAGCATAAGGAGAGGCTGCTGCCTCAAAATAACTTTTAGTTTTATTTTAGAACTGACCTGGCTTAGAAATTGAGCTTCCAGACTCCTGAGATAGGGGGTACGATCACCCAGAATTTCATTGGCCGAGCTAGAGAATGGAGGACCTTGGTGTAATAAACATTTTTGGGCTCCCTTCCACAATGAGAAGTTGTAAAAAATATTTTGGGTTGAGACACCCCCCCCCCTGTTACAACAACACCCCTCCTCAATACCCTTTCCCGTAGCTACTCCTCCTCCCCCCCCAAAGACCCATTTCCATAACTGAGGTCCTTCCCTTAACCCCTGAGTGCATGAACCACACATATATACAGATAAAGACATATACTATCTGTACATAGCAGCCAGTCCCTCTCAGTAACCATCTTCACATAGCAGCCAGTCTCTCTCAACATCCATCCCTTCTCAGCACCCACCTCATAGAACCTATACCCCATGCTCTGATATCATCCAGTCCTTTCGCTTTCTCATATCTTCCCTGATACACATCCCCAGCATGCTGAACTGCTCCACACTGCCACCATTTGGAGCTTCAGTCGAAATACTCCACAGAAAAAAAAATTAAATGCAAAAACAAAAAAATACACAGCACTGCCCCCCTGAGAAGGGCCCTGGTGCACTTCACCACTGTTAGCTCTGCCATGCTGAATTTATTAAGTCTTCATGCCAACAACTTCAACTTGGTGTGAAAGTATGCAAAACAAAACTTGCTATGTAGCCAACTGTTTAGATTCTGATCAGAGTATTGAAAAAGTAGGTAAGTAAGGCTTTTTCTTTGTAAATATGTGTATTTTAAGCCTCCTTACCTGGGAAGTCTTTTTTTTTCAGGTTAAGCTACTATCTCGTTATTAATCATCTTCTATCTGCACCCTTAGGCTGCCAGGTACTTTTAGATGAATATTAGACACTAGTCGTTTACCCGTCATAAATGATGGTATAATGTTACATATGTCTCCCCCCCCCCTCCCTCCCCTGTGACTCTTTCCCACTCGCTCCCTCCCCTGTGACTCTTTCCCACTCGCTCCCTCCCCTGTGACTCTTTCCCACTCGCTCCCTCCCCTGTGACTCTTTCCCACTCGCTCCCTCCCCTGTGTCTCTTTCTCACTCACTCCCTCCCCTGTGTCTCTTCCCCACCCTCTCTCTCTCCCCTGTGTCTCTTCTCCACCCTCTCTCTCTCCCCTGTGTCTCTTCTCCACCCTCTCTCTCTCCCCTGTGTCTCTTCCCCACCCTCTCTCTCTCCCCTGTGTCTCTTCCCCACCCTCTCTCTCTCCCCTGTGTCTCTTCCCCACCCTCTCTCTCTCCCCTGTGTCTCTTCCCCACCCTCTCTCTCTCCCCTGTGTCTCTTCCCCACCCTCTCTCTCTCCCCTGTGTCTCTTCCCCACCCTCTCCTGTGTCTCTTTCCCGCCACCCCTATGTCTCTTTCACCCTTTGTCTCCCCTATGTCTCTTCCCCCCCTATGTCTCTCCCCCCTCCCTCCCCTATGTCTCTTCCCCCCCTCCCTCCCCTCTGTCTCTTCCCCCCCCTCCCTCCCCTCTGTCTCTTCCCCCCCCTCCCTCCCCTCTGTCTCTTCCCCCCTCCCTCCCCTCTGTCTCTTCCCCCCCCCCCCCTCCCTTACCTCTGTCTCTTCCCCCCCCCCCCCTCCCTTACCTCTGTCTCTTCCCCCCCCCCCCTCCCTTACCTCTGTCTCTTCCCCCTCTCCCTCCCCTCTGTCTCTTCCCCCTCTGTCTCTTCCCCTCTCCTCCTTCCACTGTGTCTCTGTCCCTTGCACTTTGAGCATGCGCTGCTGGCGCCAGGGGGTGCGCACTGCGGCATGTACAGAAATACGTACAAATAGTTTCTGGAGCTTTAAACACGCTTTAGAAACTTTATTAGTGATAATTGAATCACCAGTAACTAGCAACCCTAAGGGGATCTACAATGGACTGGGAGGGGCACTGCTATATTTTGTTTTACCTGTCAGTCACTGAGTGGGTTGGCTAAATCTGTTTCCACTATCAACAATGGGGATGAGTAATAAACAAGGAGAGCATGCCCAGTTAAAAGATAGTAACAGTGACAACGATGCTTAGCAATGATACAATTAAAGGTACATCTTAAACCATTGTATCATCCCACTGCTAATCTTAATTACTGTTGATATATCCATTACCTCAGAAAGTGGAAATATTAGTTAAATTATATACAAAATAAATGTAACTTCTGTATCAGCTTTAGGGCACATACATTTCAACATTTTAATTACAAGCAATTGCAATTGTTTATTTTTATGTGTACTTTCTTTAATAAATGTGAACTTTTCTGTGTCAATTTAATTGTAATATTTTGTGTTTGTCTACAAAAATATGTTACATACATGACACATCTTTAAAGTTGCTTTCCAACAGCTCCCTTACATTTGTAGACACTCGGTAGCACCATCCCTTCCATATGTACTTATCTTCTTCCCATCCTTTGTCTATATGTGTCCTTCCCCCAAATAAGTTTCTTGTAAGATCTTCTGAGAGAGGCTTATGTGATGCACTCAATGTCTTTATATGAATTCACTATCATTGTGTAATTATGTTGTACTTTGTAATGCTATATAAATGTTGTTGCGTCATTCAGTCATTTCCGACTCTTCATGACCTCATGGACTGCAACACACCAGGAACATATTTATGTCCATGGTCATGCTGATCCATTTGGTTTTCATGACAGAGGTACTGGAGTGAATTACCAGTTCCTTCTCCAGTGGGCCACTGCGTTCATCTCCTGGTATTCCAAGGTGGTCTCCCATCCAATTACTAACCAGGCCCAAATGTGCTTGGCTTCAGGGTGGTGTGACCTCTTGGTTCACTGACTAGAATCTAACCCAGGTCGCATCGGTGAAAGCACTGAATCCTAACTACTGGATGTAAACTCGCCTCACACACAAGTTCCATTAAGTATCATGGATTCCTCCAGAGCAGGGGTGGACAAGTTCGGTCCTGGAGGGCCACACACAGGCCTGGATTTGAAGATATCCTTTCTGTGCACAGGTGAAACAATCAGGATTACTGAAGAAGTGATTGACTCACCTGTGTGCAGCAGGGATATCCTCAAATCCGGGCAAGTGTGTGGCCCTCCAGGATCGAACTTGCCCACCCCGGCTCCAGAGGCACCAACATTTTGTTTTCCAATTAAAAACTAGCTAAATTATTTTTTCCCTGATTATGTTCATAGTTAACCTTTCTGTTTTCAAACATCTCACAGCCCTATTAAATCCCCCCAACATGTAAAACCGTAGCCTGTAAGACTTGCAGCTATTAAATTGGCCCCGTAAAGCAAGCCGCTCACGAATTACGGCTTAAGGCCCAAAAAAGCCTACGGGGCGTGGAACGTGAAACCTTGCAGTCCGCGCATCCAGCAAAATGGTTTGTGTCTCAAGCCCCTAACTCGCGGCATGTTCTAATTTAATAGCTATGTAACTTGGCCAAATTTCAAGCCTGCAGCCGTTGCGGGTCTCACGTTGCACTTACGGGCTTCTAATTTAATAGGGCTGTCAGTTTCTAGCTAACAGTTGGGGAAGAAGTGGAGGTAGTGACTGGTTTTTATTTTCCTATGATCCAAGATCTTTTCAGATGGTGACTGTAGCCATGAAACTAAACGTTTGCTTCTGGGGAGGAAAGCTATGGCAAGCTTGGACAAGCTACTAAAAAGAAAAGATACTACACTATCAACAAAGGTCCACATAGTTAGAGCTATGATATTCCCAGTAGTAACATACGGATGTGAGAGCTGGACCATAAAGAAGGAAGAGCTCTGTAGAATTGACGCCTTTGAATTGTAGTGTTGACGCCTTTGAATTGTGACTGCAAGAAGATCCAATCAATCAGTGCTACAGGGAATCAAGACAAACTGTTCACTAGAAGATTTGATCATGAGGCTGAAGCGCAAATATTTTGCCATATCATGATAAGACAGGATTCACTAGAGAAGACTCTGATGCTCGGAAATATTGCAGGCACAAGAAGAAGGGGACGACAGAGGCGGAGATTCTTATTATCTTTATTTGTAATGTGTCAACATATTCAGTAGCGCTGTACATGTTTTAAGTATAAGGCAAAAAAAATGTTGACACATTACAAAGAATTTATGGCCCTGTCTTTGAGTCTAGAATCAAGTGTGCATAAAGGCACCTTACGAGATTGAAAACTCGCAAACTTACCATCTAATGGGTTTGGGTGTGGTACGGGAGGGTGAACGATGTGTTGTGTGTGCGTGTTAAGGCTGAAGGTAATAAGCTTATTTAAACTGATGCATTTTTAGTCAAGGTTTTGAAGGGTTTTAGGCAGGAGGATAGTCTAGGGGAGCGAAGCAAGGAGTTCCAGAGAATAGGGGCAGCACGAGAAAAGTCCTGAAGGTGGGAGTGATGAGAGAGGAGGAAAGAGCGAAGAGAATGGGTGGGGAGAATTTAGAGACAAGAGCAAAGATATAAGAGGGTACATTGTTGTTGATGGCTTTGTAAATTAGGGTCAATATTTAAAATGTTATTCTGGAGATGGATAGATGAGGTCATTGGCGCAATGAATGGAGCTTGATGGAGCTCAGAGGGGCAGTGACTGACAGATGTACCTGGTGTGGACCGTTTCTTTTCTCAATTCCTATCATTAGGGTTTGGGTTTAGAGTTAGGGTTTAGATTAGGGCTAGGATTAGTGTTAGGGTTTAAGGTTAGGATTTCGGCTTAGGGTTACGGTTTAGGCTAGTATTTAGGTTTGGTTTTAGGGTTATGATTTAGGAGATTCGGACACCAATGAAAGACTAAAAAACAGCAACAACTTACACTTTATTAATTACAATCAATGGCAATTGTGTTTATTGTGTGCTTTTAATTCCTTCAATAAATGTAATCCATACTAATAAATATAACTGTGCGCCCATTCATTTGGCAGTGTAGATTGAAGTTCAATTAAACAAACACAAAATTGGATTTAGGTTAGGGTTAGGGTTTAGGTTAGGTCATTAGCAGAATGACGAGGGCAGGTGGGGAATATTTAGAGAAAAGAGCAGAGATATAAGAGGGTGCATTGTTGTTGAGGATTTACGATTATGGGGTTACGGTTTAGCATGGGTGTAGGAACTGGGGGTATGGGGGGACAAATCCCCCCAGATTTGTCTCTGTTTGTATGTATGTATATATAAGCTATAGTATAGCTGCCCCCCCCCCCCCCAATAATTATTCTGGCTCCTACAACCCTGGGGTTTACGTTAGGATTTAGGGTTAGGGTTTAGCGTTAGAATTTAGGGTTAGGGGATTAGGTTAGGTCAGTAGCAGAATGAAGGTAGCAGATGGGGGAGTATTTAGAGAAAAGAGCAGATATATATATAAGAGGGTGCATTGTTGTTGAGGACTTTATAAGTAAGGGATTACGTTTTTGGGGTTTAGGTTAGGGTTAGGATTTAGGTTAGGTCATTAGAAGAATGAAGCGGGCAGGTGGGGGAGTATTTAGAGAAAAGAGCAGATATTCAAGAGGGTGCATTGTTTTTGAGGACTTTATAAGTAAGGGATTACGTTTTTGGGGTTTAGGTTAGGGTTAGGATTTAGGTTAGGTAATTAGAAGAATGAAGCGGGCAGGTGGGGGAATATTTAGAGAAAAGAGCAGAGATATAAGAGGGTGCATTGTTGTTGAGGACTTTATAAGTAAGGGTTTACGGTTTTGGGGTTACGGTTTAGGTTAGGATTTAGGTTAGGATTTAGGTTAGGTCATTAGAAGAATGAAAAGGGCAGGTGGGAGAGTATGTAGAGTAAAGAGCAAAGATATAAGACGGTGCATTGTTGTTGAGGACTTTATAAGTGAGGGTTTACGGTTTTGGCGTTTACAGTTTAGGTTAGGATTAGGGTTTAGGAACTGGAGGGGGGGGGGGGGATAAATCCTCCAGGTTTTTCTCTGTTTGTATGTATGTATATATGCTATTTTACGGCCTGTGTATACAAGGAGCTGTGGCCCCCCAATAATTATTCTGGCTCCTACACCCCTGTGGTTTAGGTTAGGGTTTAGGTTAGGGTAATCTTAACACTAAAAAGAAATTGAGTAAACTATCTGCGGGCCACCTAGTTACCAATGACCATCACTGCTAGCGGTCAGCTAACCGGAAAGATCCCCTGCGTCTTACGTTCCATAGGGTCACGGGGAGTCGGACACGACTGTATGACTAAAGAACAGCAACAACTTACATTGCATTAACTATAATCAATGGCAATTGTGTTTATTTCCTGGTGCTTTTCATAAACGTGATCCCTGATAAATATAACTGTGGCCCATTCATCTAGCAGTGTGGAATGAAGTTCAATGAAACCAACACAAAGGAGGCCCACTGAGTGCTGCTAAGCAGCTTTCAATACTCCAATCTTGCCTTTTGACTTCTTATTTCAAACCCAGCCCTGTGCTGCACGTGGTCAGGATCAACAGTTTGCAAGAAGCTCATCAGTGACACCTTGAACTTTTCATAGAGAAAATGGGTATTACATTAGTGGTGGGGGGGAGATAGATCTGCAGGGCTGTCATGGTGCAGCTTGTAATATGCACTGATTGCAATGATAAGGAGAGTATTTGCACATCTTTGCACTATTTTTTTTTTTTTTCAGTTGCAAACCAGCAGGGATTACCCCACCCCCTACTGCAGGGGAAAAACAATGGGAGCTCTCGCAAGATCATCTGTTTGCAACTTTGCGCAAGAAATAAGCCGCGATCCCGGGTGAAGTGCGGGTGGTATCGTATGCAAATACGCACGATGACGTTAGAGATCATGTGGGTTTTGGCGTAGATTCCCCACTGATCGAGGATTATTTTTGCCACCGTTGTGCAGTTTTGGGGGGTTCCATCGAATCTTATGTGGACCCTCAATCCGTGACGGAATAAAGAGTTATATCGCGAGCCCGCCACGCGCGCCAGGTAAGAAACTTGCACTTTTTACACACACAAAAAAAAACACGCTTTTTACCACAGAATATTATTTATTAGTGGATATTCTTGTGGCATTGAGCGGAAAAGACTGTGTTATGAGGTAAATTATGTGTTTTGTGAGGTAAATTATGTGTTTATTTTAGATATTCTCCCGACGCTCGGAGGAACTTTCTCAGTTCCCGCGTGTTTTCTGGGTCATGGCGGGGGCAGGGTTGTGGGGCTATTGTGTGTGGATTTTAGTGAAAAAGCGTGGATTTTTAGGCATAATTTACATGTCTACGTTGGGTTATGTCGACATAAGCAAGAGAAAACATGGCGTCCGCTTTCGACAGGGCGTTACGTAGAGGCGAGGGGTGTTTGGTGCTCCTGCAACGAACTGAGCGATTGCGGGAGGTTTTTTATTAAATTATAAAGCAGAATTTGATGATAACATTGTTATAAAGTTGTAATTCAGTCACTTTATTAGGTTTCCAGTGATAATCTGAGGTGATATCGTGGGATTATTTGTCGTAATGTGGTTGCAGGAGCCATGACGCAGCCTCTCCAGCAACTGCAGGGAACTGAAGCTCTCTACACACTCAGTCTGTGCAACCCACCATGCAACTAACGCATTATAGACTGTCTAATACCCCACTGTGTCCTACAAACTAATACCCCATCATGCAACTAAAGCATTACAGACTATGTTTAATACCCCACCATGCAAAGTGCTGCTGTACATTTCAGCACAACTTGCTCCTCAGATGTTTTCTTCTCATAATCTTATATCACCCTGCCCCTTCTTTTGTTTTGTGCTGGTACTGTGGCTATTTGGGAGGATATTGGGGTGGGATATTTTGGTAGAAAGTGATTTTATGATTTGTTGAGAAGTTGTATGTGATTAATTGGTTAATTTGACTTTGACTTAAACCTCATATATATATATATATATATATATATATATATATATATATATATATATATATATATATATATATATATATATATATATATTAATTACACACACTTCGGTCTCTTAAGTATTTTCCCAAAGTATGATGCATATTAAAAAATAACTTCACTCCAGGATCCTAGAACCTCCCTGTCTGGCTCCAAAGTGTGAGTGTTTTTGTTTGTCCTATCAATATATATATATATATATATATATATATATATATATATTTATTTATTTTGGTGCTTTCATCCAGCCTTACCGGTCCTATAAAATGTTCCTGGCCTCTAAGGTCTACATATTTTTGTCCACCCCTCTGTGTGTGTGTATATATATATATATATATATATATATATATATTTCACACACACCTCCCAACATTTCAAATGGGCTAAGTGGGATGAAGAGTGAGGTGGCCATGAATGTCCAGAAATCCAGATGAATAATCAGAGTATTGCAGTATATAGTGATACCTTTTTTATTGGACAAACATATTCATAGTTTTCATGACTCGACAAAGAGAGGAACGCTCTTGAAAGCTTGTCATGAAACCTATGAATATGTTATGAATGTTTGTCCAATAAAAAAGGTATCACTATATACTGCAATACTCTGATTATTCATTATATATATATATATATATATATATATATATATATATATATATATATATATATATATATATATATATATACACACTATAGAAATGTGTGTGTGTACGTGCACAAGCTGTGTTCTGCATTTTGAGGATCAGACATTTCATCACACATCTATTTATTCTGTTTCTTTAATCCAACACAAACAAGTATTTATATTTAATCTGGAAAGGAACTATTGTGATTTGCTGAGAAGTTCCACTTGATCAGTTTTCTTCAAAGCAATGTGGGGGGCTGCCCTTAAGTATTTCCTGATTGTTTTCTTTTGTTTAGTAGTAGTGTGTGAATCCAAGCCTTCCACAATCTATTACTGTGTTTAGTTTGTTGACTTCCACATCTGCTTAGTGTGACATTTATATTGGATCAGATGTTTATAGTTGTTTGACTTGATCCTGTGGGAAATATATATCATTTTCTATTATAAACAGGAGTAACTGTAGTGAGCACTACAATTTACAGCATTTGTATTATATATATATATATATATATATATATATATATATATATAAACATTTATCCTCTGTAAGATCATGAGAGCCAGTCTGTTCATCAAGATACATTGTCATCGATTTAAAAATACCAAAACAAACATTACATGTAGGGGCCAATAAAAGATGGGGGATCATAGGATGCTGTGTATGGTATGTATGCACGCACTTGCAAGAAAGTTGAGTGCAGTGCCTCCTGCAATTTCTGAATCCCTGCATTATAGCTATAAAAATACAGATTTGTGAGTCTAGGCTTCTCCAAGTTGTCCACAACCATTGTGTGTGTGTGTGTGTCACGCTTCATAACTAATTTATTTATTTTATATATATATATATATATATATATATATAATATATATATATATCTCAAAAACACTTTTTATGGCTCTGACACATTCCTCTCTGTGTAACTGGAGTTTTTCTAATCCTCAATATGTAGGGATATTTACAGCCCTAAGTTATTGCTCTGTTGTGTTCTCATCTAAAACTTGGTCTACAAACTCACATACTTGACCTATCGGAACATTAGTTCTGATGGCTGCCTGTGTCCCACTCTAATCTCTGCCCAGTTAATTCACTTTTTTGCATTTCATTTCAATATTCCTTTTGACTTGATAAAGAGAGGTACAAGATTTATTGCTCCAATAAATAAGATATCACTTTATACTGCAGTGCCGATATTAATCTATATCTGGTTTGATTTTGTACCCTGTAACTACTGTCACAATCTTGCTTTTTTTTGTTTCATTAGGAACACTAATTGCTTTAAATGGGTTTTCTTTATTGGCCTTCTTTTACATTTGAGGTCATTCATATAAGTATCCAAAGCATTAGACCATTTCAAGTTCAAGTCTGCACCAATTCCCTCTGGTAGACTGTAAAAGTAGTGAGTGCATAGGACAAAGTACAGTGCCTTACAAAAGTATTCACCCCCCTTGGCATTTTTCGTGTTTTGTTGCCTCACAACCTGGAATAAACATGGATTGTTTGAGGATTTGCATCATTTTAATTTACAGAACATGCTCACAACTTTGAAGAGTTTTTTTTTCTCCTTTTTTCAGTGTGAAGCAAACAACAAATAGGACAAAATAACAGAAAAAGTCAATGTGCATAACTATTCGCCCCCCCTAAAGTCAATACTTTGTAGAGTGACCTTTTGCAACAATTACAGTTCGAAGTCGTTTTGGATAAGTCTCTGAGCTTGCCACATCTTACCACTGGGATTTTTACCCATTCCTCCTTGCAAAACTGCTCCAGCTCCTTCAAGTTGGATGGTTTGCGCTTGTGAACAGCAATCTTTAAGCCTGACCACATATTTTCTATTGGATTGAGGTCTGGGCTTTGACTAGGCCATTCCAACACATTTACATGTTTCCCCTTAAACCACTCAAGTGTTGCTTTAGCAGTGTGTTTGGGGTCATTGTCCTGCTGGGAGGTGAACCCCCGTCCTAGCCTCAAATCACGCACAGAGTGGTACAGGTTTTGCTCAAGAATATCCGTGTATTTAGCAACATCCATATTTTCATCAGCTCTACCAAGTTTCCCAGTCTTAGCTGCTGAAAAACATCCCCACAGCATGATGCTGCTACCACCATGTTTCACTGTGGGGATGGAGTTCTTTCGGTGATGTGATGTGTTGGGTTTGCGCCAGACATAGCGTTTTCTTTGATGGCCGCAAAGTTCAGTTTTAGTCTCATCAGACCCGAGCACCTTCCTCATACATTTTGAGAGTCTCCCACATGCCTTTTCGCAAACTCAAAACGTGACATTTTGTTTTTTGCTGAAAGTAATGGCTTTCTTCTGGCCACTCTGCCATAAAGCCCAACTCTATGGAGCGTACGGCTTATTGTCATCCTATGTACAGATACTCCAGTCTCTGTTGTGGAACTCTGCGGCTCCTCCAGGGTTATCTCAGGTCTCTGTGCTGCCTCTCTGATTAATGCCCTCCTTGCCCGGTTCGTGAGTTATGGTGGGCGGCCGTCTCTTGGCAGGTTTGCTGTTGTGCCATGTTCTTTCCATTTGGTTATGATAGATTTGATGGTGCTCCTGGGGATCATCAAAGATTTGGATATTTTTTTATAACCTAACCCTGACTTGTACTTCTCAACAACATTGTCCCTTACTTGTTTGGAGAGTTCCTTGGTCATCATGGCAGTGTTTGATTAGTGGTGCCTCTTGCTTAGGTGTTGCAGCCTCTGGGGCCTTTCACAAAAGGTGTGTATATGTAATGACAGATCATGTGACACTTAAATTGCACACAGGTTGACATCATTTCACTAATTATGTGACTTCTAAAAGTAATTGGTTTCACCAGAGCTTTTTATGGGCTTCATAACAAAGGGGGTGAAAACATACACACATGCCAATTTTCTGTTTTTCTATTTCTAAAAAAGTGTTATGTATATATTTTTCTCATTTCACTTCACCAACTTAAACTATGGGGTTCTGATCCATCACATCAAATTCTGATTAACAAAACGTTGACTTTAAGGCTGTAATGTAACAAAATAGGTAAAAAGTCAAGTGGGGGGGGGGGGGGTGAGTATTTTTCAAGGCACTGTAGATCTTCATAAAATGTGCTTTTGACTAGTTACACCTTGGCTGTAGAGCAAGGCCTTTTATGCTATCATATACCTATGGAGTATATGATGGCATAAAAGGAAACTAATGGAGTAAATGTGACTAAGTCACTAAGATTACATTTTTAAGCTGTCAAGATCATTCTGGTGTCTTCTAAACAAGTGACTGACAGATATCTTGATGCAAGCCAGCCAGGTTAGGTGCCAGCTAAATATGTTTTGGGTCAGGGTATGGAATATATATCAATATCTAAAGAAAATATTAGGAGGCATTGCAAATAAAGGTTAATAATAATACAATTGATAATAGGGTCTAGCAGTTAGATTTTAGGAGGTCCCTGGCTCATGGAATTTGTCAAGTCCTGTTCTAAACATTTATAGTAAAATGTACTGCATAGTCCTTCAGTATCACTTACAAAGTATCTCTCCTTTATCACACAGTGTTTTTATACTACACATCCTCAAGTTGCAATTGCTGATTGAAAACTACTTATTTGTTATTCATTTGTGACCAGTCACGATTTTCAAACTGGTTACATCCTTTTGAGTAGAAATGGGTTGTTGGTCGGCTTTCATTTTCACAATGCAGTGCAACATCTTGTTCTTATTCATAAAAGTTCCAAAGGTCATTTCAAGTTAAGATTTCAGTCTGATGTTTTGGCAATTGAAAGCTATAATTGGTCACTCAGGTTGGAGTAAGTGGGCAATGACTAATTTTATTTTTTATTTATTTTATTTTTCATTATCCTTTTATAAAGTGTCAACACTGTGTACAAGGTTAAAATCCAGTGAATGCATGACAGGGAACAATAACACATTGATACAGATGGAGATTGTTGGCACAAAAGTGCTGTGTACTTAGATGGTTCTTTATAAAGTAATATACTGGTGGAGATTCAGTAACTTACCAGAAGTTCTGTAGTGCTATGTGAAGACCACTCCATATTACCCTATACAGTTAGACAATGTCAGTGGTAGAGTGCCTCAGTATTGCTCTTCCTTCACTAAAATGTGAAGTGATTTCTTCAGCTTAAAAAGAGGCTGGCGAGTTGATATCACACTAGTGAGAAACTTCTCACCTTTATGATTGTATCAGTCGGATTATCCTTGGATCCGCAACCCAAGTACTATGCACGATTGGAAATTACCCCGAATAGGGCGTGAAGTTTTTTGGGGAAAAATATCTAGTGGAGTAAACCATATGACTGGATTTATAAGTAACATTGGTATCTTTTGAGTTGTTTTACTTTTTTTTTTTAATTATTATTATTATTCCTGCAAATCTTCTGTTTTCCCTGTTTTTTTCAGGTGTGATAGCGACAGACATTTGTCCTGTTTTGAAAGATTCATAGCACCTCTAGGAGTTTCAATATAGATGAGTCGGAACCATAGAATTAATGTTTATGGGAGATGTCTGCTGATTGATCGGTTGAAGACCTTTTTTTTCATGAAATTGATCATGGAAGTTTAACAACCACTGTAATCATTTTTTTTCTGAATGGTCTGGTCTTTTTTATAGCAAAAAAAGATAATTGGCAACATTATTTAAGAAAGCAAATAAAGAAATAAAACATACTTACCCTTTACATTTTGTTAACTTTTTATATGCAGGGATCCATCTTTTCTGTGCTGATTCTGCCTGTTGCTGTCTCAGGGTGTGTCCTTCTAAACCAGTACTTGTCAAATCCAGGGAGCCACGGCTTTGTAAAATTCCACAGCTGTCTCCTAATGTTTTAGTTACTATACATATATTTTAAGGTATAAAGAAATGTTCACCTGTCTCCCAACTACCCTGATTGGCTCCTATGTTTTAGATACATTTGTCAACCTTGTTGTAAACTAATGGTCTTCCCATTACCTCCTATTAAAAAATAAAATAAATAGTGATGGTTTTGCTGATGATTCAGCGCCGTTGAGTTGCGCCATGTCGGAGGAGACCTGCTGGCACTGCAGCTGTCAGTGCTGGTGTTTTTTTTTCTTTTCCCTTTATGCTTACACAACAGGGTAGATCCCTTTTTATTGTACCTATATGTAATCCATAAACTGGCTCCTAATCTCCTTTTTTTTTTCTCTCCTGATTTTTGGATAAATTGGTTGTCTTCTGTTCTATAAGGTGCTGAAACAAGTTTCATAGCATCTTGGGTATCGGATAACACTTCCGCTCTGTGCCTGGCCCTGATTAACCTTTTCCTCTCCTCTTAGCTTATTGACTGCACCAGCTCTCCACATGCAGTACATTTAGACAGTTCTGGGATGTATTGACATTTGCTCTTGCAGTACTGTAATCAACGGTGAAGTTATTTACTGGACTAGTCTGGGTCTCAGTAGCCTCAATATACCATGTATTACAGACCCAATAAATCATACACAGTCCTAGGTGCCAGCTCCTTACACTCCACTTTCAACTGATCCGTTCAAGTGAAATACTTATCCATCAGTTATATTGGCCTTCCCAGAATCTGCCGGCCCATGACCTACACCGTACCTCACCATGAAATCCTACATCTGACTACATTTTTGCCTCTTGCCCTCCATGCTGTCCTAGAGCTGCTCAGTGCTGAGGGCAGCTGCACAAACATCTGAACTCCTGCTTGGGAATCTACACGTTTCATATCTGCTCTAGTGGGTACTGTTCGAGAGCTCTCCTGATACCTCACTGCCTGGTAGCCATCTAATTGTGCTGTTTTCTGGCCATGAGGTGAGCATATCCGTATTATTATCCCCTTCTTCCCAGACAGTGTGGGAATATCTCCTCGGGCCTCCTCCCGATTCCTGTTTTCCACTCCTTTCTGCACTACATCCGGTAAAGTACAGTCTAACGGATTCTATCATTGGAATCCCCCTGCACTAAACTGCTTGCAAGTTGGGAATCGGGGAATATTAAAAGGCACACTGTCACCCAAACAGGAAGGTGTTATAGCTGTATGTACATTGTACTAGCTGTTTTATCTCCACAGTAAATCAATGCTGACATGTTCAGCACTGCAATTATGGTTCATGTATGCTAATGTGTTGCTTAATATGCAGATCAGGGTCCTTAAAGGGCCACTTACCTCACTGTGTTCTTCATGGTGTGAAAGTACAAGATTGTATGTTAAAAGGATCTATTGCATTTTTTTAAATTTTAATTACACTAATAACAGCTAAAAGTCTTAGGTCCGTTTACAAACACACTCCTGACTGTTCCATGATTAACAACATATGCTGACACCTAGTGGTGAAGGCACGGTGAACACAAAGATTTATAGTTTCAGGAATGCAGCACCAACTGTTCTATTTAGTTGATCCCAGCATTCATTTATCTGTGCAGATGAATTTTTGAAGGGTTAACTCTCTTTTTCTTATGCTCTTTACACAGAGCTGTTGATGTGGTTCTGTCTGAAACATGTACACAAATTCCATGTATTCATTTCTCTGTAAAATGCACGTAGTTAAAAAAAATAACATGTTTTTAGGAGAACTTTACAGTGGTGTGGTCCAAATTGTGCTGAATTAACTTGCCCTTTAAGAAATGTTGGGGAGGGGACATGGTTTTGCAGCCCGACAAGACAAGCAGACTGCAATCCTAATTGGCACATTAAATAAGCTAATTAGTAATCACAAGCCACTCATTTGCATAAACATACTGCAGAAAAAGGTGATTGACTCCCTTTTAAAATCAAATGACTAACACAATGTATAGCTAGTTTTTATGATCTCATTTTATAGCCTTTTGGTGTTCTAGGATTAACTGCATTCTCTGATTCCTGTGAATATGGAGCACATGGTGAATGACTTAAAGGACCAGCGCACAATTTTTGTAAATAGCTCTGAGGGTGTAGAAACCATTTTATTTTAAATCAAATAAATCTTATGTGTATAGAATAAATCATTGCAATGTATGTGTTAGATTAGAAAAAGTTAAAAACAGGGAACCATTTGTATAACTTTTTTTAAGGAAGTGAAGTTGACCAGGGCAAAAGTGCATGGATTTTCTAAATATTTGACTTAATTCCTTTTTAAACTTAATTTGGAGGCGTGGACAATGTTTGTCTCCTGGTGTAGATGGCCAGAAATAATTGGTTCTTGGATTTGTCAAACAATGGTTTTAGTGAAAACCATATTTTAATAGTACCTGCCAAACAACTTAAATGGACAGTTTAAAGAGAGAGAGAGAGACATATTATTTCAAAATAGAAAAACCCTTGCTATTTATAGAAATAATAAAACTTTTGCAAGGTTATTTTAACTATAGTTGTCTTGGTCAGTGTTGTTGCTTCCCTGTTTTCTCCATCTACAGCAAGTCCTCCTTTTCAATCTCATGGTCTGCTATTTGGTCAGTCAGCAGAGAAAACATCATGGAATGTTTCATTATTCCGTTATGCCCCTCTTTCCCTCCATGAGGGGAAACTGTTTCACTAATAAGATTTGATCAGCCAATCAGAGGTGAGACAGTAGTTGCTAAGGGAGGTTAAAGCAGAGGAGCCGTGAACCCATTTAACACTACCAAATCTTTCTATTTTTAAATATTCTGTGTAGATGAGACCGTTTTTAATTTGCCTTTCTAGCCTACCTTTAAAGGACTGCACAATGAAAAAATATATATTTGTTTGAAAACTTTACGCCCAACCCAGAGGATAATTAAGCAGGAAATGTGTCATAGAGCTAATTCTTAATTAAGAAATAAATATGTTGATGCCTTTGCAAGTTGTTTGTGTGAGGGACATATGCATTTATGGAGAGCTTTTGCTGCATTGAACAATACAAGGGATGTGCTTCTTGTCAGAGCGAATGGACTTTGTGTTCATTTCAGTCTTATCAAATTACCTTTACGATGGCTATCTGTTCACTTATTTCGAAACCCTCTCGTCACTGATAACCAAAACTCCACAATCCTTCAGCTCGCAAGATGTAATGTAACAATCACAAAATGTATTTCTGTACTTGAGTCATAAAAATGTCAGATTTTTACAATTTATTTTATACCCGTTGTTTAGACATCTAGTCCTGTTAGTTTGATAAATGCTTGGCAATCAAGTCGTTTTTTTTCCATTTGTTTAACTCGAACTGCAGTGGTCCTTTAAGGAGGGCTGTACAAACTTTTCACTGGATCTAGGAGCCAGGCCACAAACTTAGTTGTAGGGCAAATTATTTATCTGTTTACTTTTCATGACCCATAACTAATTGTAATCTCCGTATTTACGTATAAACTTGTTGATCCTCTCCTTGTCTTATTTTTAGTATGAATTTGTATTCTTAAATGTCTGATGTTTAAAGGAGAATTCCCTTTCTTAATATACGTATGTTTATTAGACCTTGGTTAACAAATTTATTTGAAATATATCCAGGGAAGAGTTTATTTATAGAACTTAACTAGCTTAAATGTTATGCCAACAGTAGAAGTTTAGGACTCCTGGCCCCTGAGGTTTATCAAGTCATGTGATAAAGGACTGTGGTCCTTTTCCCTTTTGAAATTTCCCCAAAATTCGCCGGCAGTAGCAGTGCCGCCCACCAACTGCCAGATGATGCTGCCGATTTTCAGTGCCCATACCATAGTTAGGGTTAGGTAAACTTTTTTTTTTTAGGGTTACGGTGAGTGTTAGGGTAACCTTCTTCTAAATCTAAATCCTGGACTACTATAGATTTCATTGGTAAAACGTTTTAGAAATAAAATCAAGTAAATAAATTTAATGTAATGACTACTGAATACAATTATTCTCTATTTGCATTATGTAGTAACAAAGTAACTTATTCTAAATTATCACAAGCCCTTTTGAAAGTATGTGCTCTAAGGAAGAAATGCCAATTGCAACAGCCTGACTAACCAAATTAGTTAAGGGATATAATAATCATTTGAAAAGCAGAATATAGAATTTTTTGTACAGACCATAACACGATTAGTAGTTTTAATACCTTTTCAAAATTAGTAATGCTTAGATTTTCTTTTATGCACCATTTCTGTGAGTGATTTGTGATTAAATGTTTGTGTGTTTAGAGTTCTGTGGGACTCCTCCTTTTTCCAATAGCCCTCTGGGTTTCTATGGTAGAATTTTTGGCCCTGTCCCTAGACTGCATCTGTGCTGTGAAGACAATTTTTGCTCAATATAGAACAAGCCTGGCTTTGCTTGTCTTTGTGGGCTGTGCTGATCTGATGCCAAAACTGACGTCACAAGATCTGCTTGAGTCATGATTTCTGAAACCATAGCGTGGGTTTACTTGAATTTGTGTGCTTTTAAAGGAGAAAAAAAAAGCATTTGACATTGAGACACTATGACCAATACTTATTTCTCTACTGTAGTATTAAAAATTGGAGAGAAAAATAAAACTGTTACAGTATGTGATTTAAGATTTTACCATGCATGAAGTGGATGCTTCTGTGCAGCAGAAATAGTTTAAAAGCTAGAACTAGTTCAAGTGTGCTGGCTAATAAAATGTATTTATAGGGCCACTGATGAGCATTCACAAGATGTTATCCACACAATCTGATTGTTGAAAAGCATGTGGAGAAAATGTGTTTGATTTTCAAATTCCTGTTCAACTATTGTAGTTAGAAGCATTTGTAGTGAGGGATCCTAAAGTGCTTGTATCACCCGTGAATTTACTGTCCAAATGAGGTTGTACTGGAGCACTCACTTATTAGAACTTGCAGTGCAGGCTGATTAGTTGGTGTGTATATATCATCTTAGGTCATAGTAAAATGGAGAACAGATATAAACCAAAGGGGTTTCATGATGCTTTCATAGTCACACAGTGTAGCACTAGTGGTATAAAGATTGTTTCAGTATATATCTGCTGTTTTATATATATGTGAACTAAAAATAACTTGGTTTAAAGTATGTATAGAAGCTGTTAAAGCAAAAATATAGTCAATGTGATTCTCACAACATTCATCCACATTATCTAACCAGTTTCTTGTCAAAGGTATTTAAAGGGACCCTGAAGTCATGGTGTGTAAGCTCTACCATCAAATAGAGGGTGGCTAATCATGTGGACAATTTGTTTGTTGGATATTGCCATTTTAGTCATTGCAAATAAACCCCCTCCAGTCCTCCCACAAGAATCTGCATAGATAGTAAGGTTCATGAAATAATTTTGGAAATCTTACACTTTTTACTATTCAACATTATTCAATCAGTTAACAAACACTCGGTGGCCACATTATTAGGTAGACCTATCCACCTGTTCATCAATGCAAATACCTAGTCAACCAATCGTAGCACCAACTCAATGCATAAAAACCTGCAGACATGTTCAAGAGGATCAGTTGTTGTTCAGACCAAACATCAGAATGGTGGGAAACAAATTGATCTAAGTGACTTTGACCGTGGAATGGTTGTTGTGCCAGTTGGGAGGTTTTTGAGTGTTTCAAAAACTGCTGATCTCCTGGGATTTTTACATACAACAGTGTCTAGAGTTTACAGGGAATTGTGCTAAAAAAGTGAGTGGCAGTTCTGTAGGTGAAAACTCCTTGCATTCTAGTGCATTTATGAGTAAAGCTCATATGCTTGTTTGTTGGACATAGAGTATTAAAAACAGTATACAGTTTTAAACTGTCAGTTCCCCCCTCAAGGAGAGCTGCATATCTCCTCACACTTGTGTCTATCAGCTGCCCAGTTTTTCCTGAGTGCTAGACTAAAAATAAAGTCTGACCAGTCTTGGTTTTGCTTCAGACTGAGCAAGACCACCTATTGGGCAGTTGCAAGCATTTTACAATAGAGCTATTACCTCTGTTGGGAGTGGAGCTAATGATGTCATGGAACAGTGATATCACCCTAGCTTACTTCCCAGTTCCATGATAGTCCAGCACTCGGACAGAGCTGGCTACGTCCCTGATAGACTTAGGTTGGTGAGCATAAGCAGCTTTGCTTCAGGAGAAAACTGTCAGTTTTATTATTATTAATAATAATATTATTATTATTATTATTATTATAATAATAATAGTAATATATTTTTTTAAACTGCAAAGTGTTTTATGCCTAGCACCCAAACATATGATCTTCACTTGTAAATGCACTACAGTGGTCCCTTAATGAGTATGGCCAGACAGGCTCAAGCTGACAGGAAGCAGACAGTAACTCAAGTAACCACCTGCTATAATAGTGGTATGCCGAACAGCATCTTTGAACATCCAACACAACGAACCATGAAGTTGATGAGATATAGCAGCAGCAGACCACACCGGGATTCACTAAGAACAGGAACCAGAAGCTCCAGTGGGCACGAGTTCCCCAGAACTAGACAGTTGAAAAATGGGGTAAAAATGTTGCCTGGTCTGAAAAATCTTGAAGCAAAAAAAAAAATTGTTATTAACGTCAAAACCTACAGGAAGAAAGTGTGTTGAGCTTTAGACTAAATTTGACACATGTAATAAGTAGACACCATATCCTTAGACCAGGGCTTGTCAAATCCCAGGGCACCACAGCTCTTAAAATGTTACTGTTGGCTCCTAATTTTTTCAAGTTCGTCTGTGTATCTACGCAGATTGTCCCTTTTTCAATCTTCACCCTAAGACCTTACAAATGTGGACATCAGAAATACAACTGGGTTGACATACAAACCTTGAAAATAAGTTTTTTGATATTGTATATTGCTTTTTATAAATCCTTGAACACAAATTGTGTTAAGAGTTCCCTTGTTCCCCTGGAGAAGGCCTTGTCTGCCTCCCCCTTGTTCCCCTGGAGAATACCTTGTCTGCCTCCTCCTTGTGTCTGCACTTTTGCTGACTTACATGTTACATCTGTTTAAAATAGAAGTTACCATGGGAACTCAGTTAATGCAAAAATAAAGGGATGGCATGTTAGCATATATGTTACCAGGATGGACATATTCTTGAAATCAACATTAGCAGCTGTGTAAGCCATGGGAGTAAATTATTTTTAGAGGAAATTTTAAGCTTAGCAGATCCGGTTTTGACGCTTCCGTACTGGACTGACTGCATGACGGGGTTATCCTACTGTAAGTTGCACTTACATTTAACCATGCTGTTGCCTACCGATAACACAGTTTGTCAACTTTAATGTTAAGTGGAAAAAAAATGAAATGTTATCCTTCAGTAATTCTAAATTAATAAATTTTAACTCTCTTTGAAAAAGCATAGTATAATATAACTATAATACTCCAGTGTTCCTTTAAGTCCGATGCTTCTAAAATGTTAATGGCTCCTAACGTTTTAGTTATTACAAATATATCTGTGTGTGTGTGTATATATATATATATATATATATATATATATATAATCCACACTCTGGCTTCTAAAAAAATCTGACTCCTTGCTAACTTGCTTGCACATAAATTTCAGGCAGGTTTGTAAACCTCTAATTTAATTATCTCTTCAAAAAACTGAAAACAGAATTCTGAAATGTTCAGCGTGCTGGTGTTTTAGGTGACAGGGCACAACAGGCAAAACCGTTTTTTTGAGGGACATAGCACAGAAAATCAGTTGCAACTTTCTGGGCGTAAAAGTATATTTTTAATCTGTAGTTATCCACAAATACTTGGAATAGCAGCATATGGTCGTGCAGTACTCTTTGGCAGCCAACTGATTTTGTCATGTGGGGTTTTACTGGCGTTCACTACATGAGAACACAGTTCAATGGTCAAGTGATTTCCTGTTTATTGCTATAATTTTGTCTTTGTAAGTTTAGGTGTTTAAATGCTTTTCTTCTCAAATGTTCATTTCCTATGCCTATAATTGGTTTAAGAGATGGTTTGTTTGCAGCCTGTTTTGGAAACCAATGTGCCTCTAAAGATTATATTCAAACACCTGTGTTTATTTTATTTATAGTTTAAGTAGTAGTACCAAATGTTTGTATAAATTGATCTTTTTAAAATTCCAATCTTTTGTTTAAATAAATAATTTTCTATTGTGTTTAAATTGAACATTAGCAATCTCTGTAAAAGTGGAAGGTAAACACTGATGATCGCTTTTCAGAAGCCTTCACCTCTCCAACATAGCATTCAACAACTATACAGCATTGAAGTCTAATACAGCCCTCGAGTTCCAGTGCTACCATCAGATTTCAGCTGGTGCCTAAATGATGTGTGCCTTTAATTCAAGACTATAGTGTCTGTATTCTGGCATGCAGGACTTGAAAAACAGGCGGTGTATTGAGATGTGTAATTTACAGAGCACAACTCTGGGTACTATCCCTGCCAGCTCTGGCCAAGCAGTAGAGCAAGGAGGGGGAGTGAAGGGTAAGGTAATGGTGTCAAAGTCTGCCGCAGACAACCCATCCTATGCGCAGCCGTGAGGACTGAGCACAGGACTCGCAGCCCATGAGATCCGTAAAAAAGTAATCCAAGCTCTCACTGGCTTTAGTGTGCATGGGAATAGATGGAAACGGAGAGAATTTTGGAGCAATTATTGATTGATATTCTCTGTCTAAAACACTAGTTATGAAAAGACCTGCTGTGGATGTATTAAATATAAAGTGTGGCATAATGCAAAATAAGCCAAAGATCTAAATCTACATTGAATTAACATTTTTGTTTGTTTTTTGCTAAATTGGGTGCTTTACTAAAAATATATATAATATAACCCTCCGACATGAACATTTTTTGGACTTGCGCCTGGATTTCGAACATATTTATCACTCTGATATTATTTGTATTTCACAGTTTATTATAAAAAAAATGCTGAAATGTTGGTGTTCTGTGATGCTGGAGAGTTGTGAGATGCAAGAACTAATTTGTTTTGTATGAGTACTCTGCTTTTATCAAATGATCTTGTGTTTTTTTGTTTTTTTTTTGGTGCCTTTGCTCCAGTGAAGCCTTTGGGTCCCCCCGCCTTGAGGGCTTGAGGACCCCTTTGATCTTCTGTGCTCTGGCCAAGGAGATCAAAAGATTTTCATCCCCCCCCCCCTACGCTAGGAATGGGGGGGGGGGGAGGGTGTCTTTCCTCCATCTGACTTAGTACGAGGCGGAGAGAACTCTTTCACAAGTCTCTCCAGCTAAGTGCTTGGGGTGCACTGTGTGTAGTGCTCCCCCAATCCGTAGGCTGGGGGCATAATCAAAAATAAGGGACCCCTACGAACCAAAAGGTCCTGGCCAGGGAGGCAAAATTTCTTAAAAATTGTGCTGGTTCTACGTTGGAAGAATACTGTAGGTTCCTCTCCCTAAGCCCTGTGCATTCAAATGATCCCTTAACTGCACACAAAAAAGGACACGCGTTGCTTTTTGCTTTTACTAGTGTTTAAAAAAGGCAAAATCACTGTGGGAGATCATTTTCTTTCTGCATATAATATTAAACTATATTTTGAGTCAAGGATAATATTTAACTGTGCCCCAGTTTAAGTAATATCAGGATTATTTTTATGTACAGACAGGTGTGGTGGAGGATTGCAGAGAGGTAATGGTTTTCTGTCTCCTAAACTTATACATTTGAACACGTACTACACAACAGTCATTTTTAGTGAAATCCTTACTAGATTTTGTTGCCGATATCTAGGCTGCATTGAAATTGGGGCTCTCATTATCTGCAATGCTGTATGTTCTCTGTTGTTTAGCAAAATTTCTAGGCTAAATTACACATTATATAGATAGTATTGGCCTATAGCACAGTAAAATCTAAGTTTACCCTGCACGTCACTGTTTTAATGCTTTAAATGCAGCTCTAACTGCATGCTTCAGTGTGCCCTTATCACATTCTTTGCCCAACAGCAATTTCAATGCCATGTTCAAAATACTATAATATGAAGTGTTGTTGTGTCGTTCAATCGTGTCTGACTCTCCGTGACCCTATAGACCGCAACACCCCAGTCATATTGATCAGCCACTGCCCCTCTGAGCTCCTTCAAGCTCATGTTCATTCCTTTAATGACCTGAACTATCAATCTCCTTCCAAAGAACAGTTTGTCTTGATTTCCTGTAGTATTGATTTATTAAATCTTTTTGCAGTTCAAGAGATTCTAAGCAGTTTTCTCCAACACCACAATGCAAAGGCGTCCATTCTACGGTGCTCCAACTTCTTTATTGCCCAGCTCTCACATCTGTATTATACTACTGGGAATACCATAGTTCTAACTATATGCACATTTTGTTGATAGTATATCTGAAGTATAATAACAAAACATAAGCTGTTTATGCAGAGAAAAAGCAATTGTTAGGGTTTCACTCTTATGATATATATTTCTCTTTCTATCTGTAATTGTTCCCAGTGACACAAATCATTTTGTGTAAGGTCAATCCCCTGCAAGCGCAGATCGAACCACTTGCGAGAACACTTAAGACATTTAGGGAGCTACAAGTGGCCTCGTAGGAGGAAAAAAAAAAAACTCTGAACACTAAGAGACCTACACATATTAAAGTACAAAATAGCCTTTTCAACAATACAAAGCCACAATATAAATTTCAAATACCTGCACATATTATGAAACACAGACACTCAACCCTGACTAAAGTCACATCTCGTTAATACAGAACCCCAGGGGTTAAAGCAGCTACTTGCATTGCCATTTTAATACCATGTAATAAGTTAGAATTTAAACACATTTTATGATTAGAAATGCAAAGTTTACACGCAAGAATAATAATAAACCACCTCATTGTGTCTGAGTGGGAAGCACATGGCTAAATATACACAATTTTGCAATGTTTAATGATGTTCAGATTTACTGGGATTCTTTAAGTATGACTCCAAGCATAATTATGCAGGAAAAAAAAATCATACATCCAGTTTAAATAAATAAATAAATAAAATAAAATAAAAAAAATGTAATGCATCTGCAGGACCCTGGAGAGATTCATGCTATATGATTTGTGGAAGGTGTGAGTCATTTACATTTCTGGAGCACTGTTGTTGCTGTGAATGATGCTAGGGGTCTGTTTCTGGGACCGTGACAGGGAATTGACTGAAAGTGAGGAGGAACTAAAGGGGTTGTTGACGAAGGTGAAAAAAGAGTGGAAAAAGCTGGTCTGCTGCTTTTCATTAAAAAAACAAAGATAATAGCAAATGGCAATCTTGGTTCCTGGCACATAGATGGGGAAGAAGTGGAGGCAGTGGATGTTTTTTTTTTTTTTCTCCCTGGGCTCCAATATCTCTGCAGATGGTGACTGCAGCCATAAATTAAGACATTTCCTTCTGGGAAGTAAAGCTATTCCAAGTCTGTACAATCTTTACTTTTTACTAGATTGTACAGACAAAAGTCTGTATAGTGAGAACTATGGTATTCCCAGTAGTAACGTATGGATGTGAGAGCTGGACCATAAAGAAGTCTCAGCTCTGTGGAATTGTCTCTTTTTTAAATTGTGCTGGAGTAAACTGCTTGGAGACCCCTGGACATCTGTAAAATGAAGGGTGGTTTTCTTTCTGTTCTGCGATTCTTAGGCATTTTGTGAGGAACATGGATATCAGACATAGTAATACGCACACAAGATCATCCACAAAAAGTTTCTTATTGCAGACTGACTCCTG
The DNA here is from genome assembly GCA_027410445.1 of Discoglossus pictus. Taxonomy (NCBI): domain Eukaryota; kingdom Metazoa; phylum Chordata; class Amphibia; order Anura; family Alytidae; genus Discoglossus; species Discoglossus pictus. Next base: position 35,638,799 of record CM050166.1, on the reverse strand, counting down.
TTTGTCAGGTTTGCATACTTTATTCTGTTTTTGCAGCCTCATTAATCCGTCAGATATATTGTGCAATGGTAGTTTTATAAGCTAAGATTGTAAAAGGAAATTGTCTTTGTTTTATTGCAGTAGCAAATGGATTTTTTTTAGTCATGGTCTACTCTCACATGTGCAATTATAGGTCAGCTGTTTATATTAATCCACTTCCTGCAAAATACTTAGTTTTAATTTTTTTTTTTTTTAAGTGCCACTGCGTTTTTTTAAATTATCCCATGATTGTGATAATAACCATGTTATTGCTGTGGGTAATTTTCAGCTTTTATGGAGCTCTATTTAGGGTTAATGGTAGTGTTTTAAAGCAATGTGAGCAGCTTTAAATGGGCTTTGAGTTTATATATCATGTATTTATCTTCAGACCCAGTTTAAATGTCTATATTCAGATAATGCAAACTTTTTATTCCCTCTTAATCAGCCCTTGCCACTTCTACTGGTGTTATTACATTTATCGATGATACTTTATCTGAAAAGTGATACTTGTAAAAATTACCATCCATCGTGGCCTCTTTTTTTTTTTTTTTGTGTGTGATAGCTCTCTGCTTTACTACATATTATTGATATAATTTGTGTAAAGGACCACTGCATAATGGAAAAAAATACATATGTTTGGAAACATTGTCTAAGAGCATAATTCATTTTGAAAAAGTCAAACTTAGTTTTGAACTGCAAAAAAACAGGAGGGATCCATGATACTTTGGAAGGTGTGTGTGTGTGAGATTTACATTTCCTAAGAGCTATGGTTGCATTGAATGATGCAAGTTTTCTGCTTCTGGGCCAGTGAAGGGGAATGAATGTAGTGTCATTTTTCAATCTTATCCACTTATCAGACAGACCCGGGACATTTACATATTCCCTCATCCAGCATCCCCCTCTCCACTGATAACTACAAAAACCCCCTTCATCCAGCTTTCAGAATCTTAGTCTTCAATAATACAGATTTTCTCAAAAAATGTATGCCCATGGCTTACAAAGCTGCTAGTATTGTTAGTTTGGTATATATGGGACAAACCAGTGTCTTGGTCCCCCCTCAAACTACAGCGATCCTTTATCATACTGTAGAGTAGGGCTGGACAATTATTTTTGTGAAGATGTAAATGTCACAACGCGATAGACCACATTTTTATATAGATATTAGGGAAGCAAGGTTTTCAGCAATGTTAGTGTGCATATTGTCCAAGTACACCAAGCTTTTGAGTTCTCATATCCAATATTTAAGTGGATGGCGGATGGTATTCCTTCACTATTGCATTGGAGGGAATATTTTTTGCATTTTAGCAGTGAGCTGTTGACTGTTGGTAATGGGTTCAGACATTTAAGAATATACTGCATTAGCCTTGTACTCTCCCTATTTCATTTCATCTGCTTCACTGCCCCCACGCCTCTTATACGTATAGGTATGGCTTTCCATATAACGCCCTCAGTCACTTGTTGCTATCCCAAAGAAGAAAGGGGGGAAATATACTGATTGACTATGGACAGACGAATAAGTGGATTTGAGTGGAGGGATTAATTGGAATGACAAGTAAATAAAATGATGGAGCAATGAATGTGAAGGTTGGGCGCATGATAATGTAGAATGTGCTTTTACAGAAGGGTGGAAATGGATAACAAATAGGAGTATATATGTCTGTGTATATATAACTTTATGAACTGAAAAAATTGTATGGCTTGGAATTATTTGCAAAAATTAAAGAATATGTGCGTCATTGACACGCAGTGATACCCAAAACATTGGAAACCACTGAGACAATCCCAAAAAATTTCCAGAGATTTTGTGTCCCCAAATTTATTCAGAAAGCCCCCGGGTTGCAGAAGACTCTAGTTACAGAACAGGCTCCCAAGGCTTTTTGTATGAGCTTGTTTTATATTCTATTTGTGGGAATAAAGAGAGAGTACAATTATTTATGCAACTTACTATTACAGTACAGGCTAGTATTATTATTATTATTATTATTAGTGTAATAATAATGTCCTATTACCACATATGAGCCAGTATAGTGGTGGTGGTGGTATTGTTGTTAATCAGGAATCGAAGCTACATACAAATCTGACCTAAAGACGTTCTCAGGAATGTATCTCGTCTGTAACCTGTACACACACACTCACTCTTAAAAGGCATTCATACATTAGTAAGGTCGGCTAGTTAAGGGGTAAGTGGTAGATCCCCCACAGCCGCTACAGTAAATTGGTAGTGTAACTAGTGTAGATTTGTATTATTGACACACGAGGCGAGTGTACGGTTGCTGTATGTATTAGGGAATAAGTAGTGGGTTCTCCATCCCCTTGTAGAGACTGTGATGCTACAGCTGTATTTCCCCGTTTGTGGTTATAGAATAGTTTAATGTTATTGCTAATCGGCAATTAATTAAACAAATTAATGTTTGCAGACAAAACATCTTTTAGCATATTGAACTTTGGCACAATCTGAGTGTCTATTCAAATGATCAAAAGCTGGTGGTATTTTCCACATCTTCCAACTTTTTAACCTACATATTTATTTCAATTATTAAAACTGTTTAAATGTAATTTGTATTCTGGGGCAGTGTTAGTGAGACGAACATGTGAGACCCTCCTTGCAGAGTTGTCCATTAATTCAGAACGTAAAGGTATGTGCAAGTGAGCTAGGTTAATAATGTATCTGCTAGAGAAGAATTTATAGTGTCTTAATAAAATTGTTTGCATGAAAAAATAGTAAACGGTTAAACAGTTAGCCTGAAGTTTTGCTGAATTTCTTGCATTTGCAAAGCATTATCTCTCAATATTGACACCCCCTGAAATTCCCAGGGAATATTAGCATACATTCTACATTGTATCGTTTTGGCCTGGGGATTGTGCAGGCATGCTCAGTTAGCAACTGAAGTCTGCCCTACTGTGGCAAGTCACATTATTTCAGACACTTTCCTTTCCTTTAGCCAATTAGCAGCTTTTAGATCGGGTACATTTTTTTAATGACGTACCAGATATGCGCATGCCATTGCTGGAGGTGTCTACATCAACCTCAGCGCATAGTTTTTTTTAATGCAAAATATGTTTGCATTTTTTTCGTGCAATATTTTTTGCTCTGTGTGTTATGATGCATTCATAACCCACCTCACTTCCATATACCTTTTTAACAGATGTATTCCTAGGAGCATAATAACTAGTAATGTATTTCATTCCCCTCCTCTGCCTGTACACGCCTGCCCTGCTTACATATAAAGGAAGAGCTCATAAATAAAAGAAGCAACTCTGGGTACTGCAATCTTGCCACCAGTGAGCTTCTTGCTTCTTCTTTTTTTTTTTTTTTTGTCGCCAGGACAACTGGATTTTCCCCCCGTCCCAATAGCCTGGGGTTAGATACGTTTTTAAAATTTCAATAAAGCTGTAACCGTAACAAGACTTTCATAAATGAGTTATAAAAATTAATCTAAATGTCACCAACTGAAGAGTAGTGGATAATAGGGTTTAGTTAAAGGGGGCTCTGTTACCCTACAATTAAATTATTGTGTTTATTTATTTTAGTTTAGTTTTTTTAGTTTTTTTTTTTTATAAATACATATTACCCTTTTGTAGGCAGTATGGACAAGAGTGATAAAAGAGAACATTACTTTAATCATTTTAGATAAATGTATTTTTATTGTATGGGACTCCATTTGCAACTCTGACCCAGCATGACCTCCTCTGCTGCTGTATTATTATGCTAGTAGGCAGCAGTGTAAATTATAGGGTTGTGTGCATGTGTGAGCCCAGCAGCAACTTTGTGCACAACTTCAGACACTCCCATAATTTACCTAGAAGCTTCCTAGCGTAACACAAGAGCCAGATAGGACATGTACTCCTTGATCAGAGCTGCAAGTTGAGTCACATAATAAATACAAACATTTAAAAATATTTTTCTCTAAATATGCTGAACTCTCGTTCTTTGGCATTGCTATTTATACTTATTACATAACATTTTACTAATGGTCAGCACATAATTAAATAGGTTGATTTTAATTTCTGAGGTTTTCTATAATATTACCAGGCACTGATAATGATGCTAACCAAATAAAGGAACAAATATCTGGATTTTCAATTACACTTTTGATCTGTTTTTGCAATATCTTTTTTTTTTTTTTATAAAAAAAAAAAAAAAACACAGAAAAAAAGAAAGAAATCAGAGGTGCTCAAGCTGAGAATGAACAATACCGAAGTAGGAGTGTTCTCTAGGTCTGGTTACCTACTCAGAGAGTAACCTCTTTTAGCCACTTGTGCCCTTCCCAGGGAAAAATACCATGAAGTATATCGGTCTGGTCTCACTCAGAAGAGTGATCCAGCCCCGAAATACCAATCAATTCTACCCTGAGCAGGAGAAACTGCAATCCCCAGACGCTTTTTAGTCTATGTGGGCCTCGTCGGTGTGGTGTAGCTTTAATCCCTAAGGCACAGTTCAGGGTAGAATTGCCTGGTATTTCAGGGCTGGACCACTCTTCTAAGTGAGACCAGACTGATATACTACAGGATATTTTTTCCTGTGAAGGGCACAAGTGAGCTAAAAGAGGTTGCTCTCTGAGTAGGTAACCAGACCTATGACATACCTCAGTGCGTTTTTTTTCTATTCTCAGATGAGCACTTCCACTCTTTTTGCATCCTTATTTTATAGTCTGAAATACAGGATGACAATGTAGCTTTCAGTGTACCTCACACTTTGTCATTTTCATTAGATTGTATATAGTGCAAAATAACAGACAGCAAATTGCCTGCAAAACATTTATTTGGTGCAGTCTATATAATTTATGTTTTTGCATCTTCTTAGGTTCTACAAAAATAATGCATTAACCTTGGAATGTGGCTTGAAATGTCTGAGAAGAGTCCTCCATCATAATCAAGGTATGGTATATCTCTGTAACCACTTTTCCATACATACAAAAGAGAAGCTGAAATTCTGACGTTGGTCAAACATAGACGGACAAATGGAAATTTCATTCACATTTACAACCGTTGGTTGTTTGTCTGCGTTTCTGATCCATTCACTAACCAATATACTAGTTTTTTTAATTAAAGATAATTACCAGTAATTACTGATTAACCCCCTAAGGCTTTGAATCCTGTTGTCTTCAGTGCATGTCATCTGCAAAATAAGATTTGTCATCCTCCTTGAATCTGACTGCAGTTGACTCGCACTGCAGGTTATGGCCACGACATTCCGTTGATAAAGAACTTAACACCTACACGTTTTTATATTCTGCAGCCAAGGCTTTACGCTTGCCACTATGCCTATACTGGTGATGTGGTCTCACTAGGGAGTTTAACCTTAATTGTTTGTGCCTTGCTGACTTGAGTGTGATGTAGGAAGTTGTAATTGGAAAAAGCACGAGGATCATTCGCAACACTGAGCTTTTTTATTATTACGGGCTCATTCATTAATGACGTTACTATATTGTTGGCAATATCCATTTCATGGCATATATATTGTGTTATTGATCTGCTGAAACAAATTAATATTAAAGCTTTTTAGATAATAGGACAGTCACTTTTTTTATATTTCTGTCTTGCTGTGACTGTAGATATATAGCATATCAGGGACTAGCTATACATTTCAAAACAAGGATATACTAAGTAACGGTCTTCAGCCGTGCTTACAATATATGATTACGTTTCTTTATTTAATTACTGATTAGCAAAAAATATTATTTGTAAGAAAATTAATGTAGCTTTAAAAATATATATATTTAGACATGTTCTTGTTTAAACTGTTGTTTAAATCTGCTGCTTTCCTCCCATTATCAGATACTTGTTGGCCTGATAATGTACAGTAAAAAAATAGAGAACGACAAAGCAATGTTTCATCAAGCACCCTCCTTTACATTGTTACAAATGAACTTATTATAAACTTTATTGTATAAATTAAGAAAAATTAAAATGACAATGGAAATATAAAAATATTTATTTTATATTTCATTTGTCACATTTTATAAAAAAAAGTTTTAATTCTAGAACGTTTATTTTTTTATTATGTGTTAAGTAATGCGTGCCTTCCATTATTTATTTATTTTCTCTTGTACAAGTTTATATATGCATGTACTAGCACCATCCCCTGTGTATAAATATTTGTTTAGATTCTGGGAGGATATCTTGTTGATCAGAATTATCCCTTCACGTTATATATATATATATATATATATATATATATATATATATATATATATATATATATATATATATATATATATATATATATATATATATATATATATATATATATATATGCACTGATTCGCGATAGAGCTCTTTTTAACCCAGTCCTTAGAAAGTGCTAAATCTCACAACAGCTCTTACAATCAAAAAGTGATGCAGTTGCTCAAATACCCTAAGGAGCAATGCATGATATTTCCCTTAGTATGGATCAACCATTGCTGACAGATTTTACCATCTTTCAATTTGAGATCCTATACCCTGCATCAGGCTTGAATGCATCTCCTGTGATCTGTAAATATTTAACACAGACTAAACCTTCAGTGTATTCTTATGTGGTCACTGCTTGACTTCCTAGTGAACATCATTCATTTTGAATGATCTCATGTCTGTTGTACTAATGTATATATTGATGTTTTTGAGTTCCTCTTGGTGTAAATAAATGATATGTACATTTTATAAACAAAATCATTTCATGACAACAATTTGTATACGCACAATTGTATTAGGAAAATTGTATACGACATCAAGAAAATATGGTTTGTGGGTGAAACTAATGTTTAAGGCCGTGTTTTTGAGAATTTAAAATGTAGCTATATTTGTAGTAGTTTTTTCTAAGTTAGAAAAATGGAGCAATACAGACATCTTCACATCTAAACAATGTCCTACCTAGTAGCGTGGTTTCCCAATTTGTTTCTGTCATGGCAAAAAAAGTATGTGCCTGTGTGTTCTCTTGCAGTTTTATACAAGGCAGTAATAGGCATATTGTGTCTCCCAGATTAGTATTTTAGTTTAATATGACTAATACAGCACAGTACCAGAACCCATAATATCTAATACTCCCATTCTAAAGGTATATTGAAATTTCATGGAAACTGAATGCATCTGATAGAAGAGAATTGGTAGTGTATGCAAACTTTTTTTTTTTTTTGCATGGATAAATCCCAAACTAAACATTAATACATTTATCCTAAAAGTTTGCAAAAAATGTTCTCAGTTTTCTGTCCGTTTTTGATTTTCAGAAGGAATGCCCCTGAAAATCCAAGCTAAATTAGCATAAAATTCATAATTCAATAATTTGATGTGGCTAATCAGAGGCCACCACCATATTGTAACAGTATGCAGATTCAGTCTCTGCAGCAAAGCATGATGGGATTTGTTGTCCTTTGTTCCAACCACACATCTCTCCTCCCTGGAATGAAGCCACTCAGTCAAACCTTTATTGAAGGTTAGTATAAGGTTAAAAAAAACATATCAGAGCTCATTGTTTCTTTTTGTAGATACCAGGTGCCTATGTAAGCACCTACATTGGATATAAAAAGTCTACACACCCCTGTTAAAATGTCAGGCTTCTGTGCTGTAAAAAAATGAGACAAAGATAAATCATTTCAGAACTTTTTCCATCTTTAATGTGACCTATAAACTGTACAACTCAATTGAAAAACAAACTAAAATCTTTTAGGTGGAGGGAAGAAAAAGAAAAATAATGTGGTTGCATAAGTCTGCAAACCCTCTTATAAATGGGGATGTAGCTGTGTTCAGAATAAAGCAATCACATTCCAAATCGTATTAAATAGGAGTCAGCATACAGCTGCCATCATTTAAAGTCCCTTTTGATTAACCCCAAATAAAGTTCAGTTGCTCTAGTTGGTCTTTTCTGAAATGTTCTTAGTCTCATCCCACAGCAAAAGCCATGGTCCACAGAGAGCTTCCAAAGCATCAGAGGGATCTCATTGTTAAAAGGTATCAGTCAGGAGAAGAGTACAAAAGAATTTCCAAGGCATTAGATATACCATGGAACACAGTGAAGACAGTCATCATCAAGTGGAGAAAATATGGCACAACAGTGACATTACCAAGAACTGGAGCTCCCTCCAAAATTGATGAAAAGACGAGAAGAAAACTGGTCTGGGGGGCTACCATGAGGCCTACAGCAACATTAAAGGAGCTGCAGGAGTATCTGTCAAGTACTGGCTGTGTGGTACATGTGACAACAATCTCCTGTATTCTTTATATGTCTGGGCTATGGGGTAGAGTGGCAAGACAAAATCCTTTTCTTACGAAGAAAAACATCCAAGCCGGGATACATTTTGCAAAAACACATGTGAAGTCTCCCAAAAGCATGTGGGAAAAGGTGTTATGGTCTGATGAAACCAAGGTTGAACTTTTTGGCCATAATTCCAAAAGATATGTTTGGTGCAAAAACAACACTGCACATCACCAAAAGAACACCCTACCCACAGTGAAGCATGGTGGTGGCAACATCATGCTTTGGGGCTGTTTTTCTTCAGCTGGAACTGGGGCCATAGTTAAGATAGAGGGAATTATGAACAGTTCCAAATACCAGTCAATATTGGCACAAAACCTTCAGGCTTCTGCTAGAAAGCTGAACATGAAGAGGAACTTCATCCTTCAGCATGACAACGACCCAAAGCATACATCCAAATCAACAAAATAATGGCTTCACCAGAAGAAGATTGAAGATCTGTGGGGTGATCTGAAGAGAGCTGTGCACATGAGATGCCCTCACAATCTGGCAGATTTGGAGTGTTTTTGCAAAGAAGAGTGGGCAAATCTTGTTAAGTCAAAATGTACCATTCTGATAGACTCATACCCAAAAAGACTGAGTGCTATAATAAAATCAAAAGGTGCTTCAACAAAGTATTAGTTTAAGGGTGTGCATACTTATGCAACCATATTATTTTATTTTTATATTTTTTCTAGATTTCAGTTTGTTTTTCAATTGAATTGTACAGTTTATAGGTCACATTAAAGGTGGAAAAAGTTCTGAAATTATTTATCTTTGTCTCATTTTTTACAGCACAGAAACCTGACATTTTAACAGGGGTGTGTAGACTTTTTATATCCACGGTATGGAAACCACTTTTCTTTTTTTTCCACATAAATGTGTAACATGCATTTCTGATATAAGCAGTATGTGTTATATTAGAAAGGTGAAAATAGGGGTGCTAAATAAGGGTGTGGGTGATGGAGGGGAAAAATATGTCTTTCAACTCTAATGAACAAAACATTTTGTTTTGCATGAAAAAAATCCAAAAATAAACTTACCCTAAGATTTGCAAACTTCAGTTTTCATTTGATTTTGGTAAGGAATGCCCCTTAAAATCCAAGCTAAATCCGCAGAAAACGAGTGTGTGTCTAATATTAGCAGCAGGTTTTAGATTAGAAAATGGTAAAAACAGGGAAACTCCCATATACCTTTTTAAGACCAATTCTGATTGTTGATGGAAATCTCAATAAATGGAATTGCACCAATTACTGAGGTTTGTATTTCACCAATCGCGCTGTAATTTACGATGTTAATTTTACCGATCTGAATGTTAAAAAAAGTATCAGATTTCTGTGTTAGAATAGACAAAAAGTTTAAACCAAAGTCTTCATTTTGTGCTTTGTGGATTTACTAACTAAAGTTGGATTTGTTATCAGTGTTCAACTGCTTTACTATAGGAGTGAGATATAATTAGATCTAAACTCCGGACAAGAATTACTGCCACTGAGGTCTACCTTTTTAACATGCCGTCACCTAGATTATTGGTGCCTACATTGGTACCTTGTACTAATTATAGAAAAAATACATTCATGTATATTTTTCAACTCTATACCCTATAAGCCAGTAGCTGCACAGTGCAGAGATCCAGAGTTACATCAGCATTCCGGGGAAGGAGAGAGAACCGTGAAGTGGGAACAAAATAATACAAATCCCATGATACTTTACTGCAGCGACTGAAGCCCATACACTGCTACAATGTTATATCTGCCTCTGATGGGCCACAACAAATTATTAGGTTTATGCTAATTTAGCTTGAATTTTCAGGGGCATTTCTTTTCAAAATCACCTGTCAAAAAAACTGAAGACATTTGTAAACGTTAGGGTAAAAAATGTTTGCATTCGCTACTGATTCTCCCTAATCAGATGCAATCATAATCCATAAAACTACAATATACCTTTTTTTTATACGTTTTTTTTAATAAACCATATCAAACCAAAAAAAAATATTGCACTATATATACACACACACACAATTAGACAAAGCAAAACAAAAATACTTTGTTTCTCTTGTAGCCGTTAATGAATAAATGCATCAGTCAGTGCCGTAACCTTCCAGTGGTATTGCCGGCATGATTCAATATGTTTGAACTTTGCTGCAAGAGCGTTCAGTGGTTTGATGATCTCATTCAAGTAGACTTCATGATATCATGGAATTTTCCAGGCAGTGTGACTCAAAGCCAGTAACTGTCATGGCTAAGCACAAACATACTAAAAACTTTACTTGTTTTTATCCTTTATTGGTTTTAGAACTTTTTATGTATGGTACACCGTAATTCTCTGTAAGGTAAGGGATCTTTTAAGTAATTTAAAAATACAATGCAGCTCTAATTCATCGTGGTTTGGCTGTAACTAAACCTTTAGACATTTGCTGTATTATGCAGAGCTCAAACACGCATCATAGAATTGTGTACATTTGATTTTTCTGCTACAGAATACATTGCAAACTGAAGTAGCTTTTGCTGTCAGTGGCCACTGCAGTTGAAAAACTACTTCCTATCACTAGATGTCAGGGCATCTACATTAATAAAGCATCTTGGCATATTCATATACGGCTGTTCTTAATGCTTTCTTATAAATTAACTTTCAATGGTAGGTGTATTTAAACATTGAGACGAATAACAAAAAAAAAAAATCCAGAAAAATGCGTGGCTAAAAAGTTATAAACTGATTTGCAGGTGAATGAGCAAAATAAGTATTTGATCCCCTATCAATCAGCAAGATTTCTGGCTCCCATGTGTCTCTTACACAGGTAACGAGCTGAGATTAAGAGCACTCCCTTTAAGAGAGTGCTCCTAATCTCAGCTTGCTACCTGAATAAAAGACACCTGTCCACAGAAGCAATCCATCAGGTTCCAAACACTCCAACATGGCCAAGACCGAAGATCTGTCCAAGGATGTTTGGGACAAGATTGTAGACCTACACAAGGCTGGAATGGGCTACAAGACCATCGCAAAGCAGCTTGGTGAGAAGGTGACAACAGTTGGTGCGATTTATTCAAAAATGGAAGAAACACAAAATAACTGCCAGGCTCCCTGCAAGATCTCGCCTCGTGGAGTTTCAATGATCATGAGAATGGTGAGCAATCAGCCCAGAACTACATGGGAGGATCTTGTTAATGATCTCAAGGCAGCTAGGGCCATAGTCACCAAGAAAACAATTGGTAACACACTACATTGTGAAGGACTGAAACCCTGCAGGGGCCCCCAAGGTCCCCATGCTCAATAAAGCACATGTACAGGCCCGTCTGAAGTCCGCCAATGAACATATGAATGATTCAGAGAAGAGCTGGGTGTAAGTGTTGTGGTCAGATGAGGCCAAAATCAAGCTCTTTTGCATCAACTCAACTTGTGGTGTTTGGAGGAGGAGGAATGCTGCCTATGACCCAAAGAACACCATCCCCACCTTCAAACATGGAGGTGGAAACATTATGCTTTGGGGGTGTTTTCCTGCTAAGGGGATGGGACAACTGCACCCCAACAAAGGGACGATGGGCAGAGCCATGTACCATCAAATCTTGGGTGAGAAGCTCTTTCCTTAAGCCAGGGCATTGAAAATGGCAACAAAGGAGCGGCAAAAGAATAAGCCCATTAAGGTCCTGGAGTGGCTTTGCCAGTCTCCAGACCTTAATCCCATAGAATATCTGTGGGGGGAGCTGAAGGTTCGAGTTGCCAAATATCAGCCTTGAAACCTTTATGACTTGAAGAGGATCTACAAGGAGGAGTGGGACAAAATCCTTCCTGAGATGTGTGCAAACCTGGTGGCCAACTAAAATAAACGATTGGCCTTTATGATTACAATCAAGTACTAAGTCGAAGAAGTCAAATACTTATTTCCCTCATTGACCTGCAAATCAATTTCCAACTTTTTTGTCATGCGTTTTTCTGGATGTTTTTTTTTTGTTTTTTTTGTTCTGTCTCTCAATGTTAAAATGCACCTACCATTTAAATTATAGACTGATCATTTCTTTGTCAGTGGACAAATGTTCAAAATCAGCAGGGGATCAAATACCCCCCCCCCCCCCCCCCCCCCCCCCCCCCCTTTACTGTAAGGACCACTGGTGCTTTATTACTGTGATGCTAACACATTGTGTTTCTGTATAACTTGTTGCTGTGTTATCCTACCCTTTTAATGTATGGGTTATGCTGATAAAATGCATTGTAAATACACAAGCTCTTAGTGTGTTTTTTTGTTTGACACTTGTCTTCATTTGAAGGCATATAAATTCTCACCAAAGGTGTTGGGGGATGATTGCTCTGTCCCTAACATAGCTGTACACATTGTGGCTACAAGAACAATTTAAAAAAAAAATATAGGAGCCTGAAGAAGATTATCTTATTTTCCCCTACTACTTTAAAGAGACAGGGAGTATTCCTGTTTTTAATAAAATAAACATATAATTTTTGCTGTATGAAAAAAAAAAAAAAATGTTTGTATGAAAAAACAAAACAAAAAAAACTTACCCTGATATTTGCAAAGTTCTTCACTTAATTGGCAGCTGAATTTGAAAAAGAATACCCCTGAAAACACATGCTTAATTAACATAAAATTCATAATAAATTCTGGCTGGCGAATCACCGGCAGCTACATTGTTATGTCTATGGACACCCCCACTCCGCCTCTTTCTATTGGATAGGCCTTCAACCTTTATAAGCTCTTCCTGTTTTACATCCCCTTGCTCAGTTCATCCTTGAGCCCATGCCTGCAGGTTGTGTCTTCCTTGCGCTCTCTCGGTTTCAGCTTTCCTGGCCTCATATCGCAAGCGCCAGTTGATTTTTGGGCCTTCTCTTATCGTCCTCCAAGGTAAGTTGTCTACTCCTTCTAAGCTATCAAGGTTCAGCCTTCCCTTTTCATGCTTAGTTCTGGCCTAATCCACCAAGTATCTCAACTTTCCTATACCTTTTTGGGGGTTGGTTTGGTCCTGAATTTGTCAAGTTGCATCCCTTGCCCATGTCCAAGGCTTCGCAAATTTAGGCCCAAATCTGCTAGGTTTTTCACCTTTCCTGTACCTGAATCTGGGGTGGGTTTTACCTGAATCTGGGGTGGGTTTTACCTGAATCTGGGGTGGGTTTTACCTGAATCTGGGGTGGGTTTTACCTGAATCTGGGGTGGGTTTTACCTGAATCTGGGGTGGGTTTTACCTGAATCTGGGGTGGGTTTTACCTGAATCTGCGGTGGGTTTTACCTGAATCTGCGGTGGGTTTTACCTGAATTTGGGGTGGGTTTTACCTGAATCTGGGGTGGGTTTTACCTGAATCTGGGGTGGGTTTTACCTGAATCTGCTAAGATTACGGCCCTAAGGCTCTGCTCTTAGGCTTTTTGTAAGCCTTCTTTAGAGATTTTGGCCCAAACCTGCCTTCCACATTCCTACGCCATTCTAGAAGTCCTAAACCAGCCTCGCAAACTCACCTCGTTCAGGCTTTCCATATGAACCAAACCAGCCTTCGCAGGCTTACAATGTCTATGCTATCATATGACCCATACCAGCCTTCGTAGGCATTACCTTGTTCACGCCCTCCATAAGTCTCAAAACCAAGTTTGCTAGCTCACTTCCTCACAAGTCCTAATGCTACTGCAGCCCTTCACCAGACTCCAATGCGATTATGCTTTCGTGGTCTTCCTTCCTCTCCTCCCCATCCCTCTGCCTTCTTTGCTACACCCTACCCGGCCTGCAATCGGCCACAACTCTGCTACATGAGGAGCAAATTTATTTCCAGCTTGTTTGCCTGGGCCCAAATGTCCGCGAGGGCATTCCCATTGCTGGAGAGCACTGGTTCAATGCACTCATTCGTTAGGAGAGGGATCCGACCACAAAAAAAAAATTATATATAATTTTAGATAGATTTCTCACACACATACTTGGCCTTTATATTCACCATTAATCTGTTCCTGAGGGATAGACGACGGAATTGGATGAATATAGAATCCAATTTTTGCCATAGGAATTAACCAAAATTGTAAATGCATAAATTAGAATGTAACCAGAACTTTACTAGGCGATGATGGCAGAAGCTGTAGAGGTGCAAAGGAATTATTGTTTAGAATTGGAGTCGCCTTCCATCAATGTGAACAGTTACTCCAATCAATGTTTTTTTTTTTTTTGTTTTTTTTTTTACAATTCAGTACTACTTGAAGGAACTTGTCCAATGTTGTATCTGTTGTTTTTTTTCTCAAAAATGTTGTGACTAATATTGGATTTTTGGATGAATATTGGAACATTTTTTGCCTAAACTGTGATCAATATTGGATTTGGTGATAGGGGCAGATGAATATAGAGGTTCTAAAGGTTATCTCTGATAACATGAATTCTAGCCCAATACACCTCCTTTTTTTTTTTTTTTGTGGTAAATAGGGCTGCAGGCAGACAAGTTTCACCAGCCAGGGTCACTGCTGTGTGTAACTGTCAGGAATCCCTGTGTGTCTGCCGCAGACTGGACTGGAGGCATACTAGAGCAGTCGCTGTGCTCTGGACCTGTCACCACTTATCAGCAACTATTCAAGTCACTAGCTCAGACTGTGGCCTAGTTTGGAAATTGCTTTCTGCTTCGTTGCATATTGCTGTCGTAGCACAATATTTCACTGTCCAGGTTTTAATTGCTAATTTCCCTTTTACTTAATGTGAAGAAACCACTTTAAACTTCGTAGTTTACACACCTTTTTTGTTTCTGTGGTTAATGGACAACCTCATAACGAAACAAAAAATGAAAACGTGTCTGACTCGGAGCATAGTTTTAAGAATGAAAAAAAGTAATACAGCTACTATTTAAGTAGGATTTTTTTTTTGTTTTTTGCCGGACCGTGGGGATGATGCATTATAATTGGTAGAAGAGAGATTTGTGTGTACCCTTGTACGTGTGTGTGTTTGTGCGCAAGTGAGGTTTACATTTCTGGAGAGCTATTGTTGCAGTGAATGATTAAAGAGGTTTACTTTTGCCAGTGAGGAGGAAAGGATGTGGTTAGTTTTTAATATTTCAAATAAAGGCTCTGAAATTCTGCCTGTTCCATTATCCCTCCACTACTGCCTCTGCTGATAACTAAACACACTCCCCTCACTATCCAGCTCTCCGGATGTGATATAACAAATACATAATGGATTCCTGTATTCTGAAACAGTCTTTTTGACTTTCCCAATTTTTTTTTTTTTTGTCTACTGGGACACTCATAGCTTTTCAACTATCACGTATCTTGTAAGGGGTTTATCTGCTCTTGCAGGATGTTGAGTTTTCAAGTAAGGACTTTGTGTTGCTATGAGCCCCTGCGGAGCCTTATAACAATATGTAGGATATTGAGTAAACTCTTATGAAAGCCATGTAATTGCACTTTAGATTAGATCTGTAGCATATATATATATATCTATATATCTCTATATATCTATATATATATCTATATATATATATATATATATATATATATATATATATATATATATATATATATATATATATATATATATATATATATATATATATATATATACACATCCAAGCAACATGAACTCCTAAATACTTTACGTTTGCCTCTTAAATAATGATAGCCTCTGAGGATGTGCACCATGGACCATTATATGTTGAGGTGTACAGTGAACATTGCCAGTTGTATGTGGCACTTGACTTTGAGCATGGATTGTATTTATTTTTTTTAAATGTATTCAGTTTTTGATATTTATACCTTTTTAAAGTTAAG